>CM076578.1:505439175-506038006 GCA_034641835.2 Pinus albicaulis | reverse complement strand
AAATTTAAATATATTAAGTTTCTCATAGTGTCTTCATTTGCCTCCGAAAGCCACAGCTGGACTGATGGTGAGGGACTGCATGATGAAATGTGTAGTTTAGTATTAGTTTCTTTTCTACAAAATTAGATATGTTAAGCTGCTCATAGCGTCTTCAGTTACCTCCGAAAGCCACAGCTGGACTGATGGTGAGGGGCTGCATTATGAAATGTGTAGTTTAGTATTAGTTTCTTTTCTGCAAACTTAGATATATTAAATCATGTATGACATCTTCAGTTGCTTCCGAAAGCCACAGCTGGACTGATGGCGAGGGATTGAATCATGTGTGTATGGTTTAGTATTAGTTTACTTTCTGCAAATTAAATAATCAGTTACACAAGTTGTTTATGATTACTTCCGCAAGTCATAGCTGGTCTAATGATGAAGGGTCAGAAAATGAATTGATGCAAACTAATTTAGATTTATTTTATTGCAATTTTGAATTTCCATAAGCATAGTTTCTTTTGTGTTCAGTTGGCAGCAAGAATAGTTTAGTTTTCATGATCACTAGTTTCTTGTTTTGATTCATTAGATTAGCAGCACCTTTTCATTTCAGCAGTACACTTTTTCTTTCTTTCAAGTCTTGTCATTGTAATTTTCATTTTGCTTTTAAAGTTTCAAGATTGGTAAATCATTATAGGGGGAATCACTTCCTTGAACAAATATAACCAAGCTTGCTTTTCACTTTAGAATTTCCATTTCACCTTAGAAAGACCAAAAACGAAAAAAAGTTAGGAAAGAGGTTATCTTGCAGGACACACTAAATTGACCAAACAAATCCCGAGGAAGCTCCTATAGAAATTTCAGATCAAGGTGCACAATATTTTTGGAGATATGATATGTGGAAATTAGTGTTTTTGCAGGCTCCTGAAATTCATCTCAAATAAGTGACCTTGGGAAAATTTTCATAACTCTCTCTCTGAGTATCGGATTGGAATTCCATAAAAACAGGAAGATATTTCATGGTCTGTAGTTTTTTCTATATCAATTTTAGAGCTGAATGAAGAAACAACGACACGTGGAATGTCGTACAAGTCCGCTCTGCTGAAACAGTCCATAATTAGGGAAATGTGAGAGATTGGGAATAAATCTCTCTTGAAGAATCCAAATTGGGTCAGACCTGTGGCATTAGAAATAAAACTCAGTGGACTACTACAGGACCGAAAATCACATATTGGGGATCTAAAATAATAGAGATACACCTGATTCAATATTAAGCTCCTAGAAGGCAAGAAAAAGCTAGATAATGTGTTGTCAAGGGCTACAAAGGACCAGACTTTCTAGGGCAACAAAGCAAAGCAAGGTGCAGCAGAGGTTAGCATGATATGAGTAGCAACCAAGGTGTATAACAGCAGCAAGAAGTTCATCACATGAATTCTTCAAGTGGGCACAACTGCATACAATCATTGTAAAGGTATCATTGTAAATAAGTCATTGTAAATACATTATTGTAAAAATTGTTCTATCTATCTAGAAAGAGTTGAAGAGGCAATGTTGGGAGGTCTAAGATCATCATTAGGTGGTTGTGTCAAAGTTGGGGTTATGGTCTAGTGTATCTTCTTCTTCTACTTCATTCTATATCATTGTAAAGTGGACCATTTTCCCTAGTACGGGAGTCCATTCTTCTTTTATTATTCTACAGGGTGGTAGGGTGGCGCTAGGGTGAGTTGTATCTCATTGGGTGTTGGGGAATCCATTCAGTTGATTACTGAAGAATCTTGGGCATTGGAGCATCCATCCAGTGGGAGTTGGAGAAGAATGCTTTTCTAGATTCTAGGAAGTTGGAGCTTTATTTCAATTGGAGTTGAATATTAAAGAATTATTAGAAAAGCATTAGGTGGTTTTTGTACCGGAGTGGGTTTCCACCTTAAAAACTGTGTGCATTTGTGTTCCTCTTGATTATTGCTATCATTTTACAAAAACTGATAATAATTGAAGATTAACTAATGCTCTAACTGAAAGGAATACTGATTCAACCCCCCCCCCCTTTCAGTATTTCCAACAAGGGGTAGTGATGGATATTCCTTCATATTGGCAAGAATTTGTCAATACTCAACTCATGATTTTATCACTCACTGGGTCATTCAGGTTCCCCTCTCTTATCATTTACCTCTTTTTATATCAAAATTTATAAGAATTATTTCATTTGGGGTTAAATATCATGGATGTAAATAAAAATAGGCAGTCAGTAGTGTTTTGGACTGATGTAGTAAGAGAAGAATAGAATGAGGAGGGTTTGTTTGATTTTTCAAATCATTTTATGTCTACTGCATATAACATTCTAAATGGGGTTTCTCCCCCATGTTTCCTGCCAAAGGCTCAAGAGTTCCTACAGCTGGGAACAAATTGTAAGTTTGGAGATTGGTATGTTTTTGAAGACTATTTATAGATTAGACTTTATGGGGCTGGGGTAGAACCATATAGACTTCCTCTATTTGTGCCTATCATATTATTTTCTTTGGAGTTCATTAGGCAAAGTTTAAATATTGACCAAATAGATTTTGTGCCTATGAAAAAGGGTCATATGTGTAAGCTACCTATGTTTGTGGGTCCATTTATAGTCAACCTGAGACAGGCATATGATGAATTCAATATAATGTTAGATGGAATGCACGTGTTGTTAGGAGATAAGTGGGCTTATGACCCCCATAAAGTGATTTCAAATAAGAGAATTGAAAATGGTTATTCAGCATTTGTTCATGAAAGCAGACCTGACATAGAGAAGTTAGCAAATAGGGTTTTGCATGTTTTGTTGGCTCAAATATACAAACTCCTGTCATATCTGAGAAATCTAGCAAGAGGAATAAAGAAGCAGTGGTTGATTCAGAAGATGAAGAGCAGAGAGCCAAGAAGAGAACAAAGTTCAATGAAGACTTAGCAGGTGATCAAACTAGTTTCTCACTTCAACTAGGAGATGAGAAAAATGTCCCAGCCTCACCAAGAATACATGGAGATGCCCAGGAGCAAGTACCCTTGATTAAACAAGTGTTTTCTCATATTTCTAAAAGAAATCAAAAGATGAGGCTAGCATGGAGGCATAGGCTGAGTATCAAATAACTCCAGATCAAACAATATTCCTGACTGCCATGGATCTTGAAAAAGATCAATTTAAGATTTCTCTTTCTCATCCCTCTGATATGACTATAGGGTCATCCAATAATTTCAATACTGTAAATCTAACTGTTGATGTAATAAAATTTCCTTTTCTTGATAAAGTAAATTTACATATGCAAATAGGTCAACTGATAATGAATGATTTGACCAAAACTAATGCAATGGCTCTTAAGGTTGAGGCATGCTAGGGAAGGTCATCAAGCAACTGAAATTGGAGAAAGCCAACTCCAGGGCTTTGAAAACATAGAATGAAGAACTTAAGAAGATAATTATAAATATTGGAGTATACCCAAATGACAGGTTTGTTGTGTAGAAGTTGCTACAAAGTGCAGAATCAGAGATTTCTGTGTTGAAGAAAAAATTGAAGTTACCTACAGGGGAACATTCTATGGAAACAAAGGTGGCAAAAGTGGAAAGTGAGAAAGAGAGCCGTCTTTAGCAGCTCTTGTAGAAAGAAGAAGAAATTACCAAGTTGAAGCAAACTATGATGTCATTACAAAATCAGATTGATTCTAATTCCTACACTGTTATCTTGCCATCTGGAAATGATGATATAGCATGACAGATATCTCAATTGAATACTGAACTAAAGATGGGAGAGCGAGATATAAAGAGGGCGCAAAATAATCTGGAGACAGTAACAAAAATAATGCAAGCCAAGGATTGGGAAATCAGTAAATACAGGATAGATTGTCAAACAGTTGATGCTAAGATTAAGAGTCTATAGGAAAAATTGAAGGGAAATATATCTCTGATACAGGCTAAAGACATCATCTGGAATGATATCATTGAAGAGATGAAAGCATCTTGGGGATCTCTGACTATTGTATCATAAGAAAGAAGCATTATCAGATATTTCGAGGAGCAGGTTATGGCATACAAGCAGAAGACTGTTAACAGAGCTATTTGGGCAAAGAAATTTATTGATTTCATTGATTCGAAGATTGATAAAGAGTTGGAGGAGAATGAGATTAAATATAGGATTCTATATGATGTATAAATTAAAAAATTGATTGTTAAAAATTATTGCAGGAAGTCCATAGAGAAGAAGTTGACAGAGATTAAGGAAGCAGTAAACAAGTTTGACAATTTGTATGACAAAAGAGCCAGGGCAGGATTGCCATCATGCTGGGGCCTTGGAGGCAATATGTTTTCATGGTATTTCTATGAACCACTACTGGTATTGGAAAAAATCAAGGTGGATAAAACTCATGAGAAGACTCAGATTCTAAAAGGAGCAATAGTGATTAATTTTCTTGAGAGGCATTTTCAGCTATTATGGTTGGTGAAAACCTTGTTTACAGAGAGGCCAACATTCAAAAGGATCATTGCCTTTAAGCTAGAGTACCACAAGCTGATTAACTCACCTAAGACAAACATTGAAGTGTGGAATAAATTTAAAGCCTGGATGACTGTTCTACCTAAATACCCTTCAACTTCAAAGAAAGACAAGTCAGCAGATCAAGAAAATATAGCAACAGCAGGACCAATTCATATTCAGCAAATAGATTAGGATTTAAGCTTTATTTTATCCCTGTTAAGAGATTGTAATTGTAATAAGACATTTAGATGATATAGGTAGTTTAATAAGTCTCATGTAGTTTGAGCAGTTAGGATTAGTTTCAGCAGTTACAAACTGCTTTACATTGTCTTTAAAGAAAAAGAATTGAAAGGGAAAGGTTTTGAGTTTTGGACCTTCAAACTACGGAAAATTTTGTACTCAATTTTCTTATGATTAATGAATGAAGATCAATATTCTTTCATCTATTGGTATTTATATGTTTTCCAGTTTCCATTTTGTACCTTCTATGAATAAAATGAAGTAATGAAGCTACAAGTCTCTTTTTACATATGTTAATAAGAGTTAAAAATCCTTAAAGGGTGCTCCTTCATTTTTACTATTCCACTATCTTAAAATTATTCTGAAGTTTAAAGTGATAGATTATGTTTATCAGCATATCAGTTTGGGCTTTCTTCCTTCATGTTATTCTTATCACTCCATTTAATATCAGCATATAATGGCATTGTGAAGCATTTATTCCATCTGATTCTTGAGGGTTTAATAATAAATCTCTAAAGGTGATTAAGCAAAGACCATTTAATATAATATTTTTGTGACATATATATATATATATAAATTTCTTGAGCATTGATTCCTTACCACATCCAAGGGATTGTTTCTTAAGATACAACACACCCAAAGCCCAAAACAAAGTGCAAAGCCAAGGTAGGGTGACCCGAAACAACCCGTCGAAGCTAAAAGAGAAGAAAAACACTACAAAGATGAAGAAGGAGACGAGGAAATGGTGTGAATTCCATAAGAGTTCCACTCACAACACAAGTGAGTGTCGGGCCAAATAGTCACTGGTGTCTGAGTCGAAGGCATCCAAATCAGATGCATGTTCCGATTTTGAGTCAAAAGGAAACAAGGGGAATGACAAAGGTAATCAGATCATTGACGTAGAACCCAGTTCTACCATTGCCACCATCAAGATCCAAAGGGATGTGCTCAAAGATCCAAAGGTAGGGGAGCGCCTCTTCCATTCCCAAATGTGGGTGAAGGATTCTCCGCTGCAAATCATTATCGAAAATGGAAGTCAAAAGAACCTCATTTCAGTAGAGGTCATCAAGCGGTTGGGCCTATCGACCACAACACACCCACAACCATATACCATCGAGTGACTTTACCAAGGATGATATATTTATGTCAGTTAGTAGTGTCGCCTTCCATACAACATTAAGCCCTTCACGGATGAGGTACTTTGTGATGTTACCCCTCTTGAAGTTTTTGATGTATTATTAAGCCAACCATACCTGTGGAAGTGACACACTGTGTATTTGTCTAGGCCTCGCTCTATTATTATTACTTTGGGAAATAATTTGCATAGGATTGTGGAGGTAGTACCACCTATCGCCATCTCTTTGATTACTGCAAAGAAATGCAGAAAGATCATTTCCAAAACCAGTAAATTTATTTTCATTACGATTCACCCTTAGGGAAAGAATAATATTGTGGTCACGACCTCCAAAAATGGATCTATCACACAACAACAACAAATGGACAAAGTCGTGGAGGAATACAAGTTCATTTTTTCCTCACCCACAGAGATACCTCTACACTGTCAATTCAATCACTCCATTGATCTGACCCTAGGCGCACCGCTACCCAATGGGTTGATTTATCGATGCTCTGTTATGGAGAATGATGAAATCAAGAGGAAGACCCAAGATTTCTTACAGAAAAGTCACAATAGGCCAATCTCCTCACCCTGTGGGAGCCTAATAATTTTGGTACAGAAGAAGGACGGCACCTGGAGACTATGTACTGACTATTAGGTGCTAAACAAGATCATTGTTCGGAATAGGTATCCAATCCCATAGATTGATGATGTTCTGGACCAAGTAAGGGGGGCTAAATATTTCAGCAAGATTGACTTGAAGTTCGGTTATCACCAGGTACTAATTGAACCCTTTGATGTATGGAAGACTACCTTTAAATCTAAGGAGGGCCTTTTTGAATGGTTGGTCATGCCTTTCGGGTTGGCGAATGCCCCTGAAACCTTCATGAGGTTGATGGACAATATCTTGCGACATTTTACCAACTCATTTGTGGTGTTGTATTTGGATGACATCCTGATCTTCAACCAAAGTTTGGAAGGACACCACCATATTCGACAAGCCCTCCAAACCCTACGGTAACAAAAGGCCAATTTGGAGAAATGCACTTATGGTATGTGCCAGGTTCAATACTTGGGATACATCATTGATGAGAGAGGTTTGCATGTGGACTTAGAAAAGATAAAATTCAACCTGGATTGGCCATCCCCAACCACTCTAACAAAGCTCTGTCGCTTCCCAGTACTTTCCACCTTTTACTGTAGATTCGTGTTAGGATTCTCTCATATCACTTGACCTCTGAGTCAAGTCACCAAGTGAGGAGAAAAAGAAAAATTATTTTGTTCTGAATCCCAACATAATAAATTTACTGATTTTAAACATCACCTCTGCTCTGCACCAGTGCTCACATTACCAGACCCGCAACAACCATTTAATATTGACACAGATGCCTCCGACTATGAGATTTGTGTTGTTATTACTTAGCAGGGTCATCTAGTAGCATATCATAGTCAGACACTTTCATACACAACCCAGAAGTATCCCACCTATGAAAAAGAGATGTATTCCATTATGCAGGCATGACAAAAATGGAAGCATTACATTCTGGGGAAGGAAACAATCATCCACATAGACCACTGACCCCTGCAGTTCATACAAACACAAGGGCAGTTGTAGAATGATTTCCATCAGAAATGGTCCACACACTTGCAATATTCCATTTGAATATTAAGTACAATAAGGGTATCACTAACAATGTTGCTGATTGCCTCAACAATCCAGTCATGCTGCTGACCACTATGCTCAACTCTTATGGGCACGAGACTTCAATTTGTCTGACTCTTTACAAGAGCGACCCAAACTTCAGAAACGTGTACCAAATTCTCCTAGGAAGAAAAAAAGTGCCATATTATCACCTCTAGGATGCACTATTATGCCACCTGGGACACCTTTTTGTTCCTTCAAGCTATCGATCCAAGATGATTTTAGAAGCACACTACATTCGATTCGCTGGACACTTCGGGGTAGAGAAAACATTGGTTGTATTGCAATAGTATTTCTACTAGCCAAAAGTTCGATAATATGTTGGGAAATATATCATATCCTGCACTTCCTATGCCATCACCAAGCCAACAATCAAGAAGAAATGCATGTACACTCCTCTGCCTAATCCTAGCCAGCCTTGGGAATCCATCTCCATGGACTATATATTTGGCCTCCCTTCTACCAAGCATGGTAATTCCTGTGTATTTGTGTTCGTTGATAGATTTTCAAAGATGGTTATATTAGTGGTCTGTAAGAAGAGTATCATAATATTCGACATTTCCAAACTCTTTAATGAACGAGTGTTGGGATTCTGAAGAGTATTATATCAGATCGGGATAGCAATTTCCTATGCAAATTCTGGTCAAGCCTCTGGACACTATTAGACACCAATATCACCAATTCAATTTCATTCCATCCCTAGCTAGATGGCTAGACAGAGGTCCTCAACAGGATGATAGTGCACATACTCTGCATGTAAAACTCCAAGCATTCACAAACTTGGGATGCGAGCCTCCCCTATGTGCATCACAGTTATAACAAAGCTCTCCATAGCTCAACTAGTTGCAGTCCCTTTCAAGTGGGTCTAGTATTTCAACCATTGAGTCCAATTGATGTTGCCATACCTCATGCGACCACACAGACAGAATCCATGCATGTAATGTCTGAGGCTAATAAAGCAACCGAATTCATTGAACGCATTCAACACGCCCGCAATCAGGTCCACAACATCTTGGAAAAGTTCAATGCCAAGTACAAGCAGCGACATAACCAACATCAGGTGCCACACAAGTTTTAGGTGGGTGACAAAGTTTGCTTGCACTTGCAAAAATTACACCTAACTAGAGCCCATCGTAAGCTCAAACCACTCTGTTATGGGCCTTACACCATCATCAAGGTTGTGGGAGAAAATGATTTTGAGCTCAACATCCCCCCATTCCTTGGCATGCACCCAATGTTTAACGTGGATCACCTTCGGCCATACTATCCACCATTACTGGACACATCTGACATTGCATAATGACTCAGCTGATAGATTTAAATATAGACTGCATGGAATAGGCTGTAACTCATCAGATCATGGACACACAGCTTAAGAGCACTCGCCAACAAAGGATTTAGATATATCAAGCTGTCATAGCAGGCCAACTGCTTCACCAAGGCAAGTGGTTCACCAGGGACCAAGTTCAATAGAAATTTCCCCACCACATGGAGGCTTTGCATGCAATGGGGGCCACTACTTTGTAAGGGGGGAGGAATGATCCAAGTGGATATTGGTGGCCACCTGCCTATTCCACCTATACAGTTTCATCAATTTATTTTTTTATAGCAACATTTACTATTTTTAGCATTTTTTCGAGTCCTGAACTTCCGGAGCATTTTTTACCCCCTAAACGACGTTTTTTGAGGTCTGTTAGAGTCCCATATCAATATGAAATTCCTATGAAAAATTTTATAGTACTCAGAGAGATATTTCCAACGAGGTATTAGGCATAGCAAACAAAGATAATATGACCAAGATATGACCCTGGGAAGTTGGTTTCCCAACTAACCCCAACGGGGCCCATAAACTCTTGGTGTTACATGTCCTAGGGTTATGATTTTGGTTGTTTAAGGTTTTCTCTTGTTTTTCAATAATAAAAAGTCCCTTGATCCTCATTGTAACATAGTTCAGAGGCATGTATCCACCACATTTCTTCTTAGAGATAAGATACAATTGACCGAGCTAGTTTCTTTTCATTCTGTCTGTAAGCATTTTCAGTTATTTGATATTAATAAAGTGAATTATTATTTCTCCCACATATTTGTAATTTTTATTATATATGTATTATGTTGTGTTCCTTTTTAAATTTGTATCACAAGCCTTCGTGCAGAGATGGATTCCCTGTATCACAGGTTAGGTTGCATATTGCAAGAAGAAAGGAGGTGGTTAACGGTCGTGGTGTTACAATCAAAGAGTTACAAAAATTTATGTGTGGTGGACTTGTGACATATATTGTAAATTTTTCAAAAGCAATTGAAAAAATGTTGAAAATTTATAGAGTGGAGATATTAACACGTTAAATATTTTCTCCTAAAGTGGATTCTAGCTATGGAAATTCAAACGACTGAAAAATGGACGTGGTAGGTTTAAATGTTAGCTATGTCATGTATCATATAAATAACAATGCGAAAGAGGAGAATGATTTCAATTACATGAAGCACCTCGGGGAGACTAGAGATTTCATTGCAGGAACCTTTCTGTTTTATGAGAGTGTAAGGTCCCACCTTACCCACCATCAAAAATATATAGAAGTAGAGGTCACATTAATCACTAATACTCATTTGCACAAAATCCTAAAGAATTAGTCACTGTAAAGTTGTTTCCAACAACAAGCCCTTTTTTATGAAAGCTTTATATAATACAAGAAACGGATTTCTTATTCTCTATTCATACCTCAACAAATTCTTAAATTCATTTTCACATTCATACCAAAAACTTGCAGACATAGGAAGCTACACCCATTAAATATTTTATTTATAATTTATAGTAACATAAAAACAACAGTAACTAAGACTTTTACACTAAGAATTCATATGCACAAAAGCTATAGCCATTCAATACTTTTGACAAACACTTTGTAGACATGCACTCTACACTCATTGAGCCCTTATGACAAAAACTTTGCAAGCATGCAATTAAAAGTCATTGAAACATTTTGTCAAACACTTGGCAACAATGAATTTAAGATTATTCTTCAACATATTTATCTCATAAAATTTAGAAACTGAAACTTTAAATTTTGGCATCTTAAAACAAGGACTAAATAATCTTAGTCTTTCATCAAAGACTCAATAACAGGCACATATAACTCACAGCCACAATCTGCAAAATCACCCAGATTTCCAATCTGAGTTCTGAAAAGTATTTTTTTGGAATGAAATCAGGGGATACATGCCCATTAGGCACATAGACCCCCTGATGTTGGGCTGAATCGAATTAAAAACTCTCAGGAATGTGATTCTTGAAAGCAACAAAAATTTATAGCCTAAATGTTTCATTTATGACTTTTGTCAAACATATGGAATGAAAAATTACAACTACAGCTCAACATGAGGAAAAACAACCTAGAGTTATACTACTAAGATATTCTCATTGAATTCACACATTTCTAAATCCACCATATGAGTTCTTGAAACATTTTACCACCCACAAGCTAATTCATTTGACATGATTTGACAAGCTTTTTTTTTGCACCAATTGCTACAATTTGACAAACACATCGCAGCCTTGAATGGTACAGCCATTAAGGCTTTCTGTCAAAATTCTGATAGTACTATTACAACAACTTGAATAACAAAACATTGAATTATTGATAAGAATATGAAACATAAGCCATAACTGAAATTTATCTCCAACATACCTCAAGCATTTGATCTTCCAAACCATGTTTTAGTTGGCATTATTTTTGCATTTTCTTTTAAGGGTTGATTATGTAATTCCTCTAGGTATATTTTGGGTACATGTCCATTTTCTTACTTCTGATGTAAGCTGCAATTTAGCACTTATTCATGCATAAATAAATTGATAACATTACTCATTCACGGATTTTTTCAAACACTTTGCAAACTATCCTAAAACCATTTCTAAAACATGCATCTAATTACTTGAAACAAAACCATAAATCGTGAAATACTTACTCAAGTCCTTTGGAATTTATTTATAGCAATTACCTTCAACAATATTTGGCTTTCCTTTCTCAAATGTTACAATACCAAGATTAGTACCATAAAATACACCAATAATAACTCCAATATTGAGATCTAAACATCCATACATATAGATTGATCTAGTATTCATCTTTAACTAATCAATAATATTCTAGATAACATAAGCCTAAACCAAAATTAGATTCTTACAACAATTTAAATGTCTACTTTTTATTTTATGCTAAAGCTATACTATAATTTTAGGACAATGGAAATTATACCTGAAGAGATATTCGGCTCCAATCGTTGAGAATATGATCCAACTTTGATCCCTTAACCAACTCATTTGAACCATCCAATTTTCCACCCAACCATATCTAAGGAGAACTCTTCCCCTGGAACCCCCGAGTTGTAAAAGCTCACAAACAATACCAAAATATAGTAGTAGAGGAAAAGCCAAGGCAAGTTGAGGAACATAAGTTTCAATTCCTCCAAATACCACTCACGTTCAGTTGCACCATGTATAACTACTTAGTAATTTAGTTTAGGGATTTCAAATTCATTTCAAAATAAATTGGCTACTCTCCAAGCCCCTCCCTCTCATAATTTTTTTTTTCAAATCTCTCCAACTCTTTTGGTATCACCATGCACCCCCCCAAGTGAGAATACATGAGACACATATATAGGAGGAGCAACAAATTCTTTTCATAAAGGAGGAGTAATATGCATGCCTTGTATTCCATTTAGATGAGTGTAACTCATGCCATTAAGGAGAGGTATGCATGCCTTAATTAAGGAGAGTGTAACATATGCATTAAAGAGTGTAAGAGGAATATTTTATGACATGTCTTTAATGAGTGTAAGAGGAATATGCCATTATTTGATGAGTGCATAAAAGAGAGTGTAATGTATTATTAAAAGATAGAGAGAGAGTTACATAGAGCCATGAGAATCATCAATGAGAGAGGTGTGAAGTGATTGAGGAGATATAATTCCCTTTTAATAATAATATCATAGTCTCATAAAATACAATAATAATATTAATAATATTGAGGATTAAGTCTAGATTGAACTATTATGATTTATTAATCATAAGTTAAGTGGTTTTCCTTCAAGTATACTTGTTTACCCTTTGATTGGTGGTGATTTACTATTTTTGGAAAGTCATACTTGAAATGGTAGACATGACTTTCTATTTGTATAAAGTCACTCCAAAATTGTTAGGAATGAGATTTTATTAAGGAAATTCATCTATGAGCTGCCCATGAGTGGTATTTTTCTTTCAGATAATAGGGATTCCGCACCCCTATTGTATGCATCTCTGTGCCTTAGTAGATTGAGGACTCCGCGCCCTGATCTACTCTAAAGATCCATGATTCCACACCTTGATATTTTCAAATATTCAGGACTCTGCACCCCAAAAATTTCATTATAGATTCAAGACTCCATGTCTTTATATTTCATGGATTTAGGAGTCTACACCCTAATCCTTTTATTATATATCCAAAACTCCACATCTTTATATTTCATGGATTTAGGACTACGCGCCCTAATTTTCATGGCTTCTCATCTACTCTACTTTGAAACTCCACATTTCACCTTAAGGTACTGATTGTGAGCTCATACCCATCTGATGGTTCGTTGGTAAGGTCTTCTTCTAAGACCTGCACACATCACAATATCATTTATCAAATAAATCAAATGAATTTCATAATTAACGTATTCAAATTTTACCAAATATTGTACATGACTTCCACAGTCATTTTGGTTTTGGAGAAATGACTTCCGCGATCATTTATAACTTGAGCATCCCTATTGGAAATGAGCAATTCCCCTGTCACATCATGCTTAGTACAATATTACGCACATATAATCATACAAATCATATATCATCCATAAATCATAATTAACCATATGTTCCACATAACCATGATCATTCATGGATCTGTGTCTCAATTCTGAATCACCATTCATGTCATACACTTATTTCCAAAATAGGATACCAAAAGAGAAAACATCGCTAATATTCTCTTAACCAAAATCAATTCTTGTGCCTGCATCCATAGATATTATCATAAGCACACAACAAACAAGTGACCCAAACCAGGTCATAGCATATAAGCATGTACATAAGTCTTTCATACATAATATTATATCATTATATTAAAATTCACCATCTCTAAGTGCCATCAAAGCTTTCTCACCAAGAAGGGACACTACAAAGAGCCAAATTTTTCAACTGTAAAAGAGAAGCCCATGGATGTGTGTGCATAGAGAATGAGAATAAAGGAAGAAGTTGAAAGTTTGGGGTGTGCGACATGTTTATGATGGTAATATGGTAAAAATTGATGAGGCTAGTGAATAATGGATGGATTTACGAGATATGATCTAGATTAGGTGAGATATAAATAGGTTAAGTAGTGTTGGAAAGGCTAGATTGAGCAAGGAAAGAAGTTGAGAGAGTGGCAGGATGGATGGAAAGAACAGAGATGGATGAAAATAAAGGATATGGAGTAAAGAGTGTTGAAGTTTAACTAAGGAGCTAGTTTGTGAACTGTGAACACCCTAAGGGTTTTGGTCCAATCTATGAAATCTTGTCATAGGTAGGCATATTCCCCTAGGATGTTGTAAGAACTATGTCCAAGAAAAGATGTTACATGACAACATGCATAGTTGTAAAGCCTTAAGATATTTCTAGGGCATACAAGCAGTGCAAGTGGTGTATGGAGTCATCAAGATATGGAATGGACCACTTAGAGAGATACCAGGGTGACAGGTGTATCGGTATCCCAAATTGAGGGGGGGGGGAGAATATGAGATCTCAAATGAGATGGTTAATGAATCATGTACATGAAAAGGTGTCTAAGATAACTAGTGGATACAATGGCTAGTTACCCATGTAATTCGGTATATGGAATTCAAGAAAAATTAATGGGACCAAGTCAATCTCCCAGAGTTAAGTTTAAGGGAGGGATTGTTAGGGTGGATTTGGTAAACATGACTCATTCAATTTACCTATGGTTTTGGGCTCTAGGTTTATGGGAACCCATGGTTTTTCCCATGGTATTCAACTTTGATGAAGCCTATTTAAAGACTAGAAATATGAATGTTAATTTGTCTTAGTGGTTGTTGGGAAAAAACAATGGTGTCTTTAGACACCACCATCTCTCTCGGTGCTCTGTGATCCCAATAAAAATGTGGTTTCAAAAGCTTCTCCCCAAAAAATTGTTTTGAAATTTTGTTTCATCTAACATATCTCTTTTCCATTTCTTGCATTGTTATATTCTTTCACTCAACAACCCCATTTTATTGATGAGTCCTTGTTATTGAAAATTGTCTTCTAATTCCATGCTTCTCACAAAATCCGTCAAGTCCATCTAAGGTAAAATCTCCTCCTCTATCATATATCTAGCACTTAATTAAACCTATTTCATTTTAAACTTGAGATTTGAATATTTTGAACTTGCTAAAGGATTATAAAATTTATTTAATCAACATCACCCGTTGATCTGAATGGAATGTGGCATCCACCCATGGTATTCATCAACCCATTGTATTTATCCACCAATGGTATTGTAAGTGACATATATCCATGGTATTCTTTCACCCATGGTATTTATCCACCCATGGTATTGTAGGTAAATTCCATGGGTGGGTAAATACCATGGATGAATGAATACCATGGGTAGATGTCGCCTATAATACCTTGGGTAATTACCATGGGTGGATAAATACCATGGGTAAATGAATACCATGGATACATGTCACTTACAATACCATTGACAGATAAATACAAAGGGTGGATGAATACCATGGGTGGATGCACATTCCATTCAGATCACCCATGTTTCCCTTGTATAATCATCAATACGAGCATAAAATATATTTCACCTCTTAAAATTTTGGGTTCTTGTAAGGAAACAGACACTTGTATGAACTAGCTCCATTGGCCTAGTTGAGGAATATTCCTTTTCCATGAAATGAACCCTTGTTTTCTTCCCAAAATGACATGTCTTGAAAATATAATCACTTGGCTTTGATATTCTAGGCATTCCTCTTATTTCTACTATTTTTTATGTTTTTTACCAAAATGTCAAGGCTGATATGCCCTTATATTCTATGACATAAACAACTTTCATTCATATTGCCCACATGACATTTTATCTCTGGATCCATCAAGAACATACACATTTTCAAGGGTTCTAATTGTTTTTACTATTACTTTCCCATATTCATCCTTCCTTATTTCACATCCCTTAGAATCAAAAGTGAGGTCATATCCTTGGTCACACATTTGAATAACACTAAACAAGTTTCGTTTATACCATGAATATATAGGAAATTTTAAGCCTTAGAATTTCCATTGTTAAGGTTACCAATCCCTTTACCCATTATTTTTGTTAGTGCATTATTTCCAATGTCGACACTTTCTCTTTTGTCTTCCTTTAAAAAGATAAATTTATCTTGTCCCTTGTCATATTCTTTGAGCACCCATTTTCAAAGTATCATTGTCCTTCCTAGTTGTGAACATATAATTCAAGTCCACATTCTTTATATTTTTTTCTCTTTTTTCCACCTCATATTGCTCTCTTCGTATTTGATTTGCTTGGGAAGATGTTTCCTAGGAGGATTTATCAACCTCCTTCTACACTCACTTGCTTTGTGTCCAAAATTATTGCATTTATATCATTTAATTTTATCCAATAGATGTGAAAATGAATTGTTCTTACCAATATTATTAACATATGAATTTCTAGATATAGGAATTAAGAATCGACCAGATCTAACATTTCAATTTCAATTTTTTTTCTTTTTTCTTTTTTTCCCTTTATATGTGGTTCATGGTTCCCAAAAATTGATGACTCGCTACATCCACAGAATATTATTCTAGGCAAATTCATCCAAAGGGATCACTTATCATTGGATAAAACACGAAGCTTGACCCCAAGAGTGTTGAGAGAAATTTAATTCATGACTTCTCAATAGCAAAGGTATTTAACTATGAGCACTCGACCAATTGATTTGACCCTTGGGGCTAACATTTTTCTATTACATGTATAATCTCTATAATTTAAATCTTAATGACTAAATTTATCACATGAAAAATAGTAACCATAAAAGAGATATGGGTACCTTGGTGTGAATAATATTCTTGATGAGATTGATTTATGACACTTTCTTTGTTTGCTAGATTGAGGAGGTTCAAGCTTCTACTACTTGATCCATTTTTGTTTGTGTGGTTGATCTTATTTTTTATTTTTCTTTACTTATGGCATCATTCCTTGATTTGCATGACTAGGTACATGGTCCATTTAGAACATTAGCATAGCTCTTAAGTTCCTTTGTTATTTATCTATTAGAAATTGATTCTCCTTTGACATTTTCATGATCTTGTTTGTATCCTAGACATGTCTTGATTGTTGGTGATATCTAATTGCTGATAATATTGTTAAGGGTTTCAGATTCCTTTAAAAACATTAGGTTCAGATCCATTTGAACTTTACATTTCTTTATATATCTTCTTAAATTATTTTTTCTACAATACTTTCACAAATTATCTTACATTCAATCAACTGGTTTATAAGGATTTCTTCTTTCTTGTTGCCTCTTCAAGTTAGGTATTTCAGAGGATGATTGCTTATTCATTTGAATTAGGGTATATATTTTCATAGTTCTTAGTTAGTTACTTCCTCAAGGATGCATTCTCATCTTCTATTCTTTCATAACTTCTTTTTTTTCCTTTTGCTAATTTATCAGAGTTTCTTCAGTTCTTTTTGCTTATATTGATTGAACCTTTAGAAGATTTATTGATTCTTCATCAGAACAACAATTTTCCTTTTCTACATTTTGTAATTGTTCCTTCAACCTTATTTTGTTTCTTCTAGCCTTATTTAATTCATATAGATCACTAATTATTTCACCTTCAAGGTATACCTTAGCTTCAACAACTTATTCCTCATGGTTTGAAATATCTTTAGCATTATACTCAATATTTATGGCCATAAATAGACATTCATCTTGCTCTTCAAGAGATATATGTTCATTGAATTTTTCTAATGAGAAATCATCCTCTTTGGAATGGAGGGTTTTCTTATTGAGAGGAATTCCCTTCTTATGGTTGTGAGATACACTCCTATCCTTATATTCTCTTTATTTCTGGCGATATTCTACCTCAATATAAGGAAACTTTGAAGAAAAATGACTAATTCTACCACAATAAAATCATTTAAGGGGTAAATTATCTTTATACTTGCTATATCCCCTTTTCAGTTTCCTTATGAATTGAGATACATCTAGATATGATTTATATCTAGAGAAATATTGGGCTTGATGTTCATTTGTTTTCTTTGATACTTTGAAAGAAAGTTCCTTTGATCCTGATCTATCTCTTCTGATCCTCATTTCATATGTTATGAGGATTCCATGTAGTTAATCCATATTTAAAGTTTTTAGAAATTTCATATCCTCAATGGTTGAAATATTAGTATTAAATCTCATGGGAAGAGATCTTAGCACTATCTAAATGATAATTGTTTCATCAACCTTTTCATTAAATCCTTTAGCGGTGTTTACAACTCATCTAATCAGATAAAGGATCTTTTAATATCTTAATGTTATTTCAATTTCGTATTTTTAAACTGCATTCCATGTTTTTGAAGTTTGAATCTCTTTACTTTCTCATTTCCTTCATAGTTGTTTTGAATTTTATCCCATATATCCTTGGTATACTTACACTGCATCACTTTAAGAACTGAAATTCAGTAAGACCACATAAAATTGCATTCATTTCTTTTGCATTGTTTTTAAAGGCCCTTCTCCCATATGGATATGTTGGAGGAGTTGTTAAAGCTTTGTACCCATCCTCAAAAAACATCTAATGTAAAAATCAAGAGACATCAAATAGGTTCCCATTCTTACTTTCTAGAAAGCATCATTGTTTCTATAAAATATAGTTGTTATGTTTGAAAATTATCCATCTTGACTAGCCATTGGCCACTTTAATATCTACATTCTAGTGGTTAAAATATCTCTAAAGGAACCTGATTTGATACCAATTGTTGGATTGACAATGATACTAAGAGTGGTGAGTGAATAAATATAATACAATTTCACACAATTTAAATCATCCAATTACAATAAGACATCAATCATAGTATAATATTGAACATAATATATACATGGAAATACATCTAGGAGAAAAACGCAAAAACTTATTTTAATTAATTGATTTATGCAAAAACTAATATAATATTACAATATTTGTAGGAAACCATCTACATTAGACACCAATCCCCTCATATTTTCAAGAAACAACTTGTCGGAGACACCAATCCCCTCATATTTGCAAACACCAACTTGGTAGATACACCAATCCCCTCTGATTTGTAAGCACCAAATTGCAGGAGACATCAATTCCCCTCAGATTTTCAAACTGTATCTACACGCACTCTTGTTAATTATACTAATTCAAACTCTTTGATCTCTAATATTTCTCTTTTTTGTCTTTGCTATAATATCTTTTAGATCATTCTTAGTTAACTGGAAAACTTATTACACACTACACATGACTACACTATTCTTTACACACTCTTCATTGGTCTATATCTCACGCACCATTAGCAGAATTTTAAGGTATAAAATGGGCCTCCTATGGAAAATAATAAATAATAATTAAAATAGTAAAATAAGAGTTATGAATTTTTAAATAAAAATAAAGGAAACTACATTTTGTTTATTTTATTTTTAGCTTATCTCCTCTTAGCCTTTATTCAAATTTTAAGTGTAGACATGTAATCACCCCTCCCATATCTATCTAGTTTCATTGGCCTGTCAGGGTAAAAATGAAAGGAAGAGCTATTGTTAAGTTCCTATATTAATAGTGTAGTCCCTTATTATGTTAGTGTATCCCACCTTATTTTTATTTTTGTACCCCAGTAACCCCCATATTGTTATTATTGTTCCCTTACATTATTATTGTTAGGTCGGCTAGGATTACATTGTGGCCCCATGGACTCCTATATATAGAAAGGAGGTTTTGTCATTTGTATGATCAAAGAATTTTTCATTCATGTAATGTATTGGAGATTTTCCCCTCGAAGTGGCTTATTTATAAGGTGTTGATATCACTTTTCTTCTATCTTTGGAGCTGGTTTCACAACATTTGGTAGTAGAGATTTGGATTCTAGGGTTTCATTGTTCCAAACAAGTCATCGTGGCATTTTCACTATAACATTTTTTCTACGAAGTTTCAGAAGCTTAAATTTTTAGAGTACGAAACCGAAATCCTGAGGAACATTTTCACAAAAGTTTAGAGATTTTTGCACAACATGTTCGGAGATATGATCTGTGGAAGTTAGGGAGTTTTGCAGGCTCCTGAATTTCACCTAAACAGGTCATCGTGGAATTTTCGCTATAACATTTTTTCTACGAAGTTTCAAAAGCTGAAATTTTTCAAGCATGAAGCCGAAATCCTGAGGAACATTGTCACAAAATTTCAGAGCTTGGTTCACAATATTTTCGGAGATATGATCTGTGGAAGTTAGGTCATTTTCAGGCTCCCGAATTTCATCTCAAAGAGGTGATCGTGGGAAAATCTTCATAACTCTCTCTCTGAGCATTGGATTGGAATTCTATAAAAAGTGGCTGGAAGTACATAGACTTTAATGTCTTATCTATCAATTTCAGAGCCAAAGGAGAAAAACAAAAATGACACGTGTCAAGTCGTACAAGTTCGCTCTACTTAACCAGTCCATAATTAGGTCATCGTAGGAGATTCGGCATAATGTTGTCTTCAAGAATCCAAATTAGGTCCGACCTATGGCATTCAAAAGTAGATTCATAGGGATACTATAGGGCCAAATTTTAGCTATTGAGGATCTGAAAGCACATAGATAATTCAGTTTCAATATCAAGATTCTCAAAAGCAAGAAAAATTTGTGTATTTGGTTTTTAAAATTGCATAACATTCGTTTGAAAAAGCAGTTTGAAGTGATTCCAAGGGCATATTTAAGAATTTTTATCAGTATTTGGTTCTATAATGCCTCCAAAAAATAATTCCATACCCATTAAGCCCTCAAAAAGCTATACTATGATGCATGAAGAGGAAGAATTGTAGTATGAGATATCAAAATTATGGTACCAAGTGCAACAATTTTCGATCTTACGAAGAGAAACCGAAGATGACATAGATGGTTTAAAAGCAGAAATGGAGGCTAAGTTGGATGGTTTTAAGGATCAAATAATAGCTAATATGAATGATAAATTAGTGGAAGATCACATCGAGCATCAACAACAAGTTCTCCAACTCTCAAAGGATAACCTAACTTTGGTGCAAAATCTAATGAAACAACAGGAAGATCAACATCACATCGAAAGAAGTTATGTCAACAAGTAGGATCAATTTCAGAGTATCTCAGCAAGTGGAAGAACTTTCCTATTGAAGATTCCACATGGGAGGATGAGAATTTTATACAGAAGCATCAAGAAATAATCAAGCGTTGAGGACAACACTTGTTTGAAGGAGAGGGGCATGTTAAGTCCCTATATTAATAGTGTAGTCCCTTATTATGTTAGTGTAGCCCCCCTTATTTTTATTTTTGTACCCCAGTAACCCCCATATTTTTATTATTGTGCCCTTACATTATTATTTTTAGGTTGGCTAGGATTACATTGTGGCCCCATGGACTCCTATATATAGAAAGGAGGTTTTGTCATTTGTATCGTCCAAGAATTTTTCATTAATGTAATGTATTGGAGGTTTCCCCCTTGAAGTGGCTTGTTTCTAAAGCGTTGATATCTCTTTTCTTCTAATTTTGGAGTTGGTTTCACAACAGCTACTATGACATGACCCGACCTCCTAGGTTAAATTAAGGAAATAGGGTCGAACACATAAGACAAACTAACATCTCATAACATTCTACAAGGGCTACAGGTCACTCAAAGGTTGAGTAACCACCCCAAGTGGCCAAAAATTGATATAGAAACCTTTTTCTCTAAACTGGGTCCTCAACCACTCCCACAACAAGGCATCCATATGGTTGGAAGCCTCCAACCGCATGCACAATCCTGAATCTATGTGGTTGCAACCCAAAATTTCCAGTTAGGAGAATGTGGTCCCGATATTTGAGCCTAGATTCCAGTTCAACCTCCAAACCACTTCCCAGAACTTCTTGTAACTTCTCATAATCAATAATGACATGAAAACAATGCTAGAGATACAAAATTGAAGGCATAACTTGACCCAGATTTCCTAGAACATGACAAGCATTTCGTCAAAAATATTGTAAAAAAGTAAGCTACAGGTCATTAATGCATATATGATCATACAAGTCTAAGATTCATCTGAAAATCATTGAGAAGGCCATATTCCCTCGCCACATAGCTGCAATAACACTTATTAGTTCATACATTCATCAATTGGTCAATAGCTAAACAATTCATGACATGATCCATAGAAGATACACATCATATAACATCATAGAAATTGAAAATAACCAACACATAAACCATGGTAACTTATCCATATATCACCAACACATTACCAATAAATATGCATGAATCATAATGGAATAATATCTCTTATTAATGTAAGAAAATACTAACCAATTTAGGTACTTTCGTGTACCACCCAACCATAGATTTAGTTGAACCAAATTTATCTTTTAGCTAATCACCCCTGCACCATATTCCAAGCGTGAATGTGGGATCTCATGGAGTAATATACCAAAACCAAACTAGGATTTTCAGAGGCCAAACCACCTCAACCCTCAGCCATTGATTCCACCTCACGGTTGGACATCACTAACACAAATAATTTAGGTCTCTACCCAAGTTTTCTAGGTACCCAGGAGCTAGTAACTCAACCCACAACCTTCCAGGGCTCTATAGCATTTTTCCAACCCATCTGCAAATCTATTAAATCAACCCACCAAGGGCTCCAGAGCGTTTTCCCATCCTAGGCTCTAGGACTAGTAAGTCAACCCAAGTTGTTCTCAGGCTTCCAGAGTGTTTGTTTGAACCCACTTCCATAAGGAATTATAAGCACTAACCAAAAAAAAAAATCAATGGAATTTCCCACAACAAAATGGATATCCAGGAAATGGAAAATCTAGGCTAAAACCATTGTCAATCTAGGAAATCCTCCATTCCAATGAAAGATCATAATCAAATAATCACATTTATAAACCATGCATCCATAAATGCACAAGGAAATCACACATGCAACCTATTACATGTAAGGAAATCCAGTTATAGTTGTTAATCCACCTATTCCCTTGTGCTTTATCGCTTTCCTTTGCCTTCTTTCTCCAAATCCAAAGTATGCCAAATTACTCCAAGAATTCTCAAGTGCACAAGAGTATGAGAGAGAGAGAGAGAGAGAGAGTAGAAGAGAGATCCAAGCTAAAACTGACAAAAGGTTATGAACTAATCCTCAAAAAAAAATTTATAATTGAGGCCTTTATTTTCTTCATTTTCCTTAATTTTTCCTCACATGCAAATATGTGACCTTTCATCTACCTTTTCTCTATTTTTTCTTTATTTCATAAATAAAATGTCAATTAATGCCTCTTTTCCTTTGTCAATGCCTCTACCAATTTCCATAGTCATTAATTAATTACTAGTGATCCCTATCACTTTGTTTTTCCCAACATTCAATTTGGAATATATGTCCCATGAACTTCATTTTATTTTTATTTTTTATTTACATATGAAATTAACTAGGATTTGTTACAAATCCCCCCCCCCCCCCCTTTGGGGAATATCATCTTCAACGTTCAATGACTCTTATAAACCATCAAAACACATGTTGCTTATGGATATTTATAACACAACTCAATGCATCATTTGCATCATATCATACAACTGAAGACATAACCAACATATCACAAGCACCATACCACTTATTGGAGCTTTATAACACATATCAATGTGATATTTACATACATATGCATAAACTAACATAACCAAAACACGACATCAGCACATATACCAAAATACATCCCCTCAACCAGTGAATAGAGAAGGATACATATCCTGCATCTGATGAGCCATCTCCCACTTAGCTTCATCAGGCCTAAAGTGCTTCCACTTCACTTTAACTTGCTCGACTGCTCAATTCCAATTAGCATATTTCACTGCAAAATACATTTAGGTTCTGGCTAGAATTATCCTTTTGGCTCCACCCACAATACAAACCAGTCAATCAAATGATCAACATAGTTCACATACTTCTTAAGAAATGAAACATGGAAAACATCATGTAATTCCACTCTTAGAGGGCATACAAGTTAGTAGGCCACTGATCCAATCCTCTCAAGAATCTCAAAAGTATTGCAATACGAAGATTCCAGCTTGACACATGATCCAATCCTCAAGGAGAGCTTCTTGGGCTTGTTGCGTAAGTACACATGTTCCCTAACCTAGAACTCCTTAAATACCCTGTGTTGATCTTCATAACTCTTCTACCTGTCTTGTGCTACCTTTAGATTCTTCTTGATAACTTACATTTCTTGTTCCATTTCTTCCAACATATCTAGTCCAATCACTAACATGTTCACTAGATCACTCTGATTGATAGAAGTATTACAAATCCACTTTTAAAGTTCCTCAAACATACTTATCCTCATAGATTTCTGATATTCTTTGTTGTAAGAAAACTCAGCCAATGGAATATACTATTCCCACTTCTATCGATGATGCATAACATACATCCTCAACATGTAATCCAGAATCTCGTTGACCCCCTCTGTCTATCCATATTTTTATGGATGATAAGCTATACTAAAGGAAAAATTTGTACCAAAACCTGCAAATAACTCTTTCCAAAACTTATAAGTGAACTTGGCATCTATGTCTGACACAATATTCCTAGGAATACCATGTAACCTCACTATATCCCCGATGAAGATCTGGGCTACCTCACTAGTTGAATTTGTAGACTTCACTGGAATGGAGTTACCTTAGTCAATATGTCAATCACAACCATAATAGAACCATGTTGTCTATATGTCCTCATCAAAAATATAATGAAGTCCATGGAAATGACATCCCATTTCCACTCTAGAATCAGAATCAGCTACAATAGACCACATGGATTCTTAGACTTTGATTTTTCCTATTGGCAATCCAAACACCTCGCAACAAACTTTGACGCCTATTTCTTCAATTTCAACCAATGGTATAACTTCTTAACCGTTGTCAATGTCTTATGATATCCTGGGTGACCTGAATATGGCTTAACATGAAATTCCTACAAGATAAGCTTCTTACACTCATTGTCATCTAGTACATAGACCTTATCCCTAAATCTTACTAAACCATCTGATGTGAGATGATAATCCACATCATGTTCACATGTACCTTGTTGTTGTAACATGTGCTTAAGTTGTTGGTACATGTCATCCTGTTTTCCTTTCTGTAATATATGATCCTGTAAATATGTCCCATATGAACTCATAGCTGCTATATGATTTACCTATACTCTTCTACTAAGAGCATCTCCAACCCTTTTCTATTTACCCTTAATGTACATGATCTCAAAATCAAACTCACTGAGTGTAGCTAACCACCTAGCCTATCTGGTTCAAATTTAGTTGGTCAAACAAGTATCTCAATCCACTATGATAACTCAACAAGGTGAACCTCTTGCCAAGAAGATAGTGAATGATAACTACCAACTCAAGAGCATGTGTCACATAGTTTTTCTTGTGCTCATTCAATTTACTTGACTCACAACATACTACATGTCCTTCTTGCATCAGGATTCCACCAAGTCCTTTCTTGCAAGAATCCGTACATACCACAAATTTTTTTTCTGGATCTACAATCTTTAAGACTTGAGAATTCGTAAGAAAATTCTTCAACTACTCAAAGCTAGTTGCACATTCCCTTGTCCATTCACTCTGAAATGATGTAATAGGATAGGAAATCTACAAGAATTTCCTTTTGAGATTCAATAAGAAGATTTAGTGCCAACACCTAGTGCATTAAGCACTCAGTTGCATTCAACACCTGGTTGCATTAAGCACCCAGACTAGGGTAGGGACCATATTAGTATTTTTGGGTGCATGTATATTTTGGTTATCCCTTAATTAAGATGGACATTAAACTATAATATATTCTTGATGTAGACTTGAATGAGTTAACTGAAAGTGATAAATTCAGTTAGCTAGTGGATTTTGAGTTAGAGGTTGTTAGTGAGGCACGCAGAGTAATTCTATTTTTAACAGAGTTCGAAGAGTAGTGGTGCATGAGTTGGTGTAAGTTGTAAATTAGTTTAACTCAGTTAAGTGAGTTAAACTCAGTTGTGCTAGTTGTAGATGAAGATACACTAGTGAGAGATCTAGTTAATTAAATATTAATTAATTCACAATCAGTGATCTCACATGCAACTGAGGATTTACTATTATTAGTTGCATGCATGTCAGATCAAGTGGAGTCCCAGTTGAGTTCTAGGTGAAAAGGAAGCTATCAGTTGTAGGATTATTGTCTTGCACACTTGAAACCAAACACCCATTGGAGTGCCCATGATACTTGCACATTCAAGGCATGAAATAATTCCTATCTTTTAGGGATATTTACCATCAGGGATTGCGCGAGCAAGGCAGATTGTCTAGAGGCTGATAATTGGCTATGTGTTGGTCAGTTTTGCATATGACAGTGTGAGACAATTAGCTGAGTACTAGAGGGTTCTTGTGAGAAATTTTTTATATGTAATTGTTTCATGATCCATGCTTAATATACAATAGAAGATAGTGGGTTTTTAGCTGTAATATTTCCCCGAGAAATTATCTGTGTTGTGTGTTATTTATCTTTCTTCATGTTCATGTGATTAGTGATTGTGTTTTTAATTTCGCAAAAAAATTGTAGAAGCGATTCAGTATTTAACTTGAGTACATTGATAGATCGGGTGAATCCAAGATATACATGCTTGTTGTATAATTTATACATGGTATCAGAGCACAAGAAATTGCAGAAGTGAAGCAGGAGCTGAGTTTGCGACTGGATAGAATTCGAATTTGCAGAAAGACTTTCTTGGTGCTACAGCTGATTCAAGATCGAAATGGCTTTCAATGGCTTGAGGTTATATTATGCACTCGAGGGTAGCTCAAATTACATTGCTAGGAAGGATAGGATGGAGGTAGTACTCGAAGACAATGGGTTGAAGGAATTCATTAGCAAAGATGTTCCTAAACCCGATGTTGTAGATGTTGCAAATCTTGATGCATGGAAAAATAAAGTGGCAAAGGCAAGGAGGATCTTGTTGGAGGGAGTACGAGACCACATTGTCTCAAGCCTCCATGGGAAAGCCACACCATATGAAATGTGGAAGGAATTTATGGATCTATTCCAAAGCAGCAATGACCATAGGAAATTGGTGCTCAAAGGTAAACTCAGGAAGATCAAGATGGAAAAGGGTGACACCATTCCAAAATATCTAACAAAGTTTGTCGGATGTTGGGATGAAATGGGAAGAGTTAGAATAACAGTTGTTGATGATGATTTGGTGAGATTGGCTCTCTAAGGACTTCCCAAGAGTTGGCGCAGTTATCAAGACTCTGTCAATGGAAGGGAAAAATTGCCATATTGGGAACTACTGTGGTCAGATTTGGTATAGGAGGAGTTCAGACATAACACCAAATATGGATCTTCATCTAAGAATGAGGGTGAAGAGGATTGTGCTTTGGCTGCCAAGGAAAGGAAAGGGAAGGGGAAGAAATTTCGTTCAAAATTCGAGTCCAGGAATGGCAAGAAGAAGGACATGTCCAAGGTGAAGTGTTTTCATTATCACGAGCATGGGTATTTTGCTACTAACTGTCCACAAAAGAAGAAGAACAAGAAGATTTTTGGATCTCCAGCTAGCGAGGCCCTTGCCTTGAAATTTGAGCTTGAATTCTCATTGATCACATGCATGGTGTCCAATGCAATGGGATCTTTGTGGTATTTGGATAGTGGTGCTTCCTTTCACATGACGGGAGATAAGGAACTTTTCAGTGACTTGGAGGAGAAAGATCTCCAGATGCATATTGAAATGGGAAATGACAGATGGTATAGTGCTACCAGGATTGGTACCATTACCTTTCATATGGATTATGGTAAACCATTTCAATTAAAAGATGTGATGCATGTACCAGGTCTAAAGAAAAATTTGGTCTCAATCGCAACGTTGGAGGATAGAGGTTGTGATGTGTTTTTTTAGTGATGGAGAATCCTTCCTGCGACATAAAACAATGGTTCAAGCCAAGAGGAAAGGGATTTGAGTTAATAATCTCTAAAATATAGAGGTATATGGTTGCACAACAATGATGGGTAAGCCAGATCAAGTGGTGAGCAAGGATGAGGGCGAATTATGGCACAAGCGATTGGGCCATCTTCACCATGGAGCCTTGAAAGTCATGCAACAGATTTCTACTGGTCTTCCTAGGGGTACGCTTGTGCAGTCAGACACATGCAAGGGATGTACTATATAAAAATATGTAAAGGCCACCTTTCATGAGAAGGAAAACTGAGCTTCGGGGATCCTTGAGAGAGTTCATACAGACGTGTGTGGCCCTTTCTCGGTTACTTCAACAACAAAAAATAAGTAATATGTAATCTTTGTTGATGAATTTTATCGTAAGTGTTGGATCTTCTTCATGCAGAAGAAATATCAAACATTCTCTAAGTTATGTGAGTTTAAGGCACTAGTGGAGAAAGAGTCAGGGAAGTAAGTAGAGGCTCTTAGGAGAGATAATGGTGGAAAATACATCTCTAACGAATTCAAGAAATTTTGCAGCAAAGAACGAATTCGAAGAGAACTCATAGTGCCTCATAACCCACAGCAGAATGGGATCGCAGAGAGGAAGAATAGAACTATTGTGGGTGTAGCACGAGCGATGTTGCATGACCAAGGCCTATCGATGCATATGTGGGCGGAAGCATGCAATACAACAGTACATGTGAAAAACCATTTTCCTCATAGAGTACTTGGCATGAGTACACCTGAAGAGGCTTTCACTGGTAAGAAACCTAATATTAACAAGATTTTTGGCTCATCTGTTTATGTGCATGTGACCAAGGACGCCAGGAAGAAGCTGGAACTGACTTTTGAGGTTGGGATTTTTGTGGGGTACACTGAAACACCCCATAATTATCGTGTGTATTTTCCAAACAATAGAATGACTATTGTGCAACGAGATATCAAATTTCATGAGGAGAAAGCCATGCAGTTGTCCCTTGAGAGGGATCTAGACTTGCATGCAGAGGAGGAACTGCTTGTTCCCAAGGATGAGTCTCAAGATGTGGACCAACCACATGAGGAGGTTCATGGAGTGGATGAAAACACTCATGCAGATCCATCCATCATAAATGGAAGAAGGTGCAACACAGAAGCTGATGAGCAATGTCAAGCCTTGAAAATACCTTCATTGCATCCCTTTCCATGAGGACAACATTTCTCCTGTTTATCATTTCCTGAACAGACCCCTAAAAACACATGTTTTTGCATTGGCGTTGGTAGCCCGTTATGTACTCGCGCCAATGGGGGAAAATTAACACTGAGCCCGCGCCAATTGGCGCTCTGTCCTAGTGTTTTACCCGCGCCACTCTGTTTATGGAAAGTTTTTTAAAAAAAGAGGCGAAGTTTCGATTACAACAACTTCGTGGATGAGTCATCAGGAGTGGTTTCGCCTGAATAACCACGGCCTTCCTCCTTTGGCCTCTTGTTTCCACCATATGAGGAACCTCCCAAAGGATAAGGCCTCCCTTCCACTATTGTAGGGATCCCAACCTCTTCCTCTCCTCTATAAATATAGCCTTCATCCATTGATGAAGGGGCTGAAAGGTTGAAAGGCTGATAGTCTTGAAGTGTTGAAGCTTTGCATCTCCCTATTCCCAAGTGCCTTTGTGCTGTAAAGAATCCCTTCTTTCCCTTAAGGCCCATTCAAGCGAGGAGACCATTGTTACGAGACTCTGGAGAGGTTTCCCTTTCCTTGGCGAGCTTTGCGAGACGTGGACAACCGGAGACCCGTTCGAAGGAGGCTGCGACGTCAGAACTTGGTTGTAACTTCTATTCGTTTATCACTTTAATAGATGACTATGATTATGGTTCCACTCCTTTTTCCATCATGTTAATGCGAGTAATATCTTTTCTGACCGATGTTTAGTTACGTATGTTGGTTCCTATGCATGTATCTGTTCGTTTCTTCTGCGTGCAGGTGTTCATCCACGGAGATCGTGGAAGGATTGTGATCTGCCAGGGCTGAAGGACGGGGACATCTTCTTCTTCGGATCTAGCGTTGGAATCCAGGTAGGCTCTTATCCCAAGTCTTTCATTTCGTAACTAGGAGCTTGCGTCATAGCATTGTTTGTTTGTTGCTAGACCCCTGCTGGGCTAGTAGGGATCGCCTCTGTCCGCAGAGGGGATTTACCTCCTCAACAAATTGGCGACTCCGCTGGGGACCGTCCGGTTTTCCTTGTCTTGTTTATGTTGTTTTGCTTTGATCATTTTTCCTTGCTTGATGAGCCTTCTGGGTTGGGTTCTTTTTGTGTTTTGGCTTTTGGTTCAGCCCCCAGAGGATCAGATCTGACCTCTGCTTTTCCGAATTTTCACCTTTTCATAGTTGGCTTTATTGGCGCGATTTTATCCCTGACAGTCGCGCCAGTTGGCGCAGGTTGTTAGTTTATAACTCGCGCCATCTCCTGTCTGGCGCGGATTACAGCCAGACAGTCGCGCCATTTCCTGTAGGTGGTAGGGTTACCCTTGTTCGGAAGCTTCTTTTGGTCAGTACTTTGCTTCCGGGTTTGTTTTAGATTCAGCTTGAAGTGGGAAGTCTGGTCTTGGTTGGGAGAAATTCTTTGTTTTTTCATTTTCAGGCAGTGGCGCTTGTTGTCAGTTAGCAGCCCGCGCCACTTGGCCATTGGCGCTAGTTTTCAAGTAAAAGTCACGCCAAGTGGCGCTAGTTGTCAATGTACAAGTCGGGCCACTTTCAGGGTGTATGAAAATTGAGTTTTTTTCCCTTAATCCTTCAACAGTGCGTCTTTCCCTTCGGGTCTTTCCTCTGTATGAGCATAGATTACATTGCTCATTATTTGGGATGTCTTCTTTCTATGATTGTTTGATGTAAAAGGGATGAATGCCTTGTTTTGATCTCTTGCTTTGGAAGTCCTTTTTGTGTTTGACCGCATATGTCTTGTCAACTTTTGAGGGATTTTGTCACAAAGTATTTTGAAACAACGGTTGCATTCTTAGTGTTTGTTTGCATCCCTTTTGCCTTCATCCTCATTAAGGAGATTTGCGTTTATTTAGTTTTCGTCTCAAAGTGTTCTTTTTGTTAAAATGCATTAGATCACATTGCATTGAAAAGTATTTTTTGAGATCCATCATTGAACTTAGATTACATTGTTTAATGATTGAAAACTAGAAATCGCTTTGAGTGCATTCTGTTTTATTGAAAGTATGCATTAAGTAGATTCTCATTTCATCAAAAAATGCATTGAGTGCATTCGTATTATTTGAAAAGAAAAGGAAATTGTGCATAGATTACAATTGCATAGTTTTCGGAAAAAGAATTTTGCATAGATTACATTGCATAATTCGCTTCGCTGAATGTTTTAGAATACTTTTGGATAGTGAAAGTCATCTAGTTTTGAAAAGTTTCGTTTTCAGTTTTGCTGTTTGTTGCATCATTGTTTGAAGCTCTTCCCTTAACTAGATAGCATTCATCGAATTGAAAAGATTTCTTTTCTCATGTAACTTTGCATTTAGGCGTCTTTTGAGACACTACATACGATAGGGCCTGGAAATCGAAACTTAATTGAAGATCAACTGTAAAATTTATTTCAATTAACCTAAGGCAACATTGGAACTTAACGAAATACATTTAGAAGGTCTAGGCTAGAGACGTGTTCCGGCGTCGTTAAACCTAGCAGCTGTCGTTCGCCTGTTGGCTTTAGACAGCGCTAGTACGGACTTGCGCTCCCCGTACCGTCGCGTATATAAAGGGAGACCACTCTAGGTTTTCAATCCTTTATCCACAGGAAGCCGAGTCTGCCGCCCTATACCCGTGATACACCGAACACAGCATTCGGGGAGACTACCTGCACGTACGGAAAGTCCTTGGTCGATTTCTGTTTCATTATTTGAAACCAAGGTGTATATTGCAGTTCACGGATATTTGGTACACCCTTTGTGCCTAGTTTTTCCTGAGCAGCCATTTGGTCTTTTCTGACTCCCTAAACTTGAAAAGACCGTCAAGCGCTTGTCCTTTCACGCTTGTGTCAACTCTGAAAGAGATAGAGTCATCTTTTTATCGTTTCTCGACTCTTGAAACATGAAACGGTAGAATTTCTTATTTTCCAATGTGGCAAAATTAATCGCCCACGATTTCACGCCTGCTTAGATATTGCTTGTTGACCGTTTGATCGTGTGCCCTTAACTCTTTTTCAGCCCGTGTGTGGTTTTGAGTTTGATGGCAACTTTTTCAGAGTTCACCAACCAAGGAATCCCCTCAGAAGGGAATCCCGGTCATTTTCCTCCTTTTGGAAATGTTGGTGCTCCTTACATGGCGACGTTGTCCCTTCCTGGGTTAACTGTTGGGTTGCCTGTTTGGTTGTTCTCAACCTCTGTTGTCCCGAATGTCTCCACTACTATTCAATCAGTTCCTCCACCTGAACAACCTCATATTGATTCCAAGGTGGACCTCTCCCCTTCTTCGCCTGTTTCTGCGTCCTCCTCTTCTACTTCGCCTGGTGAAAGTCTAGATTCAAGTAACCAGGTGGCTAAGAAGAAGAAGAAGAAGACAAAGAAGAAGAAGTCTGATAAGCGAGAGGCTAAATGTATAGCTATTGTCCATGAGAAATCTCATCTTGATAGGCCTTCCAACCCTCCTCGGAAAGTCAAGTTCCCGTGCATGTTGTGCACGGGAGACCATCTTCTTCGAGACTGCCCTGGCATTCCCAAGGTGCTCGAAGTATGGTCCAACGGCTGCCCACCGTTGCCTTTGGCTTCCGGGAGTCAAGTTGGGGGCACGTCTTCAGCTGATGTTGATAAGAATCCTAAGAAGCAGGGTAAGATCACCAATCCCTGCAAGTTGTGTGAAGGGCACCATGCCATTCACCTTTGTCCTTATATGGATGAAGCCAAACTAGTTTTGGACAACCCGACCGGTTCTGCACCACGCCTTCCACCTGGTTATAATCGGCTTTCTTCGAGTCCTCCGCCAGCTGATCCCATGATTGGTCAAGAGTTATCCTTGGTCGATCCCACTCCCCCAGAAATTCAAATTCACGAATCCATCCCTGACCAACCATTGGTCGTAGGATCGGTTGAACTGGCCCCGTCCACGGTGCACCAGGTCTTTTCTGTCGAGAGTGGACCTCACACCCCCCATGTCCTTCTGATCTCTTCAGATTCTTCAGACTTGGAGAAAGATTCTCCTGCCCCTGTACTTCAAGAAGCCCCTCCTCCGCCTCCCATGATGGAGGCTCCCGAGGATATCCCTCCCACCTTCGAGATGGAGGTCATGGAGGAGGCTTCTTCTACCGTAACATCAGGGGAAGACCTTCGCTTGTCGATGGTAGCCCCTCCGAGTAGTTTGGTCGCTTCCTTTGACTGGAATCGATTTGCAGGATTTCGCCTTCCGTCCTATGTGCCTTTCGAGATCACAGTACAGGCTCTTGGTCTGGTTGTACCCAGCACCATTATAGACGAAGGTGCCTCTGTTAGTATTCTGTCTTCAACTACCTGGCAAGCTTTCGGTTCGCCGCCGCTTGCGCCTGTTACGCAGAATCTGTTGACATTCAATAGAAGAACCAGTCAACCGTTGGGGATCCTTCCAAGGTTACCCGTTACTTTGGGAGGTAAAACTTTCCATATGGACGTGATGGTTGTTCCAGGCCCCTTGGATTTCAATCTGCTTTTGGGGCGCGATTACACCTATGCCATGGGAGCGCTTGTCTCCTCCCTCTTTCGCGTGATGTGCTTTCCACATGAAGGACGGATCGTGACCATTGATCAGCTTTCGTTCTTTGGTCCTAATATGGCATCTGGTCCGCCATCACCCCCTCCTAGTTTCTATCCACCCGTTGTATCTGCTCCACCGCAGGTCAACTATGTGGCTACTTACCCCGTGCCTGTGCTCAGTGATGATGTCGTTGTGCATAATGTGCTGGGGGCATTGGGTCCTGACTTCCAGGATGTTTTTCTTCCATCGGGAGTGGAACTCTTGGAAGCGATGACTTCTTGTTCATTATGATGAAGTCATCGGAGCATAGTTTGTCTTCTTGTGTCAAGCTCCTTAAAAAATGAAACAAAGGTCGTCGGAGCATGGTTCCTTGTCTTGTGTCAAGCTCCTTAAAAAATGAAACAAGGTTGTCGGAGCAGAGTTCCTTGTCTTGTGTCAAGCTCCTTAAAAAATGAAACAAGGTTGTCGGAGCAAAGTTCCTTGTCTTGTGTCAAGCTCCTTAAACCATGAAACAAGGTGTCCTGAGGATAGTTCTTTTAATGTGTCAACCTCGTTAAAATAATGAAACACGTTCTTGTTCAATTCGAGTCTTTGATAAGTTCTCGTAAAATCCCAGTCGAGTCTTTTTCTTGATCTCGTAACTTGAACCTTCACTCCATCTGCCTTTCATATGGACTGAAGCTTGGGGGGCATGTACCTCGAATTGAGTCACCATGCTGGGGGCATGCTTATCTTTTCAAGCATAGTTTATGTCCATTTCAAGCTTGTGTAAAAATGAAACCGGTTTCAAGCATAGTTTATCTTTGTTTCAAGCTTGTGTAAAAATGAAACCTTGCCCATTTTACCTCTTGTGATGGTCATTTTATCAGCCTGTTTTTACCAGATGAGCCTTGGTTTTCTCACTCCATTGTCACTATCTGCTTGGCCGATCATATGCCTTCACTTGGTTGTTTTACCCGTTCCTGAGGAACCGCCGCTATGAGTGGTCTTGTTAGCCAGCCTCTCGACCTTTATTTGTTCAGAGTAGTTCCACCATTACCGGAACCAGTTGCTACCCTTTATACCACTCGCTCCTCCAGGAGGAGTCATCTTTCAGCTCTTTTCTGACTCTCTAAAAATGAAAAGATTGCCGAGGCCCTTGTCGTTTCGATCTCGTTAAAATGGACACGAATCGACATTCACCCAGTATAAGTTTAACCCTTTTTCGGGCTGGGATGGATTGATTACAAAAAAGGAATACCCTAGCCTATCGCGACTAGGAGGTTTTCCCGGATATTGTTTTCTACCTTTTCGGATCTGGGGAACTATTTACGAAAAGGGACTTGTGGAGTTTTCTTTCCTGCTGTCTTTTCAAACTCTCTAAACATGAAAAGGCGCCGAGTTCTTCCTTTGTCAGACTCGTTAAACCCTGATGACATCGGATTCAGTCGAAATGACGTTCTCCGAGTTTCTCCTTCCTAGGACTCGTTAAATGCACTAGGATGGATTCGCCCGAAGGGCGGACTTATATGACAAGCATATGGTATCCTCTTCAAGCTTGTGTAAAAATAAAGAGGTACTCACCAAGATGGTGGGGAAAAAATGGAACCATCGTCGTTGTCGTCGGCAGTATGTCGCTCTTGAACATGGCACTTGTCTCCATCCGTGTCGGGTTGGGGACATCTCATCTCACTGTTTCACTTTGCTTCCATGGGTTTGGGTAATCTCTTTTGACCTCTCATCTATTCACTGCCTCGTCGCCATGACCTTTGATCCGTTGATGTCAAATACTGCCAAGTCCATTGTCGTGCCGTTTATGTGTTCAAGAGAAGTTGGCCTCTGCAAATATCAACCTTCCTCTGTTTCTCATATGGTCCCGATTCACAACAAAACATTATGTTCCTCTGTCTCGTGTCGATGATGTGGGAATCATTATGGCCCACCTTCGATCAAGGTCACTTCCTGTCGACTTCAACTCATTATCCAGAAAGTTGGTCTAGAGACTCCTGATGGTACCTTGGAGCCTGCATGCCTCAATGGCAGGTTCGTCGCATTCGACGTGAAGTTTACATCATTGACTTCCGATCGAATGATTCTGCGGGTGTTCGACGTCAACTCATTTATTCACACGCCGTAGATTGTACCCGTAGTACCTTGAGGACCATTGTCATTATTGGTGGTTTCTCTCGCGTCTGTTAACAGCTTTCATCATTGGCTGGTAATCAGACGATGTTCTTGCATGTTCGACATCAGCTCACATACTCACATGCTCGAACTTGTACTTGTTTGGGTCGAGATGGAGCGCAAGACCCTGGATTGTGTCTGTTGTAACCCAGGCTGCGATTGTGGATTATTATCATTATGTACATGACTCACTGATTGGATGGCTGCGACCATACCTGAGTCTATTTGTTTGATCTTAGTTGGATGGCTGCGTCCATACCCTGGATCCAGATTATCGTATACTCTATTTCGGATGGCTGCGTCCATACCATATATATACATCATGTACTTGAGATTTCAGTTGTATCTTTCTGCGCAGGTTTTCCGACGGCGGGCCTTCAGTTGAACATGTTCTCGTAAAGCATTTCACCCCTCTCTCTCTCTCGGGCCTCATGCTTTAGGGGGCATTTGTTACACAGTAATTTTTCACCGTCCCTACCATTCCCCGTCCCGCACAATGGAGGACCCATTATGTGACCTGTGAGCAATGTCAAGCCTTGAAAATACCTTCATTGCATCCCTTTCCATGAGGACAACATTCCTTCTGTTTATCATTTCCTGAGCAGACCCCTAAAAACACATGTTTTTGCCTTGGCGCTGGTAGCCCGTTATGTACTCGCGCCAATGGGGGAAAATTAACACCGAGCCTGCGCCAATTGGCGCTCTATCCCAGTGTTGCACCCGCGCCACTCTGTTTATGGAAAGTTTTTTAATAAAGGAGGCGAAGTTTCGATTACAACAACTTCGTGGATGAGTCGTCAGGAGTGGTTTCGACTGAATAACCACGACCTTCCTCCTTTGGCCTCTTGTTTCCACCATATGGGGAACCTCCCAAAGGATAAGGCCTCCCTTCCACTATTGTAGGGATCCCAACCTCCTCCTCTCCTCTATAAATATAGCCTTCATCCATTGATGAAAGGCTGAAAGGTTGAAAGGCTGAGAGTCTTGAAGTGCTGAAGCTTTGCATCTCCCTATTCCCAAGTGCCTTTGTGCTGTAAAGAATCCCTTCTTTCCCTTAAGGCCCATTCAAGCGAGGAGACCATTGTTACGAGACTCTGGAGAGGTTTCCCTTTCCTTGGCGAGCTTTGCGAGACGTGGACAACCGGAGACCCGTTCGAAGGAAGCTGCGACGTCAGAACTTGGTTGTAACTTCTATTCGTTTATCACTTTAATAGATGACTATGATTATGGTTCCACTCTTTTTTCTATCATGTTAATGCGAGTAATATCTTTTTTGACCGATGTTTAGTTACGTATGCTGGTTCCTATGCATGTATCTGTTCGTTTCTTCTGCGTGCAGGTGTTCATCCACGGAGATCGTGGAAGGATTGTGATCTGCCAGGGCTGAAGGACGGGGACATCTTCTTCTTCAGATCTAGCGCTGGAATCCAGGTAGGCTCTTATCCCAAGTCTTTCATTCATAACTAGGAGCTTGCGTCATAGCATTGTTTGTTTGTTTCTAGACCCCTGCTGGGCTACTAGGATCATTTCCCATTCGTAGAGGGGATTATCCATGGCTCTTATGACAAAATGTATTTTGACTGAACCATCTTCCTTTCAGGAAGAATTTTAGTAACCTACTTGGGTTGATGCAATGGTGGAGGAGTATGACTCCATTTTCAAGAACAGTGCATGGGGGATAGTCCCAATACCAGTCAATAAATCAGTGGTTGGATCGAGATGGATCTATAAGGTAAATCAAGCTTTTGATGGGAGTGCGGAAAAATACAAGGCCAGATTTGTGGCCTGGGGATTCTCACAAATTGAGGGGATAGATTATGATGATACTTTTTCACCTGTTGCAAAGTACTCTTCCATAAGATCCATCCTTGCACTCTCAGCGTAGATGGGCTGGCACATTCATTAGATGGATGTGAAAACCATGTTTCTCAATAGGATCATTGAGGAAGAGGTGTACATAGAGCAGCCTGAATGTTTCAAAATATTCAACAGTGAGTCGCATGTGTGCAGGCTAAAAATAGGACTGTATGGGATGAAGCAAGCACCCCATGGTTGGTACACTTGGATAAACAGCTATTTCACCAGACTGGGCTTCACCAACATTGAGGTAGATGCAAACATGTATGAGATTGTTGTTGAGGGTAAGCTATTGATCATTTTTCTTTATGTTGATGCTCTAATTTTGACTGGTGATGAGCAGCTAATACACTCATGCAAGGAGGATCTTGCAAGGGAGTCTGAAATGAAGGACATGGGACTCCTTCATTATTTCCTTGGACTGGAAATATGGCAGTGGGATGGTGAAATTTTTTTGTCTCAAGGAAAGTATGAAAAGGAGATATTCGATAAGTTTAACATGGAGAGCTGCAAACCCATGGATACTCCTCTTCTAGGAAATTGGAGGAAAGAGGATGCTACTTCTGGAGAGGTAGTGGATGCTACTATCTATAGACAGTTAGTGGGTTCAATAATGTATTTGGTGAACACAAGATCGAACATTTTATACGTAGTTAACCAGCTGAGTCAAGCTATGGTTAAGCCTACCAAGCTCTTTTGGAAGGTGGGGAAGCATGTCCTAAGATACGTGAGGGGAACATCAGAGTATGGTCTATGGTACAGATGGATGGATGGAGTGAAGTTGCATGGCTTCACAGATGCAAATTGGGCTGGAAGTCCATCGGACAGAAAGAGCACATCATGGGGGATCTTTAGAATTGGATCGACAACAGTTTCTTGGTACAGCAGGAAACAATGATCTGTGGCACTCAATACAGCAGAAGTGGAATACATGGCAGCAAGTCAATCTACATGTGAGGCTACCTCAATGAGAAAGATCTTGGTTGGTTTGTTTGATTCTAAAATGGATCCGACAGTGATTCATTGTGATAATTAGAGTTGCATTAAACTCTCTATTAAACATGTATTTCATGATAGGTCCAGGCAGATATATTCGGTACCATCATCTCAAAGATTGCGTGCAGAGAAGGATCATGTTGCTTCAGTACATTCCCACGGAAGATCAGGATGCAGATATTCTGATGAAGGCGCTCACCAGGAGAAAATTTGAATACCATAGAGACAGGATCGGGGTGAAGGATAATCCATTTCTTGTTGAGAGGGAGTGTTGAGATTCAACAAGAATATTCAACACCCACTCCTAGTGCATTAAGAACCTGGTTACATTCATCAGCTTGTTGCATTCAGCACCCAGACTAGGGTGGGGCCCATAGTGTTATTTTTGGGTGCATGTCTATTTTGGTTATCCCTTAATTAAGATGGACATTAAAGTGAAATATATTCTCAATGTGGACTTGAATGAGTTAACTGAAAGTGATAAAGCCAGTTAGCTAGTGTATTTCGAGTTAGAGGTTGTTGGTGAGGCATGCAAAGTAATTCTAGTTGTAATAGAGTTCAAAGTGCAGTGGTGCATGAGTTGGTGCAAGTTTTAAATCATTGTAACTCAGTTAAGTGAGTTAAACTCATTTGTTCTAGTTGTAACTAAAGATACACTAGTGAGAGATCTAGTGAATTAAATATTAGATAATTCAAAAGCAGTGATCTCACATGAAACTGAGGATTTACTATTATTAGCTGCATGCATGTTAGATCCAGTGGAGACCAGTTGAGTTCTAGGTGAAATGGAAGTTGACTATCAATTGTAGGATTATTAGCTTTCACACTTTCAACCAAGAACCCATTGGAGTTCCCATGATACTTGTGTAGTCAAGGCAGGCAATAATTCCTATCTTTTAGGGATCTTTACCATCAAGGATTGCTCAAGCAAGGCAGGCTGTCTAGAGGCTCAGAATTGGTTATGTGTTGGTCATTTTTTCATATGACAGTGTGAGACAATTAGCTGAGTACTAGAGGTCTCTTGTGAGAAGCGTTTTGTATGTAATTGTTTCATGATCCATGCTTAATATACAATATAAGATAGTGGGGTTTTTAGCTATAATCTTTCCCTAGGAAATTATCTGTGTTATGTGTGATTGATATTTCTTCATGTTCATGTGATTAGCGATTGTTTTTTTAATTCCACAAAAGATTTGTAGAAGCGATTCAGTATTTAACTTTAGTGCATTTCTAGATCGGGTGAATCCAAGATATACATGCTTTTTTTACAATTTCTACAGTTCCTAATGAACCACATGTAGTAACCTTCTAACCCAGTGAATAAGTTAATCTCATCCACATTTTAGGAGTCTCCCATTCCATGATATCTCTGATATTTTTCGGGTCCACTACTATACCTTCCTGGGAAACCACATGCCCCAAGTAATGAACCTTTGTTTGAACGAAACTACATTTACTAAGTTTGGAATACAACTTATGTTCTCTTAGCAACCTCAACACTGCTACTAAGTAATCTGAAATCTCTTCCTCATTCTTAGAATCAATATGTCATCAATGAATATAATCATAAACATGTCCTGATGAGGATGCAACACATTATTCATCAAACACATGAAAGTAGTTGGAGCATTATTCAAACCAAAAGGAACCACAACAACCTCATAATGCCCATATGTATCCTTGAAATAAGTATTGTATATGTTCTCTTCTTTGATGCGTAATTGATGGTATCATGATCTTCAATCATTTTCAAGAACCTTTTTGCTCCCTTCAACCGATCAAACAAGTCATCAATTTGCAACAAAGGGTACATGTTCTTAATTTTAACCTTATTCAACTATCTGTAATCAATGCATAACCTAAGAGTACCATCCTTCTTCTTCACAAACAATATTGGTGCACCCCAAAGTGACACACTTGGCCTAATGTATCCCTTATCAATCATTTCCTTCAACTGAAAATTCATTTATTCCAACTTTGAAATGTTCATCCTGTCATCATGCCTTTGATGTTGTTGTTGCTCCTAGCATCAAATCGATATAAAATTACACTTCCCTGTGAGGAAAAAATTCTGATATATTTTCTAGAAATACATCTTGATACTACTAAAAAATTAGATACCTCTTCAAGACTTTCACATCCTCCACATCCTTACCATTTTCACTGGAAATATGAACTGTAAAAAATACACATCCTTTCCTGCTACTACGCTTTTCCTACATAGTTGTAACCATTCTCATGGATGTAGGTTTCTTCTTACCCTGCAAGATTCTCTTCTCTCCATCATCATCCAAACACTCAATAGCCTTATCATAGAAATACACCTTAGTCTTGTGAATATACAACCAATCCATACCCAACAACATATTGTATGATCACAACGGAAACACATTTAGATGTGCTTATGTAGACATACCATTCAACTCAAATTCACAAGCTCTTACCCAATGAGAACTCTTTTCTTAGTACCTGTATCCAACTGCACTAACTAAGATTCTGCATGCACTTATTTATTCAAACCACACGTATCCACTAGGTCAGGACTGGTATAACTATAGTTAGATCTAGGGTCTATCAAAATGGAAACAACTTGATTACAAAATTTACCTTCCATATCTATAATAGATGTTTGATGATCATCTTGAATATTATCCAACACTGTATAAATGTGAGGAATACTATATCCAACATCCCCAAATTTTTGTGCCTCTTAAGCACTTTAAATATGCAGTCTTCCACCCTGAGGTTGTGGACAATATCTCCTACAATAATCATTGCCATAATTCCAAAATTGTAAAGGTTTGATGTCATCACCATTATTCTTCTCCTCGGACTGAAATCCATGCCCTTTGTTAGTTGCATTAAAATTATTTGGCAGTGTTACATTCTCCTTGTCATATGTATCCTATGGTTTCCCTCTCTTCTTAACCCACTTTACTTTATTCTTATCATTACCTTCCCAATCCTCAGAATTAGACTTTCAGTTATGATTTCTCATAACAATGCTTCAAATTTCTAATCGCTTCCTCCAGCGATCTAGGTTCATAAAACTCAATCCTATCCTTGAATGATATTGGAAACCCATTGATGAATCTCTTAATATTGGCCTTCTCCTCCTTAAGGTAAGGCACATATGTCAACAACTCCATAAGCTTGCTAGTGTAGTCCTCATCAGTCATAGATCCCATATTTAGTTCATAAAATCCTTCCCCATGTCATTGTAGTATCTCTCAGATAGATACTTCTTCCTAAAAAGTCTCTTGAACTCCCTCCAAGTCAACCCCTCTTATTGACAGGCTCTGACATTCTTCACATATTCCCATTAGATATTTTATTTTCCTTTAAGGTTGAATGTATTTATATTGGATTTCATATTCTCTGAGTAATAATGCAATGTAAAGAACTTATTCATCCTAAGAAACCAAGATTTTTCATCTTGTGACTTCTTCATTTCTCCATCAAATGCAAGAGAATTTTCTTTCTTGAACTCCTATGGAAAGTACTACTTCTCACTTCTCATATACAGATGGTGACGATGATGATGATTTTTTCTCTCTGAACCAGAACTAGAATGAAATTCATTGTCATTACCCCTCCTATCAGGTGTATCTAAGAACCCACCATCTGTGACTATATCATCCTTTCAAATTTGTATCCTGACTGAGACTTGTTTCCATATGCCCCATTGGTCCTCTCCTCTTGTCCATGACTAATCCTAATCATTCCTTGTGTTGAACCTCATAATTATCCTCTCTCTAACATCCTTTCTCACATTTTTCCTATTTTCTCATAATTTTACATACTCCAATCAATTATAAATGTCATGTTTTGTCTCAAGGAATGCATTTAAATGATTTCCATGTTATATTTTGATGTTCTTTCTATTCGAATGGATTCTTGTAATTTGGCTACAGAACACAGCCTATTCTGTAGCTAATCATGGGTTCCATAGCTAGTTTCATGGTCTGACAGGCTCCAGGGTTCAAATGGAGAAATGAGCCACATGGGCATTTCCAGAATCATCTCCACATGGATTTTCTTTGATCTACTTGATCTAGATCGATAGAAAAGGATGCCTGAGGTCGTGGTCAAAGGCGTGGTCAAAGAATGTTAGCTAAGAACAGAAGGACTGTTTATTTTCTTTATCGTAGCAAATCAACAGTTAAACAGTCAAATTAAAATTCTATAAGTTGGTTAACATTAGCCACCTATAGCAGAATTAGCTCATAAACAATTATTTTTGTTTTTATAAATATCGGTTGTACAGAACCGAGAAGAATTAAGTTTTAAGTTAAGCTTTTCCTGAAACACCATGTATTTTTTTAAGACTCCATTCTGTTATAATAAAATGATCATGTTCATGCCAATGATTGCTTAAGTGTGTACTTAACCAGCTAGGATTTCAACTAAATATGTTGCAGAGGGTCCCTGCATAGGAGGAAGTTTTTCATTCATTGTTTTAGTTTAATTTCCTTACTCTGTTTTTGTCAATTCTGTTTTCTGAAATAGATTAATGTTACATTTTAGTTTTGATAATTAGCATAAAATTAAATAATAACTGTGTAATTATTGTTCTTCTAAAACATTTCGTGAGAATAGATATTTCTATTTTCAAATTGAACTCAGTTTGAAGCAATAAGAATTCACAATTATCTAGTTTCATTTACTATTTTTTCATTTACTTTCTTAGATTAGAACTATCAATTAATTGTATCAATGGATGTTCTTAAAGGTAATTTCAAGATTATGTTTCCAAACTAAATGATTGAATGTCTAATTCATACAGTTATTGAGTCTTTCCTCTCCACATTTTACTTGCTTTCTAGGAACTTAGAAACTAAGGTATAATTGATTTCTTACACAGCATCTCAAGAGAATAATACTTCATTTTGAATGTTGGAATAAATCAAATATACATTAGTTGTTTACGATTAGTTAAGCTTTAACTTTTCATGTTTTTACATTTTCTTTTAGATCCTCATTTAATTGCATCACTGATGTTCCTAGAGGTCATTCCATGAAGTTGATTTTATCATATTTCTAGACTGAATGATTAAATATTTAATTCATGCAATTACTGAGTTTCCCTTTGCATAATTTACTTTCTTTTTTCTAGATCATTAGGTATAATTGGTTACTTAACATCAGCTCAAGAAGGTGACACTTCATATTGAATGCTGGAGTTACTAAATATACATTAGTTGTTTTCCTTTGCACACTTTACTTGCTTTTCTAGAACATTAGAAGTTAAAGGTGTAGTTAGTTGCTTACACATCATCTTAAGAATGTGACACCTCATATTAAATGTTGGAGTAACTAAATATACATTATTTGCTATCTTTTTATGCTTTCACTTAGAATAGAACAACAATTTCAATCTCAGATATAAGATTCATCCATAGAATAGAACTAATGTTAAGGTAGAAATCATTAAGATAGATACTCTGTTTTTCAAATTAGATTCTAACTAGCCAACAATCTTTGATTTATTTTTATGTAAATTAGTTTAACTTAGGAAAACTTCCTTTTCTTCCTTCTTAAAATTCATTAGATTCATTTTATTCCTTTTATAGTTTTTAGATTAACATTTTTAAACATCAAGAATAAAACCCCCAAAACAATATAAAAATACATACAATGAAGTAAGAAGAAAGTCAACTAAGCACATACAGTGCACCACACTTCATCAGTTTATAAACCTCAGTTGATAATTTATGTAAGACATTTAAGACATTAAATTGACTAAACATTTTGGCGTCATTGCCAAGGAAGTGTAATTAGATAGACTCATTTCTTACATATAAAAAAAAATGATATGCGTAGAGAAAGAGACTCTAGGGGTAGATTCATATCTAGAGGTAGGAGTTTAATTCCTACAACACCACTCACTCCAGCAAGATTAAGAAGTGATACACCTCCATATCAAACTCATATTCCATACTTCACTAGCCACAGACTTCCTGAAGTTCTAAGGTCAGAAATCCAATTAGGAGGATCTCCTACTTCATCCACTGAGACATTCTTAGAGGAAGAAGATCCTAGATCTCCCATAGAGAGAGTAACATTTTTCACCTCTACAGGGGAACATATTTTAGCCGAAGAGTTAGAAATTCCTAGTGGAGAGGAAGAGGAAGAACCTTTCTTCAACATACCATTGATAGAAGAAACAGAAGATGGGCAGTTAACTTTGCAGGTTGAATCTTATATTAGCTCTGAAGAATCTATAATGGTAGGAAGAAGAGAAAGAGGAGAAGGAGAAGGCCCAGTCCTAAATGGAGGAGGTAGAGGAAGAGGCAGAGGAAATGCAGAAGGAGGCAAAAGAAATAGGGAAATTGGGAGTTCTTTTGGATTCCCTATAGTTGGTGGAGAGACAAATGGCACAATGAAAAATATTTCACCTTCTGTCCTTCCAAATTTTCATGGATTAAAGAGTGAAGATCCTGAAACATTTTTGTTCGAATTTGAAGTCTTATGTAGAACTTATGATTATTTACAAGACTGTCAAAAACTTAAATTTTTTCCTTCAACATTGAAAGGAGCAACTTTAAAATGGTTCATGAGTTTAATCACTCAGTCTATCAAAACATGGAATGAAATGAAAAGAGAATCTTTAGAGAGATATTTGAATTATTACATACCCATCAATCATAAGGATGAAGTATTTAAAATGATGCAAAAAGAGGATGAGAATTTAGAGGATTTAATTAAAAGATTCAATTATAACATAAAAAGAGAAAAAATGGATAGTTTAGATCAAGATAATTTAAAAGATCTTTTATTAAAATCCATTAGAGATGAATGGATAGAAATTATCAACATGATCAGGAAGGGGGATATTTCTCAACTTCTGTTACCTGATATTGGTGAATTATGTATCCATCTCTTAAGGGGGAAATCAAAAACTAGGAAAAGTTCAAGAGATCCTTCTCTTGCTAGGGTAAATAAATCTGCAACTGGAACAGTAAGTAGGGAAGAAAATGGAAACATGATTGATGAATTTAAAACAGATATTTTAGGGAGTCTTAGTGAACAGATAGACACCCTTAAATTACAAAACAGACAAAAATCCGAGACTAGTGCTTTAGCTATTTTCTATCCTAAATGCAGAAAGAAGCATGCTTTAAGATAATGTCCTCTTGATGCAAAAGTCTTAGAGACCTGTATGATTTGTTCAGAAAGTCGTGATACTAAGAGTTTCCCTTCAATTCTAGGTCTTAAGGTTGTTTTTCAAGAAGAAACAACTTCAAATCCAACAGAATCTCTTTTCTTTGTCTCTAGAAGACCGTGGCAAGGGCCACAAACTCAAGGCTTTAATAATCAAATGTATACTTATCCCCCACCAAATAATTGGAATTCTTGGCAACACCCTTGGCCTCAATCTCAACCTCAATCTCAATCTTGGGCACAAGGAATGTAAAATCCCTTTGGAATATTCTCTCAATACTATCAATATCGTCCATCATATTCAAACTATCCTCCCCAACAAATTCCTAAACAAAATAAATAGCCTCAACTCCAAAACCAAAATCCACAACTTTCATTACCATTTCCATAAAGACCAAATCAGTTACTTGTCCAACCATTACCAAACCCTAATAATAAAAATCCTCAAAATACCTACATAATAGAAGGACAACAATTTACAACCTATATGATTACTCCTCTAGATCTTAATGATGTCCAACTTAGATCTGGTAGGATACTAGAAAAAAAAAAAGCCTTCTGTATTTATTCAAGAACAAGATAATTTTGTGGAAGATTCTCTACAGCCAAATAAATTTTTTTAGGAAGGAACATCTCTTCAAAAACAGAATTCTAAAAAACAAAAACAAAAATAAACAGTAAAGTCAACTCCTATCATAGAGCAACCATCAGTACTTACTTCTACACCTTCTTTTCATGAGATATTACAAGTTGATAAAGGGGTAGAAAAGAATATTATGTTTCCCCATTATGATTTTCTAGATGAATTTAAAAATGTCTTCATAAAAATCCCTTTGTTACAAGCCATTAAAGAGATTCCAATTCTAGCCAAAAAAAATAAAAGAGCTGAGCATGAAGAAACTAGGAAGAAAAACAAAATAAATAAAAAGAATTTAGCTCGTAGGAAAAATTGCACATATAATGAAGGGAAATTTTTCCATACAAAAATATTTAGATCCAAGGATTCCAGTTGTAAAAAGACATATAAATGGAGTCGAAATTCCAAATACATTGATTGATTAAGGAGCAACAATAAACATCATGAGCAAACAAACCATGGAACAACTCAAACTTCCTAATCTTCTGTATACACCTACATTACTGCAATTAGTAGACAGATCTGTAATCAAGCCAGATGGTGTGTTAGAAGATATTTCAGTATCATTATAAGACTCTTGGGAGTATCCTAATAATTTTATGATCTTAACTCCTAAGAACAATCTAGGAGGAAATCCACTTATATTAGGAAGACCTTGGTTGGCTACAATTGATGCTTTCATTAGCTGTAGATCTAGTGACATGTATATCTTTGATGGTAACCCAACAAAGAAATTCACTCTATATCCTCCAGCAAGAACAATAACAGAGTTAGATGACAAAGAATGGATTGATGATGACAATGATATACAGCCTCTCTTTACTATTTCAGCCATTAGTGAAGATAGTCAAATCTTAAACTCAATGGAAAATTTTGAATAATCCCCAGAATATGAACATGATAAATTTCAAGAAAAAACCAATATTGAATAATTGTCATCTAGGAAGATGTCTCTTTATTCTATGGAAGAATTTGGTAGCTCTACAATTTAAATATTTCTAGGGAAAACTTTGAACATAAACAATAACTTGGAGAGATTACAACAGGAAAAGTTAATCAAAACATTACAACAACATTATTTTGCATATGCATGGGAATACATTGACATGAAAGGAATTAGTCCTAAGACTTATATACATCACATCTATATTGAGGAAAATTGTAAAACTATCAGACAACCTCAAAGAAGGATGAATCCAAATTGTAGGGAAATTGGGAAAGAAGAGTTGAAAAAATTGTTGAATGTGAACTTCATTTACCCAATTTCAGACAGTCAGTGGGTTTCCCCTTTAGTCATTGTGCCCAAAAATAATGGTAAATGGAGGGTATGCATTGATTATCGAGAATTGAATAAAGCTACCCTAAAAGATCATTTTCCTTTACATTTTATAGATCAAGTATTGGATACATTAGTAGGTAAGAAGTATTTCTCATTCTTGGATGGTTGTAGTGGTTACAATCAAATTTAGGTAGCAGCTGAAGACCAAGATAAAACCACATTCACATGTCCATGGGGGACTTATGCTTGCCAAGTACTTCCTTTTGGATTGTGCAATGCACCTGCAACATTCCAAAGGGTAGTACTAGGAATTTTTTCTGATCTAATACATGATTGTGTAGAGGTGTACATGGATGACTTTACAGTTTATGGGAATTCATTTGAAGAAGATTTAGAAAAATTGGAAAAGTTTCTGAAAAGATGTAAGGAAGAAAAAATTTCACTAAGCCATGAAAAATGTTTTATGATGTTTACAGAAGCGATTGTTTTAGGACATCACATTTAAGGAGATGGAATTAAAGCTGATAAATCTAAAGTTGAAGTCATCTCCAAACTATCAATTCCAAGTTGCCAAAAGGATGTTAGAAGTTTTCTAGGATTCACAGTATATTATAGAATATTTATAGAAAATTTCACTAAAATAGCATCTCCGCTCTTCAAATTACTTACCAAATATTGTGAATTTAGTTGGAATCCTGATTTCCAATTGGTATTTGAAACTTTAAAAGAAAAAATTTCTGAATCACCCATCTTAAGAGGTCCAAATTGGAAACTACCTTTTCACATTTCAACAGATGCTTCAGATACAGCTCTAGGAGCTGTATTAGGACAAAAATATTTGATCCCCTATGCCATCTATTACACAAGCAAGAACTTGACTCCCACAGAGTTAAATTACACTATAACTGAAAAGGAATTCTTAGTTGTTGTTCATGCTTTTTCGTTTTCAAGTTCCTGTGGTTATTGTTTACTGAAGAGTTTTCCAGATTATCCACAGTCTTATGAAACACTTGTCGACGTTTCGAATCCCAATGGGGATCCATCTTCAGGACATTGGAATGAAGAATTATAAGAAGGGTCATAATCCATTAATGCTCTAATAACCCTATGCAATAATGAAAACATTGTGATACTTAAAGCAGACAAAGGTGGTGCTACTGTTGTTCTAGATAAGACTGACTATATAAGGAAAATGAAAGAGCATCTTGATTGCAGTAGCTACAAGAAACTTAATTCCAACCCCTTGCCGAAATTTTTAAGAGAAGTCAAGAAAGCAATCAAGAATTTAGGGCTTGACGACAAGTTAAAGAAGAGGTTGACCCACTACATGTGATGTCGTTCCCAGGATCTATGGATTACCCAAAATACATAAAGACGGTATCCCCCTCAGACCAATTGTCAACACTATAGGATCTCCCACCTATGAGCTAGAAAAATATGTCGCTAAGATCCTAAAACCCCTTGTTGGGAACACAGAATATTTCATAAAATATTCAAATGATTTTTTTAAACTCATTAAAGATCAAAGGGTGGAAAAGGGTGACATTTTGGTTAGTTTTGATGTGGTATCCCTATTCACTAAGATTCCTTTAGATGAAGCAATCCAGGTCATCAAAGAGGTTACGGATCCTGCAACAGCCAAGCTTGCGGAAATCTGCCTTCGATCCACTTTCTTCAGCTTTCAAGGAGAGTTCTATGAGCAGGTATCAGGGGTCGCAATGGGTTCTCCACTATACCCTATTGTCGCCAACTTATACATGGAACATTTTGAGAAAAAGGCCCTAGCCTCATATCCCTTAAAACCAGATTGGTGGAAAATATTTTTTGATGATACTAATATAAAGTGGACCCATGGAAAAGAGAATCTAGACAAGTTTTTTCATCACTTGAACTCCATTTCCCCGGATATCAAATTTACCATGGAAACTGAAGAAAATAGGTGCATTCCTTTTCTGGATGTTCTTGTTATTATAAATGATGATGGAACCCTTGGGCACCGTGTATTCAGAAAGAAAACCCACACTGATAGTTATCTCCATGCCGATTCCTACCATCATCCAGCTCAGAATTTTGGTGTCCTTAATACCCTTGCTGTTAGGGCCTTGAGGATATCTGATGCTGAACACCTTAACGAAGAAATTAACCACTTATCATTTGTTTTTAAGGGTTTGGGGTATAAAGAAAGCGATATCAGGAAGGCTTTAAAAAGAGCTGAGGACACAATCTTACCCCAGAAATGACTTGAACCCCAAGAAAAAGGAGGAAGGGTTTTTCTACCATACATTAAAGGTGTCACTGACAAAATCGCAAAGGCTCTAAGAAAGAATGACATTTTCGCACAATTTTCAGCAGCAGGAACTATTAGACAAAGAATGTGATCAGTCAAAGATGCTATAAGTCCAGAACAACTTAAAGGAGTGTACAAAATTGATTGTTCATGCGGGAGAAGTTATATCAGTGAAACCGGACGTTCACTCCAGAAGAGACTCAAGGAGCACGGAGCTGATATCAAGCATGAATGATTTCGCACTTCGGCCCTTGCGGAACACTCTTCAAAAAATAATCACCAAATACATCTTGAAGATGCAAAGATCATTGCAAGAGAAGATCATTATTACAAAAGAAAAGTAAGAGAGGCCATGGAGATCAAAAAACATCCTGAAAACCTCAATAGGGATGGAGGATATGAAATTAGCGATAGCTGGCGACCTCTTCTTCGACAAATCTTCCCAGGTATGAGTTTGTAGGTATAATAATTTCAGGGTTTGTCTCCTTTCGTTAAGTAATGGTTTAACAAAAAAGGGAACTTTCTTTTAATAATTATTAATGTTAATTAATTTTTATTTTATATAATAAGAATTAATTAATTTATAAATAATTATTAAGTAGAAAATACTTATTTGCTTCCCTTCCCTCCTTATTTTTCTAGATTAATATTTACTAGATTAGAAAATAACTAATCAGTAAACATTAATAAGCATTAAATACATGTTAGTATATTTAACTATTACATTTCTCATTAAAACCATTAAATTTTCTAGGGTATTAAATAATTATTTATTTTTAAAAATAAAAATAAATAAACATTAATACTCTTTAGAAAATCCCTTAGTTTATTTAATTAATTAATAAAAAAATTTAAAAAATTTTAGAATAAATAGGTTGATATATTTTTAACTTGTTATTTTTAATTTAAATAAAATTAAAAATAATAAGCTAAGTTTTCAAAATAAATTAAATTACCCTTAAAAATTTGTTAAATAAATTAACCTTAAATAAATTATAATAATTCTTAAGCAATTTATAGAGTATAAGCATCTTATGAATTTATAGTGTTTGGATTTTTTCAAATCTTTGATAATAATAATCTTCTTAATAAAATAAAATATATTTAATAAGTTTATTATTTTTAATAATAAAACTTTGAAAATAATAAACTTATTAATAAAATAAATTTACTGAGGTTATTAATTATTAACATTAAAACTTAGTATTATTATTAAAATCAAAAATTAAAAAATAATAGATCTTTGAATAAAATCAAAAATTAAAATTATAAAGATTGAAAATTTTAGAAAAATTTTTTGGTCGACCCTTGCCTTTCCTACCTTCTTCACTATTAATTTTTGTTCATGCTATCAACAAATTCAAACATTATATTACAAGCTATGAAACCTTTGTTCATACAGATCACTCTGCAATTAGACACTTAATGAATAAATCTATTACTAATGGCAGAGTTACAAGATGGTTATTACTCCTGCAAGAATTCAACATCACCATTCTAGACCGACCTAGAAAACAAAACACAGTTATTGATTTCTTGTCTAGAATTAAAAATATCAAAGATGACACTCCAGTTGAAGATAAATTTCCTGATGAATATTTTTTTGCAATAACTACTCAAACTCCTTGTTTTGCAGATTTTGCTAATTACTTAGTCACAGGAAATTTACCTTCACATTTGTTTCCTAGGGAGAAAATAAAATTCATTCAAATAAGTGCAATATACTTATGGATTACTAATGAATTGTATAAAACAGGTCCAGATCTCATTATCAGAATATGTGTTCGAGAAGATGAAATGTCTGAAATTCTTAAGGCATGTCATGATGAACCTTGTGGTGGACACTTTGCTGATAAAAATGTTAGAAAATTATATATTACAGAGAAATGTGACACATAAAATATGCGGAAAAATACAAGCACACAAAACACATAAAACCAGAGAGACAAAGATATATGTGGTTCACCCAGTTTGGGCTACGTCCACCCCGAACAGCCAATCCTTCCTTTCTATTATCCAACAAATTGAAGAGACACAACCTACAGTAGATCCGCTGTAATATCCTCTATTCTCTCTCACAGTCTCCCTATCTGTTTCTCACTTTGAGAATACACATACAATGCACAACCACAATACAATGCCCTCATACAAGTGAGGGTTTTCCTTCTAGGGAAAAAAACCCTAAACTAAACATAATTTCTACCGTCAGATCATCCGCCCAATGAACGGCCCAGATTGACTAGAAATTACTATACTTTTACAAGGAAATTTTACATATATTTTTAGCTTCATGGGCGCTGCCCCTGAAAACCCCCACTAGGGGGGCTCCATAAAGTCACAGCCACCCCCCAGGTAGTATTTAATTACGGGTGGCGTTTCCACCCCATTAAGGTACAGGGGTCCAACGCTGTGATACAAAATAAACAAGATAATCAGGCTCCACACCCAACAAAGAGGACAGCCTATAAAATCCTTCATTTAGGATATTATTGGCCATCCATCTTTAGATATTCCAAAGAATATGTCAAAATTTATGACAACTACCAAAGGGTAGGGAAACTTGATCCTTCAGATGAAATGTCATTACAACCTCAGGTACTCATTAATCCTTTTGTCAAACGGGCCTTGGATTATGTTGGACCAATCAATACACCATATAAACAAAAGAAGTATGTTTTGGTATGTATCGATTATGTCACCAAATGGGTAGAGGCTAAAGAATTACCTTTTGCTAATGAACGTTCTGTAGTTAATTTTCTTTTTGAGGATATTTTCACTCATTTTGGTGCTCCAAGAGAAATTGTGACACATCAGGGATCCCATTTAACATCCAAGTTGGTAAAAATGCTTGTGGAATATTACAAGATCAAGCACAAAAATTATACTCCTTATCATCCACAAGCAAATGGTCAAGTAGAATCTACCAATAAGGTGATCGAAGGACTTCTCACTAAGACTGTACATCTACGCAGAAGAGATTGGGCAGAAGGGCTTCTTGAAGCCTTATGGGCCTACAGAAATACATGGAGAAATACAACAGGACATACTCCCTATGAACTTGTTTATGAAAAGCAAGTCTTGTTCCCTATAGAATTTTAGATTCGAACCTTCAAGATGGAAGTCCAATTGGGACTTGATTTACCAGAAGCACAAAAACATAGATTGGAGCAACTCAATGAGCTTGATGAAATCAGACAAGATGCAGTTCAAAGAACCAGTATAGTTTAACAGCAAAGGGTTAAATGGCATGATAAATATATCAAGGAGAAAAAGTTTCAAGCAGGGGATCGGGAACTTTGGTTCAATTCAAAATTCAAAGATTTTCAAGGAAAGTTTCAAACTCATTGGCTTGGGCCATATGAGATTGAAAAAGTATTTGATAATGGAGCATTCAAGATAAGGACAATTGATGAAGAAAAGGTGCCTCTTCTTTTGAATGGTCATCGGTTGAAATTATATCATAAGCCAATTTCAAAATAGTTTATCAAGATTTTCCAAGATAATATTGATATGAAGTTAGTGAAGAAGAATTATTCTTCTTCACTAACTTAGCTTTTATTTTTCCTATATATATATATATATAATAAAAAAAATAAAATAAAAATAAAGTGTATAAGTATGAAAACCAATCAATTATTGGCATACTTATACATAAAATACAGGGTGAAAATCAGAGATTTTTGACATCCTATATTTTCCATTTATTTTCTACAAATAAGTAGTACATAGAACTACATCCATATTCTATCTTTGCAACTCATAATCTGCAAATTCATTCCATTTTACAGTTTTATTCCATTCCACAATCATATTCCACTTTCATTCCATTCCAAAGTCATATTCCAATTTCATTCCCCTTCACGGTCATATTCCACTTACATTCCATTCCACGGCTATACTTCATTATTTTTATAGATCACATTCTACAGCTGACTACATTCTGCAGTTGATCATATTCTGCAACTAACTACATTCTACAGTTGATTCCATTCTACAGCTGATTCTATTCTGCAACCACATTACATTTCATTCAGCAGCTCTGACACATTTGTACAACCTACAAACAAATGATAAATACAAGAAATTGAAGGACTAGAGTTTGAATACCAACATGCTAAAAGGTACCTGAAGAATCAACACCAAAGAAACAACAACGAAAAGGTTAGTTCTAAAGATAAAGTTGCAAAAAATTGTTTTAATAGCAAGGTTAAAACATTAGCATGTATAATATGGATGGTCATATGCTCCCTTGACAAATCATCATTTAATTTGATTGTGATTTCCATCATACCACAGATCAGCCACATCCTCCACATTATGTTTCATAACGGTCTACAATTGACTCCCTCATTGATGATTAACGGTCATGACCTATTGGTGTGACATATCCATCTATGTTTCTTCAAAACCCCAATCCATATCACCTATTTATTCCTACAAAACCTCGATGTCTTTCATCAAACCCATAACCCAATTCATTTCATAAACAGAGAAGGATAATTCTTAAGGTTGAGAACTCTTCATAATAGAAGGCATGGGACTAATAGTCAGATCATAACTAGTGGGAACAAAATATATGGAAGGATATCCGCAGATCAAGGAAATGTTGCAGAAAGCTGGATGGCTCAAATTCATAGAGAAATTCGATGTTTTTCACAAAGAGATTACAAAATCTTTTGCTCGGTCTTTTAATGGCATAGAAGTGGAAATTGGAGACATCAAGTTCACAGTTACTTAGACATTCATGGCCAAAGCCACAGAACTTCCAAGGGTTGTATAAAGGTGGTTCAAAAACAAGGAGTTTCACAATGAATCATGGAAATTTATCCTCAAAAACCCAGGTATGGATGTCTCTATTTTCATAAAAGGTATTCCCAGCTCAGCCCTTAAAAATAAATGGAGGAACATGTTCTTGGTTTTACATAAATTTATCACCTTTGAAGGAAGGTTTGGTTGCATGTATATATATCATATTCGATTATTGATGAATTTCTTAGAGAATGGTGAAATAATTCTTTCATTATTTCTACTGAATAGCTTAAAAATAATGTCTACAAACGTGCATAAGAGAATACAGTTTATAGATAACACCATGCACCATCATGGGTTAGTAAAAATACTTGTTGAGTTTCATTTAAAAAGTATAGGAGATTCCTAGGAGAATTTTCTTATCAGAAACCATTTTCAATAAGTATCATAAAAACCTAAAGAAGACAATGTTAGAAAGAGCAGAAGGAAGAAGACTGATACAAACATTGAAGACAGACCCGCATCTTCATTGCAGAAAAATGATGAAAATCTCATCTCTGAAGAGCTGACAAAGAACATAAAGAAAAATAAATTCAAGACAAGACGTAAGATAAGAAAGAGGAGCAAGGATACAAATGAGGAAAATGAAAATCCTCTACGGCTGAGAAGGAGCTCCAAACTCCGAGGTTCGATGAAGAAAACACTACCAAAAGAGACTGAGTTTGTAAGTTTCGATGAAGAAACTCCAATACCATCTCCTATCAATATTTCTCCTGCACATAGTCCTCAAAATTCTCCTATTCATAATTTTGAAGGTAGCCCAACAGAAAATCTCCGGGCATAGACCCAGCACAACAAGAAATATATGATTACATAGAGACATTGGAGAAAAGAATTGCAACAATGAATCCTATCAATCAACAAGAACCTCTAGTTGAAACTGTCAAACATGAAATTGATGAACTAGAGATATTTAATAGGAATATTAAATAGGAGAATGAGGCCTTGAAGCAATAGAACAAGTTGGAAAAGGTAATTAGCAACAATACCATTCTGCATTTAGAACTGTGGTACAAAAAAAATAGGAATTTGAAAAGAAAGAACAAGTCACTAAACAAGGCAATCATTAATCTCAAATACAAGTTTCTTATGAGAAAACCTAGGATGGAAATCACTTCAAAGAAAAGTAAACGAAGGAAATTGGATGTGTTAGCAGAAGTGCCTAAACAAATGCAGTAAGAGAGGAGAATTCACATTTTTGGTAAATTTCATGAGGACATGCAATGACTTCACGGTGGGGGTATGTTGAACCTCAGAATTATCCTCTCTCTGACATCCTTTCTCACCCTTTTCCTTATTTTATCATAATTTTACATACTCCAATCAATGATAAATGTCATTTTTTGTCTTAAGGAATGCATTTAAATGATTTCCATGTTATATTCTGATGTTCTTACTATTCGAATGGATTCTTGTAATTTGGCTACAGAACGCAGTCTATTCTACAACTAATCATGGGTTCCGTAGCAAGTTTCATGGTATGATAGTTTCCAGGGTTCAAATGGAGAAATGAGCCACATGTGCATTTCCAAAATCATCTCCACATGGATTTTTTCCTATCTACTTGATCTATATCGATAGAAAAGGAGGCCCGAGATTGTGGTCAAAGGCATGGTCAAATAACGTTAGCCGAGAACAGAAGGAATCTTGGTTTTCTCTATCGTAGCAAATAAAGAGTTAAACAGTAAAATTGCAATTCTATAAGTCTGTTAAGATTAGCCACCTATAGCATAATTAGCTCATAAACAGTTATGTTTTCTTTTATAAATACTGGTTGTACAGAACCGAGAAGAATTAAGTTTCAGGTTAAGCTTTTGCTGAAACGTTGTGTATTGTTTTAAGACTTCGTTCTGTTATAATACAAGGATCGTGTTCATGCCAATGATTTTTTAAGTGCGTATTTAACCAGCTAGGATTTCAACCAAATCTGTTGCAGAGGGCCCCTGCACAGGAGGACGTTTTTCATTCATTGTTTTAGTTTAATTTCATTTCTCTGTTTTTGTCAATTATATTCTCTGAAGTAGATTAATGTTACATTTAAATTTTGATCATTAGAATAAAATTAAATCATAACTGTGCAATCATTTTTCTTCTAAAAAATTTCTTGAGGATAGATCTTTCTATTTTCAAATTGAACTAAATTTGAAGCAATAAGAATTCATAGTTATCTAGTTTCCTTTACTGTTTTGTCATTTTCTTTCTTAGATTAGAACTATCAATTAATTGTATCAATGGATGTTCTTAAAGGTCATTTCAAGATGATGATTCCAAACTAAATTATTGAATGTCTAATTCATATAGTTATTGAGTCTTTCCTCTGCACATTTTACTTTCTTTCTAGGAACTTAGAAACTAAGGTATAATTGATTTCTTACACAGCATCTCAAGAGGATAATACTTCATATTGAATGTTGGAGTAGATAAAACATACATTAGTTGTTTATAATTAGTTAAGATTTAAATTTGCATGTTTTTACATTTTCTTTTAGATCCTCATTTAATTACATCACTGATATTCCTAAAGGTCATTCCAAGAAGTTGATTTTATCATATTTCTAAACTGAATGATTGAATATTTAATTCATGCAATTACTGAGTTTTCCTTTGCATACTTTACTTTCTTTTTTCTAGATCATGAGGTATAATTGGTTACTTAACATCATCTCAAGAAGGTGACACTTCATATTGAATGCTGGAATAACTAAATATACATTAGTCGATTTCCTTTGCACATTTTACTTGTTTTTCTAGAACATTAGAAGTTAAAGGTGTAGTTAGTTGCTCACACATCATCTCAAGAAGGTGACACTTCATATTGAATGTTGGAGTAACTAAATGTACATTAGTTATCTTTTTCTGCTTTCACTTAGAATAGCACTACAATTTCAATCTCGGATATAGGATTCATCCATGGAATAGGACTAATGTTAAGGTAGAAATCATTAAAATAGATACTATGTTTTTCAAATTAGATTCTAACTAGCCAATCATATTTCTAGACTGAATGATTGAATATTTAATTCATGCAATTACTAAGTTTTCCTTTGCATACTTTACTTTCTTTTTTCTAGATCATTAGTTATAATTGGTTACTTAACATCATCTCAAGAAGGTGACACTTCATATTGAATGCTAGAATAACTAAATATACATCAGTTGTTTTCCTTTGAACATTTTACTTTCTTTTCTAGAACATTAGAAGTTAAAGGTGTAGTTAGCTGCTTACACATCATTTCAAGAAGGTGACACTTCATATTGAACGATGGAGTAACTAAATATACATTAGTCATCTTTTTCTGCTTTCACTTAGAATAGCACTACAATTTCAATCTCAGATATAGGATTCATCAATGAAATAGAACTAATGTTAAGGTAGAAATCATTAAGATAGATACTCTGTTTTTAAAATTAGATTCTAACTAGCCAATCATATTTCTACACTGAATGATTGAATATTTAATTCATGCAATTACTAAGTTTTTCTTTGTATACTTTACTTTATTTTTTCTAGATCATTCGGTATAATTGGTTACTTAACATCATCTCAAGAATGTGACACTTCATATTGAATGTTGGAATAACTAAATATACATTAGTTGTTTTCCTTTGCACATTTTACTTGCTTTTCTAGAACATTAGAAGTTAAAGGTGTAGTTAGTTGCTTACACATCATCTCAAGAAGGTGACACTTCATGTTGAATGTTGGAGTAACTAAATATACATTAGCTGTATTTTTCTGCTTTCACTTAGAATAACACTACAATTTCAATCTCAGATATAGGATTCATCCATGGAATAGAACTAATGTTAAGGTAGAAATCATTAATATATGTACTCTGCTTTTCAAATTAGATACTAACTAGCCAACAGTTCTTAAACTCCTGTGGTTGTTGTTATTTTTATTTGCAGAAACCAGATTCTCCACAGTATCATAAAACAATCGTCGACGTTTCAAATCCCAAAGGGGATCCATCTTCAGGATGAGAAACGAATGTAGGAAGAAAGAAGGTCGCAAGAAGTCAAGGTATAAATAGTGAAGGCTAATGATGATGATAAGAGGAGCCGACAGTAAGTCATGCTAATTAATTAAAAAAAAAAAATTTATTTAATTAAAATTTTATACTCAAATTAATTACTATTTTTCTTAAGCTTATAATGATCAATATTTTAAAAGTTATAATAGATATTCAAAAAAAATTAATAGTTAAATTTTAATTTAATCATATATATTATTAATTGAATTAATTCTAATTCTAAAATAAAACCCTAAAATAAATTCAAATTTATTAAAATTTTATTTTAGTCTAAGTTTTATTAATGTGAGGAAATTATTTAAAACCAAATATGACATGATATTTAATATTAAAACTATTTCTAACTATAAGTTACTAAATGAATTTAATCAATTCATTAATTAACCCTAATAAATTTCCAATTATTAAACTTTTAATTTTTATTTCATTTCAATCAATTCCTAAGGAATTTTAAATTCTAAAACCTATTTAAATTTATAATATCCCTAAAATAATAATTAGTGTTAATTATAATATTAATTTATTTATTAATTTATTTTTCTTTCATATTAATTAATTCCTAATAAATTTTAATCCTAAGACTATAATAAGAGTTACATTTAAATTTTAATTTTTAAGAAGCTTACATTCACTCATGATAAATAATAATAATTAATTTTTATAGAATAAAAATTAATTAATGAAAATAATTATTATGAGTAAGTGGCCTAATAAGAGTTTCTAAGCAGACACGACCCTAAACTAGATAACTAAAAAAGGAGGGAGAAGTATACCTGCAACATTATACCCTGGATAAGGATGAACCTAGGGAGAAAATCTGTTTAATAAGAGGTCTCCAACTATTACTAATCTCGTATCATCAGTCCCTATTGATGTTATGTGGGTGTTTTATAATCTCCAGCGCTTCTCTAATCTTACGTCTCTGATAGTGTTCTTCCCTTACAATGTTCTAGCATCCTCAAGGCGTAAGTGATGTTTTGTTTTTGTGGAGTGATCAGCAAGAGCTGAGGTTCGTGATCGCTCATGTTTAATATCTACACCATGCTCTTTCAAATGCTTATGAAGAGAGCGCCTAGTTTCGCCAATATAACACTTCCCACAAGAACAGTCAATCTTGTAAACACCTTTGAGCTGACCCTCACTAATGCAATCCTTAACAAAGCCAACAATCTTTGATTTATTTTTATGTAATTTAGTTTAACTTAGGAACACTTCCTTTTCTTCCTTCTTAAAATTCATTAGATTCATTTGATTCCTTTCATAGTTTTTAGATTAACATTTTTAAACATCAAAAAAAAAAACCCCAAAACAATATAAAAATACATACAACGAAGTAAGAATAAGGTTAACTAAGCACATATAGTGCACCACACTTCATCAGTTTACAAACCTATGTTGATAATTTATGTAAGAAATTTAAGACATTAAATTGACTAAACACCTTGTCTCTGCAAATCTGATAAACTCTTAAGGATCACTGCATTCATCTCTATTTGTTTCTCCTATGCTATAGGAAGTGTTTCTTATGACTAAATTATTCTTTCATTATTCACCTTACAACTTATCTCTACTTTCAAACTTCTCAATGTGTTTGATATGTTAGGGGAGTAATAATCACCATGTTGTTCATCTGATATGTAGGGAGAATCACGTGAATTGTATTCCACAATTTTTCTTGTCATATTTGATCCTTTACTTCCTCTAGACATATCATGTCAGATAAACCAAACATAAACATAATCAGCATACCTTAGTGAAGTTCAATGGAGGTTATCTCGTCTGCAAAATCAATCTGGATTAGCACAACACACACACACACACACACACACATATTGACAAATCAATCACCTCAACATCAACATCATCAAACTATACATGAAGACACTACTACGACAATAACCATCACAATGCATGCATAACAACACATAAATAACTTACATGCATGCATGGCAAACACATTTTCCCATTCAATCCAAGTGTTGAACTTAGGAGCTCTAATACCAATCTATGGTATCACATATCACCCAAAGAGAATGAAACCTTATATGATACCACTTTGTAATCTCCCCTCCTATATATACTTAGTTTCACCAGCCTACTAGGGTAAACATGAGAGGAAGAGGTAATATGACATGACCTGACCTCCTATGTTCCATTAAGGAAGTGGGGCCAACTACAGAATACAAACTAACAACTCATATAATTAGACAGGGGCTACATGTCACTTAGAGGCTGAGTAACTACCCCAGGTGGCCAAAACCTGAGTTGGAAACCCTCTTCTATGACCTGGGCCCTCAACCGTACCCACAACAAGGCATCCATGTGGTTGTAAGTCTGCATACATGTAGTTGCAACCTAAACTTTCCAATTAGGAGCATGTGGTCCCGATATCTGAGCCTAGATTCCAGGTCAACCTCTAGAGCATTTCCTAGAATATCTTGAAACTTCTCAAAATCAATAATGACATGACACCAATGCTATACATACAAACTTGAAGGTAGAACTTGACCTAGATTTCCTAGAACATTACAAGAATTTTTTCAAACATATTTCAAACAAGTAAGCTGCAGGTCATAAATGCATATTTGATCATACAAATAATATATTCATATGAGAATCAACAAGAAGTCCCTATGCCCTCTTAACATAGCTACAATAACATTTATTAGTCCATGCATTCATCAACTGATCAATAGATAAATAATTCATGGCATGAGCCATAAAAGATACACATCATATAACAACATATAACGAGCATATAAACCATGGTGACTTAGCCATATATCACGAACACATTTTAATAAATATACATGAATCATAATAAAAAAAATAGCTCTTATTAACATAGGAAAATACCAACCAAGTCAGGGACTTCCATGTATCACCCAACAATAGATTGGGCTGAACCAAGTTCCAAATATCTCTTTCATCCAATCACCCATGCACCATATTCCAACTGTGAATGTTCGATCTCGTGGAATAAAATAACCAAAACCAAACCAGGTCTTCCACATGCCAAACCACCTCAACCCTCAACTATTGATTCCACCTCACGGTCAGACATCACTAACACCAACTAGATCATTATTTACCCCAAGTTTTCCAAGGCTGCAAGAACTAGAATATCAACCCACAACCTTCTAGGGCTCTAGAGAATTTTTCCAACCTAAATCTAACACTATTAACTCAACCCACCAAGGGCTCCAAAGAGTTTTTCCAATCTAGGATCTAGGAATAGTAACTCAACCCAATTTTTTCCAGGGTTTCCAGAGAATGTTTTCCAACCCAAATCCGTTAGGAATTACAAGCACCAACCAGAAATCAAATCAATTAAAAAACCAACAACACAATGGCTATCCAAAAAATGGTAAGGCTAGGCTAAAACCATTGTCAATCCAGGCAATCCTCCATGCCAATGACATATCATAACCAAATAATCATATGCATAAACCATGCATCCATAAATCCACAATGAAATCACACATGAAACATGTTAACTACAAGGAAATTCAGCTATAGTTGTTGATCCACTTATTCCCTCGCGCTTTCCTTCTTTCCTTTGCCTTCTTTCTCCAAATCCAAAGTATGCCAAAGTGCTCCAAGGATTCTCCAAGATTTCTCTAAGTGTGAAAGAGTATAAGAGAGATGGAATAAAAGAGAGTTCCAAGCTAAAACTAAAAAAAGGTTGTGAACTGATCCAAAAAATCCTTTTTATCATTGAGGCCTCTATTTCTTCATTTTTCCTTCCATTTTCCTCACATACAAATATTTGATATTTCATCTCCCTTTTCTTCGATTTTCATTTATTTAATAAATAAATGTCAATTACTTCCACTTTGTCTTTGTAAATGCCTTTTCCAATTTCCATAGCCATTAATTAATCATTAGTGATCCCCATCACTTTGTTTTGCCCAAGATTCAGCTTGGAATATGTGTCTCATGACTTTGGTTTTATGTTTATTTTTTATTTACATAGGAAATTAACTAGGGGTTGTTACAAGACACTTGTTGGATAAGGAATTAAATTCCACATACAACACGTACCCACTCTATAGACTTCTAAGTAGACCCACGTCGAAAAAAGAGGAGGGGACGAGGGAGTTAGGGGTAGGTTAATCATTGAATAGGAAAAACCCCTAAAAGCATCAATTTGGCATTGATTTGGTAAATGGGGGGGTAGGTAATTTGAAAATACATAAAGAAAGTTTGTGAACACACTTGTTTTTTATTTATTTTCATATTTTTTATGTCGATATACTCATAATTATGCAGAGTGGGTACTCATTGGATCTGGAATTTAATTTCCCATCCAAAAATTGTCTACACTTGACATTTGAGTATATCTATAAGGAGATAAGCTAAAAATACATTTTAAAAAAGTAGTTTTCTTCTTTTCCCTCCAAAATATTTACCCCTGGGGATGACATCATCATCTTGAATCCTATTGGTTCTTCAAAATTTATTTTTATTAGTAGTTTTTTTAGGCCCATTTTTGGGCCTCATAATTCCCTTGAAGAGCTCCCCGCTACCCACACATATATTATGTAGTCTTATTACACATTCACTGTTTTGTTCTTGTCTTTACCAGCCCAAATCTCAAAGTGATATCATTCTCTAACTCATGCACTGATTATATATTCATTCCTTCATACACCAAAATTCTTTCATAGTACCTTCATATTTATGGAACCACCTTTAATTTTCCTCATTCCCTAATAGCTCCCTTCCATCCAACTGAGGTAGCACTCACACGCTTAAAACTATATGCGACCATAGTATGTGACCATAACCTTTGACAGAACCATGAAAGTTAGAACAATGGTGGAATATGACTTGGCAGTTAACATATCAATGGTGGGTCCAATACCAATGTACTAGAGCATTGAATACTAGAGTCAATTTTTATATATAAATTTCAAGGTTAGCATCCGATATGATGTGGCAGATATGACCTGGAATAGATGACACATTATAAGGACCATATCAAAAACAATGATTGGTTGATGATGGATTGATGTGATAGACCTATAGTTCTAAGGACTTCCCTCAGGATCATGTTTGGCAAGGTTCTCCCATGCATTTAGTTTTGGTCAAAAATCCAAGGTTGTGGGCCTTAGTCACATAAAACTTAGTAAGATCTTAGCCACTGTGGGATTTATATCAAGCTACAAAAATGGACTAACGATAGAGAATCCTAGTATGGACTGGTCCAATGTGATGAGGAAAACTGTGTACAGTTGAAGGAAATTAGAAGAATTTCCATAGTTTCAGAATCACTCTAACAAGACATTTGCAATTGGAAGAGTACTACAGTGTATAATAGGACTTGTTGATGGAAAAAAATAACCTCATTAATATTTAAGAAGACCACCCAATCAAAGCCCCAAAATAAGCTCTTATTTGTTAGATTTTGCAGTTCCAATTGGTTCTATTGGGTCCAGTTACCCCCTCACCCTTCCTACTGACTTGTGATGACTCTAATTTATAATAAAAAAGAAAAGGAAATCAAATCTACCCTCTTGTTGCATGCTTGCAACAAGGAAATCATTAAGCTTAAATGAGGGCTCAACCAAGCCACGCCTAAGGTATCTCTTATGTGAGGATGCTTCTAAAACAAAATGAGAACTAAATCTGAAAATACATCTAAATCAATTCTACTTACTATTGCAAAACGGTAAACGAAACAAATATAACTCTATACTTTGGAGATATCACCCAGATACCAAGTGCTTGAATTCAATTAACATGGGAATTAAACATGCTTTAAATGATGAATTCCCAGTTTTTATGAAGTTCTAACATCTGATAATATGAGTACCATGCATGCTTTGTTTGGATATTTAAAACAATAAGTGATAATTCATTAAATGCAGAAATAGTTCATAAAAACCAATGACAATTAAATCAAGTTTAATATGGAAAATACTTGAGTAAATAGTTACTCAGAAATTTTATTAATCACAAGAGAAAATGATAAATCAATAAAAAAAACCATAAAATCATTAGATTAAATAGTTGATCTAGAAGAATAAAAAAATCCATATCAAGCAAGAGTGCAAAATATGAATCAAATATACCAGTCAAAGAATAATGTTTTCATTGACAAATAAAAGTATTCAAATAAATATTAATAAAACCTTATTTCCTTTGCTCTACTTTACAATAGATCTCCAACGGTCCTTCCAAAATCATGAGCTCTTTCATTAGAGAAAATAGCTGCAATAATCGAAAACATAATAGTATGTGCATTGAATATCACATAAACACACGAGAAAACCAAATGTATGTGGAAACCCTTGCGAGAGAAAACCACAAATATTTTATCTTCGTCCATATTTAATTACATTGATTTGCAGACACCAACCAATTGGTGGAACCAACCCCAAAAAATATGCAAGCACCAAATTATTGTAGGCTTCGAACTGATTGAGGCACCAACCTATGAATTTTCAAGCACCAACTTGTTGTAGGCTCTGACCTAATTGAGGAACCAACCTCTAAAATATGCAAGCACCAACTTGTTGTAGGCTCCAACCTAGTTAAGGTGCCACCTCTAAAATTTACAAGCACCAACTTGATGAGGCTCTAGCCTAATTGAGGCACCAACCCCTGATAGAGGTACCCACCTCCTTTACCAAAACATAGTGGACCACTTTTCATAATCTTTAAAATTGGATCCGCAAACTCAAAATGCAATAGATTCCTATTACACGTCTAATCATATCAATGTAACCTTGACCTATAATTCAATCATCAATAATAGAATATTTTTCGTATCTTGTATAAGGAATAAACCTGTAAACAAGCCCCAGGACATTTTCATAACAAATAATTATAGCATCTTGCCTTCAAAAACATGTCTTCATGACTTTTCATGTCCCCCTTTCAAATTACAAAAAAAAAATTGTCATTTTCCCCCTTACAAAAATAAATTTGACCCCTAAAAATGCCCACAAAACATTATAAAAAATAATATTTCAACAAAATACACCTTTCCAATCCATGCCTATAAAATTCACTTTCTCTGTGTGGGCTCAAAAAAATGCACCCTATCAGTTTTATTGAAGATTTGACAAAATGCACTTCCAACTAAAATAATTCCGCCAAGACTGAAAATAGTCAAACTTTTAACCACCTGAGGTGCAACCAAACCCATTAAAAACTCTATTATGTTCTTTGTTTACTCCTAGTGTCAAAAAAATTTGACATGATACAATCCTCAAGCCGAAACAACAAGGCCACACCTTTGTTTTTTTCATAACAACTTCTAAATCACACCACCATACCATCACATTGCACTCATATATATACATGTGTGAGTGTTAATGGGTTCTACATTGATTCAAATGGATCCAACATTCAAGCTTACATATGATTGGTTTTTGTGCTTAGGTTGTGACCAAGGTAGCCCCTTTGGCTCACCCTTTATCTCCATATGATCGTGCCATGTGACTTGGTCCTTAGGGGTCCTTAGTAAATCATATATTGACATCAGTGTGACATCATCACACCAAATGGCATTGTCTAAGCGGTGCCACATGTCACCCATATTAGTTTTATTAGCCATCCAAAAATGGTGACTTGACATGCCACATGGCACCTTGTCATATTTCCACATCATTAGTCATGTGTACATCCATATTATTAGCCATGTGTACCTATGCATCAATCTCTTGCTACCACTTGTCACTAATGTTATGCTACCACCTATGACCAATATGGTGCCCCCACCTATGCATCCACTTTAGAGGGCCATGTCATCACTTTCCGACATTAGAAACTTCACTTGGCATCTGGTTAAGGGGTCCACTTAACATCTTCCACGTGTCAACATTTCATTCGCTAAATAACCACGTGGAATATATCGGAAGGAAAATGGGTGGTGAGACCTCCATTAACTATCATTCAAATCTAAGCGCAATCTACCATTCATGAGCCATGATTCATCCATAACCATCAAATCTGCCCAAATTTGTGTAGAAGCTAACATGTTAAACAATGCACATGTTTTCTCACCAACAACCACTAATTGCACAAAGATGCATGGATCTAACCTGAAGATGTACAAAATTTTAAAAATTTGGTTTTTTAATCCCATTTCACTAATGTCACTTTCAAGCTGGCATGTCTTCCCCTTCAAACTATCTCCTTTATCCACCTGTGGACCTACTCCCCCTATGAATGAGCTATCCCCCCTATTGATAAAATCTCCTCTTGTAAATTATTCTTGTCATGTGACTACATTCATAATCCCTCTATTATATGTCCGCCCTACACTCATGTTTACATCTAATATGTCCCATCCAAGTGATCAAAAAACCATTTCCACAAGTCTCTGATCCACTATAAGTGTCCCAATATCTACTCTTTAACTACTTAGCTTTCCTAGATTGCTCAACTAAACTTCCTCACAACTTCTCCCCTAATGTTTGGGCCCCTTATTGCTTCTTCAATTCCCTTCTCAATCATACATATTTGCAAATAAGCCATCATTAATGATTAGATATGAGTGGTCATATCTATACTTGGCTCTTCCTATTTCCTCAACCTAGGAGAGAAACCTTCTTCTTTGAGCCATCTCATGTTGATCCTATAATCATGGACTATATGCCCTTCATTGTGGCATTTTTGGAATTCTATATTGAGATTGAATATTGGCAGAAATTTCCCATAATATTTGTTGTTGAATATTATAATTTTATTTCCCATATATATGTTCCTTGAATTTTTATTATAGACTCTATATTTCACATAATTATTTTTGGCATAGTTCATGTAATCCCTTGTCACTTTATGTCCAAATCCTATACATGAAAAATAATGACTAAAAACTGTATTTTGATAATTGGTTGAGTAGGGTTGTCTCCATTTGATGTTCTTAGGCTTGTTTCATAACCCAAAATTGTTTTCCATAATGGTGATCTATGAAGATTGAGTATTTCTTAATGACTCAAAACCTTTAATGATATTAAGTTTTGATTAAGTTGATATGAGGTATTTTCTAATTTTTTTCTTAAAGGAACAATTTCTTCTTCCAATTTTTCACAACATTCTTCCTTTTATTTTAACTATTGTGACTGAATCTCTTTTATCCTCTTAGTTTCTTCTAGTTTAATTTTCAAAGGGATGACAAAATCTGTATCAGAGTCTTTTTCCTGATATTCTTGCAATTGTTGTTCTATTTGACCTACCCTCTTCCTTAGAGTTCATAGTCCTTCCAAGGCACTTATGTGTTTTTCAAAGTATTTTTTTGCTTCAATATCTTCTCCAGTATTTTGATCACCCATGGATATGAATAATATATCCCCTCTTTCATCATAAGACATTCTTTCATTTCTTTCATAATAATTTTATTCTTTGGAGTACAAGCTTCACTTCTTGACATTGTCTTCCTTTATGATTATCAGATTTGAATTCTACTTCATCATCATTATCATCTACTTTCTCATAAGGACAATTAGAAACATATTTTCCTATTCTTCCACATTCAAAAAATTTAAATGGAATCTTAACTTTGAACTTTCCATTTCCCTTTCTTATCTTTCTTACAAATTTGGCTTCCTCTTCATCTAATTCATGACTAGATTTGTAATATTCCCATTTGAGCACACAGCTAAATGGAATATTAAAATTTTGTTTTTATCACCTAGCAGCTAAATAAATGGCTAAGTAAGCCCATGCTTATTAAAACATGAATAAAATCCCTCAAATGTGAAAGGGGATAGTCATAAGAGCTAGATTTCACACCCCTATGTGTGAAAAGGGACATTTCCATGGAGACAAGGTCAAGTTTGACCAAGTCAACAGCGCTGGGAGAGGAGGAGGAGAACACTTTGATAGACATTGCAGTATGAACAGGAAGAGGGTTATTTGGTGGAGGAAACCCTAATGAGTGGGACCCATGGAGAGAGGGCTTTCACTTGTTTAAAAGGGGGGCAAGGCAGCCATTGTTTCTCATGTTATGTATTATTGATCTTATGGTCTGTTTAGACTCTTGAGCATCCTCTTGTTGTTTAGCAGAGTTGTTGTGCTGCTTAGCACTGGGTGTTCCCGAGCGGGAATCCCATCTCCTTTCTTGAGATACCTCTTGAGGGAGCTTTCACTTCATTTCTCCACATCCATCTCAAGGCCAATCCACCTCCTTCAGCTACAAAGTTCTTTTTGCTGAAGTATAACATTGTGTTGCAGGGTGTTACAGTGGAGGTCCTCAACACCATCTCCGGAGATGATTTTCAGAGGAGGGAGCTTCTATTCCTTTGGAAGGTTAGTGAGGAAGGTTTCAGAGCTTATTGCAGATCTTGGCATTGGGCCAACTCATTCCCTTGCTCCTACAACGTAGTATCCACCAGAGACTGCGTTATTTCCAGTGATCATGTGCAGTAGGGGTTTTGCAAATTGTTGAGAGGGTGAGATCTTCAGTGATAGGATCAGCCTTTCACTTGGAATATCCATTGGAGGAGGTTTGATCAGATTTTGCATCATCTACAGCCATCTCCAACCAGTTCTTTAGTTGTAGCTGCTACTCATCCCAGCAACTCCGGCATTATTTCCATTTTGTGTATTTCAGGAAATCCTTCCCGAATTGTCTTGGAATTGTGTTTGGGGGTTTATACCTTTGCTCCCAACATTGTATGAGCTCCATATTGTCATATTTGTGTATTGAAACTTCCCAGCAGAAGTTCCTCTAATAAAACTGCACTGACATAGCCTTGGGCATTACTTAGTGTAGCAGTATTCTCATTTTTTATGTACATGTTTCTTGAGGCTGATTTTGCCTATCTTTAGTGACCCTTTCCTCAAGTTCTTGTATTCATTTGTTGCTGCTATAGCTTAATAATATGGCTATGGATCTTTCTCACATTTTTATGAGTTGATTTGTCACTGCTACTCCATTTTTGTATTTGTATATTGCTAGGTCTCCACATTTGGAATATCTTAAGATATTCCCGATATTGTAGATTTTCCCTATTTTGGGATATTACAGTGGTATCAGAGCATAATCTTGGCTCATCCTGTGGATCTTAGCCATGATACTATCAAGAAAAGATAAGATTAAGACTCCATTATATGGAGAGAGGAAGGAAGATAGGCTTACAAAGCTTCTTCCAAGATCTGTATAGGGCATTCATGAAGATTTCAAGAAGACAAGGAGGGAGATATGTGCATAATCTCCAAAAGGGTTTGAAACTAAGTCAAAATCTAGATTTTCTTATAGGGAGTGTGAGCATGCAGCCACACCCTATGATGCACAGCGCAATCACATGGCCATTTTTTCCATAAGAGAGAGAGAAGAAGAAGAAATGCCGAAGAGGGGAACTCTTAGTGGTTTCTTGCATGAGTATGAATCTCAAACTCAGAAGTTTAGAGATCATATCACTTTTCTGGTGTTTTGAAAGATCATGGTGAGGAGGATCAAGCAGCATAATGTGGGTATATTTCTTCTGTCTACCTTTGATGGTTCCCCTACATGTTCAGCCAGGGCTTGGGTGGAAGAGCTAGACACCTTTCTGCAGTAGCACCATATTTCTGAAGATGAAGCCATCAGAGTAGCAGTGATACATTTTGGAGGTAAGGCCTATGCATGGTGGATATTTGAGTCTTTTACTTTAAAGAATGAAAATACTTCTTCCTATGTAAACTTCATTAAAACTTTGGTGGGAATATTTGGTGGGAAGAATTCTAAAACACATGTGGAGGAGACAAACAAATTTAAACAAACAAAACCCTTGCATGTGATAGAGGAAACCATGGACTCAAAACCTCTTCAGAAAACCATGGAGGATGCTGATATCTTGCATTGTACTTTGTTGGAGGAAATACCTTCATCTTGTATTTTGGCACAAGGAGGCATGGAGATCCCTTTTCCAAAAGAGGACCCAATCATTGGAGGGTTGCCCATTCATGTTGAGAAGACTAAGGGAAACAACGTTGTCTGATCTAGAGTTGATCTAGCACCTCATGCAGAGGAAGGAGAAGTTCTTGCTCCAACTATAGGGATTCTTGCATCTTTTCAAGGAAGTCCCCAGGATCTCATGTGTGGAGATCAAGGCACAACTCATGTTCTACATGTGCCATGGATGATGAGGTGTGGAACTATGGAAATGCAAGGATGAGATAGGGAGGATGACCAGCATCATGTGATGAGGAGCACACTTCCCTGTCTATTTCATGAGGTTGATACACCTGAGAGGGAGACTAGATTACACAGTGAGAGCAAGGACAAGTCTTTCCATTCATGTATATAGTCTACTCTTGTTGATGATGTCTCATTACATGGAGACATTTCACTAGGGAGGCCACTAGATCAGCAGAGGAGGATGGATGCTTCACATTTTGAGGCACCGATCACTGATTTTATAGGAGTGGAAACCTTGGGAAAGCTTGGTACAGCGCTGAGACTCTTGTGTAGACTCAAGGAGGAGAGAGGAATACTCTCAACATCATCTGTACCCACTTTCATTTTAGCTTCTGCGTTGTGGCAGGAGAAGCTGCCATGGGAGGGATAGCAGCCTTCCAACTTGCATCTTTGGCATGGGAGATTTCAAAGAAGAGGATGACCATATGATAGATGTTCTTCATGAGAGATCATCAGCGTTGTCACTATGGAGGATAGATCCATATTAGAACTCCCAGCTATTGGTGGAGTATTCCAAGGATATTTTCACTTGTATGATATTGGATGACTAGTTGCATGAGGAGGGATATTCAGTCCGAGATGGGGTTATCTACTATCATGGTAGGATCTTCTTATATGGAGCTTCCAAGCTCAAGGGGAAGTTTCTACAAGCAGCTCATGAGGATTTCCTTTTCAGCCCCACTTGTTCTATGAGAGCATACCACACCATCATGGAGGGGTATTTTTGGAAGGGTTTTGAGGAGGATATATATCAGCATATAAGGAGATGCATGGATCTTATGGATATGGAGGAGTTAGCACAACCAACTATTTTCCCTTTGAGGATGAGGGGAGACTCATTTATGAGCCACTCCATTTGTATGAACAAAAAATATGGTAAGAGTATTGTTGATTCGCATAGTAATTTGTCTATATGTATGCATATCTTAACCATATATGTGCTGGAATTTTCTCAAAGGAGGAATATTCTTCCTTCTAGATGTTTTGGTCTACTTAAGGCCATTATAGATGATCACTCCCTAAGAGGGTATGGAGAGGATATTTCTTGTGGAGAACATACTCATCTTGCACATTACATCATTCACTTCTCCAGACTTGTGAGGAGATGGGGGCAGCAAAAAAATGGTGGGGAGGCCACCCATCATTCCATTTTCTATGGCAGTTGAGAGTCAAACTACATTGGCTACATTTGAGGGACCATTTTCCTTCTCCCTTACTTCACATGGCAGATAGCATGATTCTCCTTATGGTTCCCTTGGTTGATATTGCAATTTCTTTTCTTGGGAGCATGATCGGGGGAGAGACACATTGGGTGAATGTGTCCCTGGAGGGAGAAAACTCCCACACTTTTTGCACTACATGTTCTAAGGGGAGCATGGGAGATGGTATGGCCACCACAGCAGCATATTTGTTTCCTTATAAGGTGAGCCATATGATGGATGTGATGCCATATGATGATGATTTCCAACTCATCATATATGGGGATATTTGGGCCAGCATGATTCATAACGTTGGAGAGAAGGTCTTTGAGGATCCCATTTCCTTCTTTCCACTTGAGGGAAACATTATTGCAGCCCAGGATCAGTAGACACTCTACACTTATCTTAAGTGGAGAGGGGGACAGCGTGGGGTAGACTATTTTTTCTACCAAGATCAGACTTTTAGCCCACCTACATTGCCAGAGCTCAAGGTGGAGAAGCATTTTCAGGAGTTTCCATGTTGGGAGGTAACTCACCTTGTATGGATGATTGCTTGGGGATGGGAGCTTCATATGGGGATTGTAGATCCCAACTCATATCATACCTCATGCCTCAAGAAGGCTCCTCAGTTTTATCTTTGTAATTGCTTGAGGACAAGTAACATTTGGGAGGGGAGGACTGTAATATTCCCATTTTAGCACACAGCTAAATGGAATATTAAATTTTTTTTTATCATCTAGTAGCTAAATAAATGGGTAAGGAAGCCCATGCTTATTAAAACATGAATAAAATCCCTCAAATTTGAAAGGGCATATTCATAAGAGCTCGATTTCACACCCCTATGTGTGAAAAGGGACATTTTCATGGAGACAAGGTCAAGTTTGACGAAGTCAACAATGCTGGGAGAGGAGGAGGAGAACACTTTAATAGACAGTGTAGTATGAATAGGAAGAGGGTTATTTGGTGGAGGAAACCCTAATGAGTGGGACCCATGGAGAGAGGGCTTTCATTTTTTTTAAAGGAGGGCAAGGCACCCATTGTTTCTCATGTTATGTATTATTGATCTTATGGTCTGTTTAGACTCTTGAGCATCCTCTTGCTGTTTAGCAGAGTTGTTGTGCTGCTTAGCACTGGGTGTTCCCGAGCGGGAATCCCATCTCCTTTCTTGAGAGACCTCTTCAGGGAGCTTGCACTTAATTTCTCCATATCCAAGCTCAAGTCCAAGCCACCTCCTTCAACTACAACGTTATTTCTGCAGAAGTATAACGTTGTGTTGCAGGGTGTTGCAGTGGAGGTCCTCAACACCATCTCCGAAGCTAATTTTCAAAGGAGGGAGCTTCCATTTCGTTGGAAGGTTAGTGAGGAAGGTTTTAAAGCTTATTGTAGATCTTGGCATTGGTCCAACTCATTCCCTTCCTCCTACAGTGCAATATCCACCAGAGACTGTGTTATTTCCAGTGATCATGTGCAGAAGGGGTTTTGCAGATTGTTGAGAGGGTGTGATCTTCAGTGATAGGATCATCCTTTCACTTGGAAGATCCATTGGAGGAGGTTTGATCATCTTGTGCATCATCTACAACCATCTCCAACCAATTCTTGAGTTGTAGCTGCTACTCATCCCAACAACTCCGGCATTATTTCCATTTTGTGTATTTCAAGAAATCCTTCCCGGATTGTCTTGGAATTGTGTTTGGGGATTTATAAATTTTCTCCCAACATTGTATGAGCTCCATATTGTTATATTTGTGTATTGACACTTCCCAGCAGCAATTCCTCTAATAAAACTGCGTTGTCATAGCCTTGGGCATTACTTGGTGTAGCAGTATTCTCATATTTTATGTACATGTTTCTTGAGGCTGATTTTGCCTATCTTCAATGACCCTTTCCTCAAGTTATTGTATTCATTTGTTGCTGATATAACTTAATAATATGGCTATGGATATTTCTCACATTTTTATGAGTTGATTTGTCACTACTATTCCATTGTTGTGTTTGCATATTTCTGGGTCTCCACATTTGGAATATCTTAAGATATTCCCGATAGTGTAGATTTTCCCTATTTTAGGATATTACATGATTCTTCTTGAATCTTGTGCTTTCTTCCTTCCTTGGCTACTTTGAATATGGATTCTCTAGATCTTGTCTTCTCCTTTTTGCTTTAGTTCATATTCAATAAGAACTCCATGAACGATATCCATGTTTAACTTTTAAATGTCAAATAGTTCCTCAATGGAGGAAACTTTAGGATTAAATCTTGAGGGAAGTGAACTCAATATTTTATGAATAATTTCAGCTTCCTTGATTATTTCACTAAGACCTTTGATTGTATTGAAAACTTTTTCGACTTAAAAAAAATATAAGGTAGTATTTTGATCTTCCAGTTTCAAACTTTCAAACTAACATCTATAATTTTACATATTTCCTTCCTTTATTTGCTTATCCCCTTCATAATAGTTCTTAATCTTGTACCGTAGTTCTTTGATTTATTTACAATGCATCACTTTGACAAATTCAGTATCTGATAAACCACTTAGGATGGCATTTTTTTCCATTGCATTAAATGTATAGAGATCTTTACTAGTTACATCAGTGGGAGGAGTTACAAGTACTTGAAACCATTTTCAACAACCATCCATACATCAGTACCTAAAGACATATTTTAGGTTTCCCTTCTTATTTTTTAGAAAGCATATTTTATTCCTTCAAACTAAGGATCCTTGCCTGAAGATTTGATATTATGTTCCATGTGATCAACTTTCCAGTGATTAATTATTCCTTAAGGAACCTACTCTGATACCAATTGTTAGAATTATGCATGATTACACTAAGAGGGGGGTTAATCGACATAATGGACAATTTCACAATTTAAACAATTTCACAATTGTTCATAACTAAAAACTTAACAATGCATAAGATATCACATCAAAATATGAGACCAATAAATGTACATGGAAACCCTTGAGGGATAAAACCAAAAATTTTATCTTCTTCAATCTTTAATTACATCAATTTGCAAGCACCAACTTGTTGGAGGCAGCAACCCCCAAACATATGCAAGCACCAACTTGCTGCAAGCTTGAACCTAATTGAGACAACAACTTTTAAAATCTGCAAGCACCACCTTGTTGTAGGCTCCAACCTAATTGAGGCACCAACCTCTGAAATCTGCAAGCACCAATTTGTTGTAGGCTTCAACCTGATTGAGGCACCAACCTCTGAAATCTTCCAGTGCCAACTTGTTGTAGACTCTAATCTAATTGAGGAATAAACCTATGATAAAGACACCCACCTCCTTCACCAAAACATACTAGACCACTTTTCATAATCTTACAAACTGGATCCACAAATATAATCATATCAATGTAGTCTCAATCTATTCTTCAATCATCAATAGTAATATCTTCTTCTTATATTGTATCATGTCTAAACATATTCATAAGCCCCATAAAATTTTGAGAATAAAAAAAGAGATATAGCCTCATGCTCTCAAAAAATTGTCTTCTTGACTTTTCATGTCCCCCTGTAAAATTACAAAAAAAAATCTTTCCATTTACCCTTTTTCAAAAAATAGTTTGGGCCTTAAAATAACCCATAAAAATTTATAAAAATTAATAGTTCAAAATAATGCATATTTTCAATTCGCAGTCTACAAATTTCACTTTCCCAATGCACGCTCGAAAAAATGCACCTTGTTGGTTTGACTGAAGGTTTAACATAATGTAGTTCCAAATAAAAAAAATTCGACAAGCCTAACAAGACTCAAACTCATGATAACCGGTGGTGCAACCAGACCCAATAGAAACTTCACTACCGCATTCTTTATTTATGCTTTGTGTCAAAAATTTGTTTTGATATGAGCCAATATTCAAGAGAAAAATGGTCTAAAACTAAGTACCAAATAAAAGACTTGACCTTGTAACAGATTGTCGCACAAAATGTTGGGTCTCAAACAGTAAATGCCTCAATAATCCAAGGCTTGGCCTTGCAGTAGAGTTCCAAACAACACGTATCTCATATGGTAACCATGCCAAAAATAAGCCAAGACTCGACCTTGCAATAGAGTGCCAAACAACATGTTGTATCTTAGATGCTAACCATGCCATCAATAAGCCGAGACTTGACCTCCCAACAGAGTGCCAAACAACATGTTGTATCTAATATGGTGACCATGCCATCGATAAGTCGAGACTTGGCCTCCCAACATTGTGCCACACTACAAGTTATTTTCCAAACCAAAAAATAAAACATGCCAATGATAAGCAAATAAATCGACCTCGCAAGCTCTCATTACCCAAAACTGTAATACCTCACTCTAACCATGAGGCCACACCTTTATTTCTTTCATAACAACGTCTAAATTACACCTCCATGTGATCACATTACACTCATATATATACATGTGTCGGTGCTAATGAGGGTTATGTTGATTCAAATGGGGTCGACATTCATGTTGGAAATGCAGCAAGAAATTCCTAATTTAATTTTTCCTTTGATTAAATTAGGATAAAATAAAAATTTCAAAGCAACAAAAAACTTGAATGAGTTAACTGATTTGAAATAGCTGTTATCACTCAGTTATATTAATTAATTCAAGTTTGGGGCATGAAATTAAGTTCTCTATGGTGATTCCTAAATTTTAGGAGCCTAGGTTGAGTTAATTTCAGTTGTAACAATTTAAATTAGTTAAATTGAGTTATGGTCAATTAGAGTAGTTCTAATTGTTGGAGGAACTAGTGGTAGGTCTAGCAGGGGTGTAAATTTAGTGTTTAACCAATTAACTGATCAATTAGCCTTAATTTACTCATGCATGCATATAATTCGAGTTACCCAGTTGAGATTGGAGTTCAAGGGCAATGTATTATCAATTGTAGAATTTTTCAAGTTGTATAAGTAGTGCATGTAGTCACTGAAGGGCCTAAAGGAATTGCACAATAATCAATGAGTAATTTCCCTAACTAATAGGGGCTAATTCCACATCAAATAGTGAAAGGAAATAGGAGCTTGGAGGCTAGTAAATTTCACTAAGTATTATCCAGAGTCAGTCCATCAGGCAGAGGATATATAGAAGATACAGGTGTAGGTTGTGCTCTAGCTTGAGCAAGCATATTGTATTCATCCATATTATTTTATTAATGCAATACAGATATGAACATGTTTTTAGCATTTTCTTTCCCCTAGATAAATCTATGTGTATGTGTGTTGAATCATGATGCATGTTTTTGATATGTGTTCTCGATCGTGAATTGTTTTCCGCAGATGAGTAGAGTATATTTGAGTCTCTTGTTTTAGTAAATTACATGAGTAGTTTTGAATATAAAATTAATTTCCACATGTTATCATAGCTATATTCACAGTAGAGAAGAGAATTTGAATTTGTCTTTGCTGGATCTATTCTTCAGAGCTAGTGAGATGGTGTTCTATGGTCTAAGGCTTGATTAACCCCTTGAGGGTAACTCGAATTATATTGCCTCGAAGGATTGCATGGAGGAAGTCATGGAAGATAATGGGCTGAAGGAATTCATTGATAATGATATCCCCAAACCAGAGTAGTTGATGCTAAGAATCTAGAAGATTGAAAGAATATTTTAGCCAAGTCAAGGAGGATCATATTGGGTGAGTACGAGACCATATTGTCTCTAATATCCATAGGAAATAAAATTTGTATGCAATGTGGCAAGAATTGATAGATTTTTTCCATAACGGTAGTGACTACAGGAAGTTGGAACTCAAGGACAAGCTTTAGAATATCAAGATGAAAAAGGGTGACACAATACCACAGTACCTGAGCAGGTTCACACAATTTTGTGATGAACTTGGGAGTGTTGGTGTTATGGTTGTATAGCATGATCTAGTAATCATAGAACTTCTAGGTCTTCCCAAGAGCTAGCACAACTACCCAGATTTGGTAAATGGGAGGGAGAAGCTACCAAATTGGGAAATATTATGGTTTCATTTTGTACATTAGGATTTTAGGCGAAACACCAGAGACAAGACCTCATCCAAGTGTGAGGAAGAAGAAAATTATGCCTTGGATGGAAAGGAAAATAAAGGGAAATGGAATAAATCCCAATCTAAAGGGGATTCTAATCAAGGGGGCAAGAAGAAATACTTTTCCAAAATCAAGTGCTTTCACTGCCATGACACTGTGCCACAAATTTTCCACACAAGAATGGTGGCAAGAGGCCCTCAGGAGGAGCAGCAGGTGAATATTTGGCTTCACAATTCGAGTTGGATTTCAACCTCATTGCATGCATGGAAAGCACAGTGATGGGTAGTGTGTGGTATCTAGATAGTGACATCTCATTCCATATGATGGGAAAATGAGAATTTTTCAGTGACTTGGAGGAGAAAGAGCTCAAGAAGAACATTGATTTTGGAGATGACAGGAGGTATAGCACAACCAATATCTTTATAGTCACCTTTCAAAGGGAGTCAGGATCCCTGTTGGCCCTCGTTTTTTATCTCTTTTTGTTTATCAAATACACCTTATTTTTCCTTATTATCCATCTATTCACCATCATATCCACCTTATATTGAACAAAATATGAATATACAGGTATTTAAGTTATGTTTTTCAATTATTAGATGTTTTTGTAAAAATTGAAATTTAAGTGCATTTTTTGACAGCATCAGAAATTCCCATAATGGCATTATGGTTTGCATATGTGCAGGACACTTCGGATCGAGCTGGATATATTTCTAGAATTCTCGGGAACTAACAATAAGATTACACCTGTTGGTATATCCAAACTGAGATTTAATAGGCCCAATCAAAGGCGGTCAAACAGGGCCTGTCTTTATGGAGGATCCCTATAAACTAGGTCAAACTCTTATTTTGTGGTATTTTCTAGATTTTAATGGATTTGATGGATGAATTCGACTTGATTTTATAAGATAAGGATAGTTATGACTATGTCAGATATTTTAGATGAGTTTGTTAGATACTTTATATATTTAAGCCTCAAACTTTGAAGGCTTTGATATGTAGAACTTGTATAACTTAACATTATTATTTATGAGACTCGGAGACATAATTGAAGATATGTTCTATCATATTTGATGTTTTTATATGCTGGTTGATTGATTGAATTCTTAAGTAGATGAATTCACCTTCAGTGCGCTAGGCAAGGGTGGAGGGCCCCCACACCGTGTTAAGTGCACTTCTTAATTTATTTTGTAGCTGCAATTTCGGAATTAGCTTGTTTATATTTAATTTGTTTATGCTGATTATTTCTAAGTATTGATGAATCTAATGATCATTCTTAACTTGCATATGAAAGGAAAAACAAATGTTTGAGTTAAACATTCTTTCTATCTAATCAAGATCTTCAGTTAGAATTCAACTTTACATGCCTTTACATGCTTTTACATGCTTTTACATGATTGTTGATGGATCTTAATCTTATTTCTATTGTGCATATGAAGATTCAACCCAGTATTTAAGTTAAATACTTCTTCTATCTGATCAAGAGACTAAAAACTAAGATTCATCTTTCCTACTTTTCTAAATTCTTATTTTTAACAATAGCATTATTGATAAATGAATATATGATGAAGGAAAATCAGGAATTCTTCAGTGAAGAGCCTATTCATTTATTGCTTCATGTATCTTAATCTATTGTTTAGTTCAGTAGTTTTTTATTTCTAATTCACATGGTAATCTTGTTAGAGAAGGACAAACAATTATCTTAAGTTAGGAGATTATTCTGCTTCTAATTACACATCTGAATTTAGAAATTGTTTAAGTTATATTTATATTTGTAATATGCATTTCCCTAATCATTAATAAACCATCTTCTGAATTGATCACAACTAAAACCCATATACTTTGGGGATGCTTCTAAGTTTCACTAATCCAGATTGATAATAAATAGTTGCGTTATTTTACAACAGTAAATTGACACAACACTTTGGCGTCGTTGCTAGGGAAGCATATTTCGAAACATTCAAATAGGAAGACAAAAAGATGAAAAATATAAAATCATCAAAAACAACAAAAACATAGTTTTTATTTCAAGAAATGTTTTCTTATGCATATAAATAGAGATCAGAAGGGTATATTTGTGAAACAAAACCCCCCAACAGCTCATTCATCCATAGGACTAACAACATCGGTTGTTGGAAGACCTACTATAGAAGATTTAGAGGAAAAATAGAGATCGGGACAGAGATTAACTTTAGTTGAAAGACAAATCTTGTTAGCCTTAGAGGTAAAGAAAAATCAATCACCTAAAGAACCTCCTTTTGTATGGATACAAAAATACATAATAAAATCAACCGTTGAACAACTAGAGCAACCTGTCCTTGAAGAAATCAAAGTAGTGGAAGAAATACAAAGTCAACCTCATATTGAAACACTACAAATCTCTAAACAAGAAATGGTTGAAGAAGGAGAAGGATCAACTAGATTAAACATGCCTCCAGAACAAAGACTAGAATATGAAAGAGAACAAAGGGAATGGCGAAGACAACGAGAAGAAGAAAGAAGAATTGAGGTGGAAAGAAAGGAAGAGGAAGACAGAAGAGCAGAAGCACTTAGAAGAATAGAGGAAGAAGCAAGAAGAGAAAATCAAAATCAAAGAACACAAGAAAATGAGCATGAAGTTAACAATGATCAGGAAACTACTTTTGGCTTTCCTATTTTAGATGCAAGAACAATACTAGGAGAAGAAATAAAAATGAAAAAAATTCCAGCTTCTGTATTGCCTAATTTCTATGGAATGTCAACAGAAGATCCTGATGCATTCATGTTCAAGTTTGATATCTTGTGTAGAACCTATGGATATACTAATGACAAACACAAGCTTCGACTTTTTCCTGCTACTCCAAAAGCAGCAACCTTGAAATGGTTCATGGGATTAGGAGAACATACAATTTCTTCTTGGGAGGATATGAAGAAATTTTTTCTTAAAAAGTATCAAGCTTACTGCAGGGCTAGAGACTCGAAAGAAGACATTTTCAGAATGACACAACAAGAAGACGAAATTTTGGAAGAATATTTGGAAAGATTCCTTTACAATTTACAAAAATCCAAACATCATTATCTTAGTCTTGATACCATCCGCACTATTTTTATTAAGGGTATTAGAGATGAGTATTTATACATTCTTAATGTAATGGGAAACAGAGATATTTTAAATTTACCATTTGAATAAATTGTTGAATTATGTCAAAAATACTCTAGGGGAAGAGCAAAGAGTGGTAAGAGAGATATTTCATCAAAAGCTTCCAAATCTGCAGCAAGTGTAGTAACAAGAACGGAGATAGGAAGCCTTCTAGAAAATTTCAAAACAGATCTCTTAAGCACTTTGGGAACACAAGTAGATGTTTTTAAATCTAAGAAAAAGAAAGAAGAGAAATATGAAATCTTAGCAATTTTCTGTCCAAAGTGTAGACAAAAAAATCCACTCAGGGAATGTCCTTTGCAACGTATACAAGTGTGTGGACTATGCACAGAAAATCACGCAATAGAAAAATGTCCCAAATTAAAAGAATTGCAAGGAGAATAAGTGCAAGGAGTAGATTCTCTATACTATATGGCACCAAGGAGACCTTGGCAACCAAGGATGCCTTATCAATTCCCTCAACAAAACCCCCAAAATTTTCAATATCCTAAAAATACATGGAATACACCAATGCCATGGCAGGCTTGGTCACCAAAAAAATATCAAAACCCACCTGCACAAGGTTGGAGGGAAAATGGTTATGGAAACCAACCACCACAGCAAATGTATCCCTAACAGTATCAATATCAATAACCATACCCTCCACAACCATTTCCTCAATATCAAGAATTCCAACAACAACAACCAATGCCATATCCATCTCAAAACTCACCAATGCTAACTCAACCGTAGGAACTTCAGCTGCCCACTAACCAACCACCTCCTAGACCAACACAATTGTCATCTCAGCTAGTAGCTAATCCAAGTAAAAAGGTGGATAGACCAGCATATCATGTGGAAGAAGCAACATATTATCCTACTTATTCAATTCTTCCTGTACAAGATTTCCACCTAAGGTCTGGGAAGGTGTTGCAAAAATAGTCTCCTCCGATAATTGAAGAAGAAATTGAACAAGGAAAAAAAAGTCAACAATCTCAACTAGAAAAGAAAATTCAGAAAGGTAAATCTATTATGACACAAACTCCACCATCTCTAGAGAGATTGATACAATTAAATTCAATATGAATTGAAAAACACATATGTTAAAATTCCTTTATTGCGGGAAATTAAAGGCATTCTGATATATGAAAAAACAGTAAAGGAATTATGCATTAAGAAATATGGTAGAAGAAAGAAGGATCCACCTACAATCTAGGTAATTGGAAGTTTAGCTAGTATCATGTCCACAAACACAACCATTGAAAAATATGTTGATCGAGGAATTCCTATGGTTACCATTTCAATTAAAAAAATTTCAATGCCAAATACTTTAATAGACTTGGGAGCAGCTATCAATGTTATGACAACAAAGACTATGAAACATTTGAATATGAACAACATTAGACCTACTATTATAGTTTTAGAACTTGCAGACAGATCTAAAGTTGTCCCAGAAGTATATTGGAAGATATCATTGCCTCACTGTATTGATGGGATTATCCTGTAGAATTCTTGATTTTGTAGCCAAAAAAAAAATTGGGAGGGCATCCCTTAATTTTAGGAAGACCATGGTTAGCCACTGTAGATGCTTACTTTGGATGCAAGTCAAGAAGCATGATTATTTCACATGGAGATGAAAGAAAGCATGTTACATTATATCCTCCCGCTCAGTCTCCTTCTTTATTATCATGGCTTGATGGAGAATGATAGCTCCCTGTAATTTGTAAGATTGGCAATAACCAGTAGCAGGGAACCACATCAAACCACTTTGGAGTCCAAGGACCTAGCCTTCCTGGGCTCAAATAGGGCTCTCTTTGTATTTATAATTAAATTATTTAGCTTTATGATTATATTTTCTGATTTTAGGCTAGTTATGAAGATTAGGTTTTTTTATTTGATTGTTTGTTTGGTTGGATAGATAGAATGTGGGAAGATTAATCCATTGGGCTATGGAGTCATAAAAGGGTTAAATTTTACATCAAATTTTCAGGGGTTTTCGCAAGGAAAACTAACTATATCAAATGGATATCTATGGCAAGATGAATATGAGAGGATAGTGAGTTTAGTAAAGCTAAAGAGTAGTTAAGAATTCTTTAACTATACTTCAACATAAAAGCAGAACAGACAGTCTCTGAATTTTGCATTCAAGTTTAGAGGAAAACATTTGAGATAATATTTCAGTAGATGTAAAGAGAAGTTAAGAATTCTTTAACTCAACTTCATAAAAAAGACCTCAAGATAACAGTCTCAGATAAACTAAAGAGCAGTTAAGAATTATTTAGTTATAATTTGTAGAGGAAAACATTAAGATAACAGTAACAAATAGAATTAAGGTGCTCATGCAACATAACTTAATCTAAAATTTATTTTTCTGCTATCAGGGAGATTGATGTATAGTATGGAAAACAAAGGGAAAACATTAACAAAAGAGGGATAACATCACCATTAACATAGCTCAAGGATCCTGTGAAAGTGCTTGTGTTACTAATGTCCAGCTCAAAATAGTTACAGTGCTCCAGTGCAATAATCTTTGCAACTCAGAGTCTAATCAAAATCCAACCTAGCAACCAACAATGATAATGAACAATACATGCAGTATTTAACTGAAACTGAGGAGGTTTCCCTAATCTAGGATGACAGACTGCATTTACTACAGAGTAAATGAAGTTTTGACAATTGAGACCATGCAAGGCCCAAGCCAAAAATATCACTGACAGGCCTACTGTAGCAATAACTTTCAAATTAACTGTTTAACCAACTTTAAAATATCCTTTGACTAATTTCCTTCAGAATTAAATTTTACAAGAACTTCTGAATTAATGCTAAAATATCTCTAAATATTAATTGTATTAGCCTTAATTAAATAAAAATTAGGTTGTAGGTGGCTAATGTAATTGAGAAGAAGTAAATGTTGAGTGGTATTGACATCTAGCTTTGTCTTCCTTATTTTATTTGTTCTCTGATTTGTCCTTCAACTTTAAACTTCCTTGATTTGTATAATCTCTTCACTGCCTTTGCCTTAACTCTGTCCTTTCACTTTGACTTGTCTTTATCTGCCTTTGCTATCACTGTAAATTTCTTTTTACCTTACTTTATTACCTTCCCTTTACTCTTCACTTTCACAGTGAATCTTTTACCTTTCATTGCTTTCTTATCTGTTTGTATTTTTACTCTACTCTTTAACCACGTCTTTTATTCCATTTTGTCTTTATCGTAACTGCCTCATCTTCTTCTTTTTCCCATAGTCCTCTGTTACGGGAAAAAAATTTGAATCCATAACCTGTAAGTCTTTGCAGGAGTTGGATAGGCGAGGAATGCGAAAAATCATGCGGGTCATTGGATCAGATGAGGGAGATCAGACGGTTGTCAGAGTTTGGGACAAATGGTAAGAGGTGGTACTAGGTGGTCTAATGGGGAGGTGGTTTACGGTTTATCACGCGGTGCTTAAGTGGTTTGGTAGTTTAGTTAGAGGGAATGCAATCAGAAGCGCAGAGGCGACAAGTGGCGAAAAGGAGGGGTTGTGGAATCACTCATTTCGCAACCCTCCGAAGGTTTTAAACATCAAGCATTTTGGGATGTGACATGGATCAGGGGCTATCAGATGAGGGGTGAAAATTGAATGGTGGTCGGGCAGTGGGTTAAACGCAGGTTAGTTTGAATGGTGGGATCGGTTTTAAATGAAGCGACGGGGTTAAATAAGAAAGTGGGGTCAGGGACATATTTAAATTGGAGGGGTAAGGTTTAAAAGCAGAGGCTTTATATATTAAGGTGGGGCATAGGGTTAAGTGGAGTCGGGATTTCAAATGAGCGGGGAAATAGTATAAGGTGGGGGGGAAAGGTTAAAGCAAAGGCTTTAATATATAAATATGAGTCGGGTTTTTTAATATAACGGGGTTGGGATTTTAATAAAACAGGTTTTATTAACGTGAGACCTGACAGATCAAATTTATTTAAAAACAATGTAAAAGTGGGTTTTACATTGTTTTTTAATGAAATAAGGGGAATGGGTGAAGGGAAGGGGATATTAGAAATGGGAATGGGGTTTTAGCTAGGTAAAAGGGTTTTAAGGGAGAAAAGGCTAAAATGAGGGGATTAGGGGTTAAAAATGGGAATTGAGAGCATGAGAATGTCAGAAAAGGGTAAAATGAAAGGTAATGGAGAGTTTAGATGAACTATAACGAAGGCAATGAGATTTCTGAAAATAAATGATAGTCAAGGAATATTATTTTTAGCAAAATATATAATAAATAAACAATCATCTGGTGATACTGTAAAATACAGGAGTCTAACAGTGGCTCCAGCTGGGGAGGGAAACTCCTTTTGGAGGTTTCAAGAACTTTGTAGACCAGTAACTTGATTTATTTGGCTAATTTCCACTCTACAATTCTGATTTGCTGCAACTTTTGTGGTTTTTTCCTTCAAAAACTGAAATCCATGCTTACTGCAAACTTAGGTATAAAACACACTTGATCTTGAGCTTGAACAAACAACCTGAAATTTAAAAACTTCGAAAAAGGCTCAAATATTTAAGAGCTCCTTTGCATACCTACCTACCCTAATCTAACTTTGGAGGTATATATTCACTAAGTGAACTCCCTTCTCCAGTGCAACCAATCAAGTAAATGACTACATGATTTATTTTTGTTTAGCCTTTTAGGTATGCTGAAAAAAAAAAAAAGGTCACTCCCATCTCCAATGCAACCAATCAAGTAAATGACCATATGATTGGCTTTTGTTTAGATTTTTAGGTATGCTCAAAAAACAAAAAGGACACTCCCATATTACCTGCTTTTGAATAGTACTGCTCAAAACTTTCTTTAAACTCTGCAACAAACTATTCCTGGCATAGCATACTCCTTCTTTAGATGTCTCTAAGAAAGCAACAAAATGATCTTGGAATAATACCTAGCCCTGAGGATTTAAATAACAAGTTTCATCCAGGACTATTCCTTGCTCCACTTTGGTGTGCTCGGTATTCTTTTGAGAAAGAAACTCCACCCCTTCTTCATTATCATCTGACATGGCATCCTCATAATATACTACTATGTTGCCCTCAAGCAAACCTGATATGCCTTGATTGAGTGGGCTGAATTATGTCTGAAGGCTGCCATTAGGAGCATTCTCTGGCAATAGGTCTTCTTGAGAAGGTAGTACAACATCAGTATCAATCTTTTCCTTTGTTTCTTCATGAGGAAAATTTGCAGTACACAAATCAGTAGTAGAACAAATGGAAATAATTTCTTTATATAAAAATTTAGAGGATGGCTGTATGTTTAGAATCTGATTGATTTCTTCTTTGATTAAAGGAGGAGGCAGTATTTGTTTTCTTTGGATAGAACCACAATTTCTCTCTTTCTCACGTGAATATTGATCATAAGGCTGAATTTCTTCTTGAGCCTCACACAAAAGAGAAGATGAATCATCATTTGTCCCATCAAAGAGATCTTGTGGATCTTCTTTCATTTCCTGATTGCTTTCATTCTCAACCAACTTCTCTTGGTTGTCATGATAGTTAATTTGAGCATGAAATTCATGAATTGCCTCTAATATATCCTCAGGATGCCAATTTCCAAAATCTTCATCAATATTTACAAGGTATTGTATGAGATCTTCAGACTGATCACAACAATTTTCAGCTAATCATAAAGATGGGGATTTTTCTTTATAATTCTCACAAAACACCTTGTGTAAATCCTTTAAAGAAAACAAACTACCAAGGCTCAGACCTTCACACCATTCCCTTTCTTTCCCTTCTAATGTTAGCATGAGCATCCTCATGAGGCAATCCTCATGCCATTCAACTTTCAACCTCCATGAGTGTGTATGAAATTTAATGAGATGTAACAAAGCATTATCTCCTTTTTTATCATGAAAAACAGGAAGATTTCCACCCCAATTTACCTGAGGCATTTTGTATGGGAATCTAGGAATTTTATCTTTGTTCATTGGAGCATACCTGCGTTGTATCCTTGAATCCATCTTGTCAATCAGTCGGAGAAAAGGGTCACTGCATCTTCACAACCAATCTGGATTCTTCTACCATTGGATTCTTTAGGCCTGCTGAAAACTGTGAAGTCGTCAGGTGGATGATTTCAAATTTCGTGATGTTGGTTTTTGTCCACCATCAAAAACCAGATACCAGTCTTGGCTAATACTTGAATAATATAATTTTGATTAGGGGTTGCGAGTCTTGAAGAAATATTAATCTTTTTAAATAACTCAGTTCCCCAGTATGGTCACCATTATGTTAGCTCCCTGTAATTTGTAAGATTTGCAAGAACAAGTAGCAAGGAACCATATCAAACCACTTTGGATTCCAAGGAGCTAGCCTTCCTGGGCTCAGAGAAGGCTCTCTCTGTATTTATGATTAACTTATTTAGCTTTATGATTATATTTTTTTATTTTAGGCTACTTATTAAGATTTGGGTTATTTTTTTGATTGTTTGTTTGGTTGGATAGATAGAATGTGGGAAGCTTAATCCATTGGGCTATGGAGTCATAAAAGAGTTAAATTGTACATCAACTTTTCAAGGGTTTTCGCAGGGCAAGCTAACTATATCAAATGGATCTCTATGGCAAGATGAATATGAGAGGATAATGATTTCAGTAAAGGTAAAGAGAAATTAAGAATTCTTTACCTATACTTCAACATAAAAGCAGAGCAGATAGTCTCTGAATTCTGCATTCAGGTCTTTAGAGGAAAACATTTGAGATAACAGTTCAGTAGAGGTAAAGAGAAGTTAAGAATTCTTTAACTCAACTTCATAAGAAAGACCTCAAGATAACAGTCTCAGATAAACTAAAGAGCAGTTAAGGATTCTTTAGTTATACTTTGCAGAGGAAAACATTAAGATAATAGTAACAAACAGAATTAAGGTGCTCATGCAACATATCTTAATCTAAAATTTATTTTTCTGCTATCAGGGAGATTGATGTACAGTATGGAAAACAAAGGGAAAACATTAACAAAATAGGGATAACATCACCATTAACATAGCTCAAGGATCTTGTGAAAGTGCTTGTAATACTGATGTCCAACTCAAAAAAACTACAGTGCTCTAGTGCAATAATCTTTGCAACTCGGATTCTAATCAAAATCCAACCTAGCAACCAACAATGATAATGAACAATACATGCAGTATTTAACTACAACTGAGGAGGTTTCCCTAATATAGCGTGACAAACTACATTTACTACAGAGTAAATGAAGTTTTAACAATTGAGACCATGCAAGGCCCAAGCCAAAATATCACTGACAGACCTACTGTAACAATAACAATATCCTTTGACTAATTTCCTTCAAAATTAACTTTTACAATAACTTTTGAATTGATGCTAAAATATCTCTGACTGTAATATTAACTGTAGCAGCCTTCATTAAATCAAAATTAGGCTGTAGGTGGCTAATGTGATTGAGAATAAGTAAATTTTTAGTGGTCTTGACATCTGGATTTGTCTTCCTTCGTTGATTTGTTCTTTGATTTGTCGTTAAACTTTAAATTTCCCTGATCTATATAATCTCTTCACTACCCTTGCCTTAACTCGGTCCTTTCACTTTGAACTATCTTTATCTGCCTTTGTTGTCACTGTAAATTTCTTTTTACCTTACTGTATTAGCTACCCTTTACTCTTCACTGTCACTGTATAAATTTGAATAATAGTTGAATTATTCACCGAGATTATCCTGATTACACATTATTTAAGCTTCATGCATAATACATAACCTCTTCTACAATTGATCATCAATTTGCGGAAATAGAGGCAATCGCATGCGCATATTAAAACATAATCAAGCACACATATAACACAGTATGTAATGGGGAAATATTACAGTTGAAAACCCCCAACTATCTGTATATTATAATGATGGAGAACATGTAACAATCATAGTACAATACTCCTCACAAGTACTCAGTACTATCTCCAAACACACAAACTAGCTCAGATCTGAACAAGTCACAGGTTCAAATATCCTCCACTATTTTCCTGCCTCTACTGCGCAATCCAAGATGAGAATGAATGAGATTCAAGTTCAAATCCCACTGGCTTATACTGCGCAATCCTCATTGGAAATATCAATCAATGTGTGTGCAAATCTCATGCACAAGTATAGTCACAACTGATAGTCACACTCACCCTTTCACCCACCTCTATCATTGGTCTCCACTGAACTGTCCATGCACATGAGTTAACTGATGTATTCTTTAGTTGATTTAAGAGTTAATAATTAGTGAATTAATTAATAATTAATTCACACCACTCATCACTAGTGTATTTATTAGTTAGACTAAATACAACTAGTTCAACTAAGTTAAACCGAACACAACTCCACCAACTGTCTCATCAACTCCCCAAACTCTTGCCACATGAGTTCTCAACTAAATTCAATAATAATAATCAACTAACCCCATTAGGAAAAATACATTTCCTTGTCATTTGCACATGTGCCACATCCAAGCATCATTGAAGTGCTCTGAAGTTAGGAATGATGTTTAGTCTAAATATTATTAAGGGTTAATAACTTAATATTAAGTAATTCTATTTTAGTATGGGTAAAAATGAACTCACTTAATGTCTAAAATAGAAAGTCATCTATTTTTCAACTTGACCAATCATCCCATAAATAGCATCTGCAACTCATAGACCATGATCCATATGTCTAAAAATAGACTTTGCGACAAAAATCACCTGTGTGGCCCCCACCTAGTTTTGGTGATCACTTTCCAACTAGGATCAGGAAAGATGTTTCAGGATGCCTCCTTCACTGTTTCTTGTTGCAATCTTCAACAGTCACAGTGAATCTTTTACCTTTCACTGCTTTCTTATATGTTTGTATTTTTACTCTACTCTTTAACTGCGTCTTTTATTCCTTTTTTTCTTTATCCTGACTGCCTCATGTTCTTCTTTTGCCCATAGTCCTCTATTGTGGGTAAAACATTTGAATCCATACCCTATAAGTCTTTGCAGGAGGCAGATAGGTGGGGAATGCAAAAAATCATGCGAGTCATTGGATCGGATGAGGGAGATCGGATGGCTCTCAGAGTTTGGGACGGATGGTAAGAGGTGGGACCGGGCGGTCTAATGGGGAGGTGGTTAACGGTTTATCACGTGGTGCTTAAGTGGTTTGGCGGTTTAGTTAGAGGGGATGCGATGAAGTGCAGAGGCGACACATGGCGAAAGGGAGGGGTTGTGAAACCGCTCATTTTGCAACCCTCTGAAGGTTTTAAACATCGGGCATTTGGGGATGCGATATGGATCGAGGGTCATTAGATGAGGGGTGAATATTGGACGGTGGTCGGGCGATGGGTTGACCGCAGTTTAGTTTGAACGGTGGGGTCGGTTTTGAATGAAGCGACGGGGTTAAATAAGAAAGTGGGGTCGGGGACATATTTAAAGTGGAGGGGTAAGGTTTAAAAGAAAATGCTTTTAAATATTAAGGTGGGGCCTGGTGTTAAGTGGGGTCGGGATTTCAAATGAGTGGGGAAATAGTATAAGGCGGGGGGAAAAGGTTAAAGAAGAGGCTTTAATACATAAATATGAGTTGGGTTTTTTAATATAACGGGGTCATGATTTTAATAAAAGAGGGTTTATTATCATGGGACTCGACAAATCAAATTTATTTAAAAACAATGTAAAAGTGGGTTTTACATTGTTTTTTAATGAAATAAGGGGAATGGGTGAATGGAAAGGGATATTAGAAATGGAAATGGGGTTTTAGCTAGGGAAAAGGGTTTTAGAAAGGGGGAAAGGCTAAAATGAGGGGATTAGGGGTTAAAATAGGAATTGAGAGCATGAGAATGTCAGAAAAGGGTAAAATGAAAGGTAATGGAGAGTTTAGATAAAAAATAATGAAGGCAATGAGATTTATGAAAATAAATGATAGTCAGGGAATATTATTTTCAGCAAAATATATAAGAAATAAATAGTCATCTGGTAATACTGTAAAATACAGGAGTCTAACAAAGAGGAACCATAAGAACTTCAATATGATCTTAGTATTAATCAAGTTTATAATTTTAGAGAGGATGAAGAAAATGAGGACTTATTAGTTCTATTCATCTTAGAACCAAATCTTTCAGGATAGCTTAGAGTAACTCAATATGAAGCTTCTATTTATCTTTTAAATGAATGTTTTCTGGAAAATTGCACTATATAGTCATTGCAAAATACATTTTAAATCATTTTTCATGTAAATTCAATTACCAATTCAAATACAAAAATCATTGAAATAAGTCCTGAGAGACATTTGAATATTGGTAATAACTTACAATCATCACAAGAGGAAAAGCTAATAACATTGCTGCAAAAATATTCAAAATATTTTGCCTGGGATTACAAAGACATGTCATGAATTCATCCAAAAACATGCATCCATCACATTTACATTGATAATCAAATAAAACATGTAAGGCAACCACAAAGACGGATGAACCCCGTGATGAAGGAAATAGTGAAAGAATAATTACATAAACTATTACAAGTTGGATTTATCTATCCTATTTCAAATATTCAATGGGTTTCACCCTTAGTTGTAGTACCTAAGAAAAATGGGAAATGGAGAATTTGTGTGGATTACAAAGAACTCAACAAAGCTACATTAAAGGACCAATTTCCTTTACCATTTATTGATCAAGTGTTAGATTCATTAGCTGGAAATAAATTATTTTCTTTTTTGGATGGATTTAGCAGATATAATCAGATAAAAATAGCCATTAGGGGAATTTTGAAGTCTAAAATGGGCCTCCTAAGGAAATAATAAAATAATAGCTAAACCAGTAAAATAATATTTATGAATTTGCAATTCACTTTTTGCACCAAAATCCATGTAACTATGGTTAAATTCAATTCAAAAGTTGTACCAAAATAAATTTAATAAAAAATTGTATTGATGTGATTATAAATAAAAATGAATTTTTTAAGAAAGATTCATTATCATTGTACAACTAATGCATTTTTCCTTTGTACTTAAATAACTTAAAATAAAATATAAATATAAATTCTTAAATTCTTAATTCTAGAATATACTATTAATTAAAATTTATATTATTTAAATTATATAATAATATGTAATTAATATACTATATAAAAATAATATGATATAATTTAATATTTATTGAAAAGTGTGAAATACATGAAGATTGTGTAGGGATATGCATTGTTTATTTCAAAAAATATGAATTGACAATAATAATATTTTATTCAAAAAGTGTGAAATGACATTTATTATGAGTACTTTACTTTATGATTTTAAAAGTACTTAGAGCACTACCATGGTTAACCATGAGTTTTTATCCACCATTGAGAATGTGACAAGTAAGTACCTTTAACTCAAGCAATGCCACCTCAACCATTAGGGATGATGGCATCCTCTAAAATGTGATTGGTTCTCATAAAGTGAATTTTGATTGTACATTTTCCTTAGGAGGCCCATTTTAGACCTCAAAATTCCCCTAATGATTATAAGATCAAGATAAGACAACATTCACATGTCCATGGGAAACATATGCATATAATGCATTACCTTTTGGTTTGTGTAATGCACCTGCTACCTTTCAGAGAGAAGTTCTTGCAATCTTTGCTGATTTGATTCATGAGCGTGTGGAAGTTTACATGGATGATTTCACTGTGTATGGTACAACATATGATGATTGTTTATAAAATCTTGAAAAAGTGTTAAAAAGATGCATAGAGACAAATATGTCACTCAGTAATGAAAAATGTTTTATGATGTTAACTGAGGGGATAGTGTTGGTACACCATATTTCCTCTTCAAGGATTAAGGTGGACCCGGAAAAAATTCAGGTCATTGTGAATTTAACACCACCCATAAGACAAAAATAAGTTAGAATTTTCTTGGGTTATGTAGGATACTATATGAGATTTATTGAAAATTTCAGTAAAATAGCTTTGCCATTATTCAAGTTACTTGTGAAAGATGTGGAATTCCAATGGACAAATAATTGTCAGAATGCACTTGAAAAATTAAAAGAAAATTTGTCAATTGCACCCATTCTTCGAGGACCTAATTGGTCTTTGCCATTTCAAATTTCAACTGATGCAACTGACACTGCTATTGGAGCATCACTTGGAAAAAAAGAGAATCAATTCAATTATTCCATATATTTCGTAAGCAAAAACTTAACACTAGCAGAATTGAACTACATTGTTACAGAGAAAGAGATGTTAGTTGCAGTACATGTAGTTAATAAATTTTGACATTATATAATAGGTTATCAAGTTTATATCCACACGGATCATTCAGCCATAAAATATTTAATGAAAAAATCAATCACAAATGCCAGAATAACTAGATGGTTGTTATTAATGCAAAAATTTAACATTATTGTACAAGATCGTCTAGGCAAAGATAATCAAGTTGCAGACTTTCTGTCAAGACTACATTCACCTGGTGATCCAAATCCAGTATCAGATAATTTTCCAGATGAACATCTATTTTCTATAAATTTCAAAACTCCATGGTTTGCAGATATAGCTAATTACTTATCATCCGGCATCCTACCATCTTATTACACAAATAAATAGAAAAGAAAAATAATTAGAGAAAGTGCTAGATATAGTTTGGTCAATGGAGATCTAATTTATACTGGTGATGATCTAATGATTAGAAAATGTGTAAGAGAATATGAGATTATTGAAATTTTGAAAGCATGTCATAATGACCCATGTGGTGGTCATTTTTCAGATAAGAGGACAGCATACAAGTGCTGAAACTTGGCTACTACTGGCCATCCATCTTCAAAGACTCCAGGGCCTATGTGAAAAGATGTGACAGCTGCCAAAGAATTGGTAGACCAGTGGCATCATATGAAATGCCATTAAAGCCACAAGTATTGATTGAACCATTTGAACAGTGGGCTTTATATTTCGTGGGACCAATCAACCCTCTATCCAATGGAAAGAAGTACATCCTGGTATATACAAATTATGTAACTAAGTGGGTGGAGGCACAGGCAGTAGCACGTGCAACAGAAGATATTGTTGTGTCTTTTATGTTTGAAGAGATATTTGTAAGATATGGAGTTTTGAGACAGATAGTAACAGACCAAGGCACACAATTCACATCATAATTTGTTCAAGATCTTATGAAGAAATACAAGATCAAACACAGAAAATAAACTCTGTATCATCCTCAAGAAAACGAACAAGTGGAATCAACAAACAAATTCCTAGAGAACATCATGACAAAGACTGTACAAATGAACAGAAAGGACTGGTCAAAGAAATTGAAAGATGTTCTATGGGCATATAGGATAACTTGGAAAAAAACAACTGATTTCAGTTCATATCAGTTAGTGTATGGAAAAGAAGACCTATTTCCCATCGAATTTCAAATACATACATACAAGCTAGCAACAGAATTGGGGATGGAATTGTCTGAGGCACAACAAAAGAGAATTATGGAATTAAACCAAATGAATGAGATACGATAGCAAGCAGTCGAACATACATCTCTTGTCCAAGAACAAAGGATCAAATGGCATGACCAATTCATAAAGAATAAATTGTTTTAGAAAGGAGATTGGCCACTCTTGTTCGACTCCAAGTTCAAATATTTCAAAGAAAAATTCATGACTCATTGGTTAGGGCCATATGAGATTGAAGAAATCTTTGACAATGGAGTTGTCAAGATAGAAACAATTGATGAAGCATTTGTTTTGTTTTTCGTCAATGGACATAGGCTTAAAATTTACAATAAGCCTATAAATAAAGAGAATTTTCTAAGAAAAAAATCGATGGATTCAGATATGGAACTAATGGGGTAGCATAGCAATATGCCTTCCATAATTCCAACAGAAGAAGAATGATAAAAAATAATAATAAAAGAGTTTGGTTGTGAAAATCCAGAAACTGGCACAATACAAACTCAAATTCATATCGGAAAACCAACTTGTTTGAAAAATATGAATTCTCTTTTTGTTTTAATTTTATTGTACTAAAATATTTTTGCAGATATACCCTCCAAGACATCGCAGACTTGAGGACAATTCAGATAATCAGCTTGGGGGAATGTGTGTAATAAAAAAACTATGAAAGTAATTCTGAGCAGCTGAATTGAAGACAGAATATGAACTATAATTACAAACGAACCTGGTACATCATTCAACATATACATAAGGGACCTGAATTATTATTGAAAAATTATTCAGAAAGGGACCTGTATCATTACGACAGAAGAAATTTTCAAATATTCAACATTATTTCAAATTACGCCATATTGGACCTGAACATTATTGCAAATTACGCTAGAAGGGACTTAAAAATTTAACATGCCAGAAGGGACCTGAGCTATATCAAATGAGATCATATCAGAAGGGACCTGAAATGTCAAATTTTAACCTGCAGAAGGGACCTGAACAACATCATTTCAAATCAAATCAGATGCAAAGAAGAAATAAAGTCTCTACATAGTCTACAAGAGTCGTCGTAACAATAAACACAATTTCGACCATCTTGAATGGCAAAAGAGAATACAAGTACAATAAGTAAAAAAATTGCTCTTAAAATTTCATTTCTTTTTCGAATATATTCTAGAATTGTAAAAACTAATTTAGTACTAGTTATGCATTTTTATTACCTACATTTCATCTACATCACCTACATTCCCTACATTTCATCTACATTTTATCACCTATACTTTCATCTACATTCCATCATCTATGATTTTTAGCCTTATTCTATCCATATTCATATCCATACCACTATTGAATAAAACATTACATAATCTATCCATACCATACCCTACCCTATTTTTCCAAAAAAAAAAGAATCATAAAAAAAGGGTCAACATTAAACCCTTGGAATACCTACAATAAAAAAAACAAAGGTTAGTATCATTATAAATATTTAATTTTAAAAATGTGACCATTTCATTGGTCAATTTTAAAAATTAAATAAAAAGAGGAAACCTAAATTTCAAATCCATATGATAAGCGCAACTATTTCAAATGACAAAACAACGCAAAGAGCGCAATCATAAAAGGTGACATGCTGAGGTAATGGAGCAAGTGTGTGATTATAATACAAAAAAGTGAATGCAACTAACCCAAAGTATGATGCGTTGATAAACAAAATTCATACGATGACGTGAATACAAGCAGTATGATGGTGCATATGTAAATAGAGATGAGGCGAAATATGGAAGCATACATGGTCATAAAAACAAAACATGAAAGGAGTTGCATAATGAGTAAAACAAAGGATGGAATGTACACCAGAGCCAACATGATAGTCAAGGAAAAGACACGCGTGAACCGGTCAAGCGGTGGTTAGTGAACGGTCAAAATAATTTCAAACGCCATAACACAACACTATGTAAAAATTATGAGAGCATTTCCGCCATTGTTAAGACCTGTAACGACTGATATACGCTACATTTTCACCATCATCACCTTCCAAAGGCTCAGTGAGAGAGGGAGGGCATGCAATCAAATCACACATCCATGATTACATCTCTGTGAAAAATAAATAAACACAGAAATGCAGAGAAGATAGTGAAGAAGTAGTGAGGAGAACAGAAGAGATGAAACGCAGTGAAGAAGGAAGAGAATATAGCAGAGAAGAGGAACGAAGCGATAAGGGAGTTAACTGGAGTTTCAAAGCCAAAAAATCCAAAATACTTGTCAAGCAACCGTGTTATCAGGAAGAAAAATCCCGTGAAGGTGAAGGTAAGAAGTAAATTTGGATTTGGTTGTTTAAAAAAACGGATGGTTGCATGACTAAATCTCGGGATTGTTAAAACAAACTAAGAGTTATAAAATGATTCATCTATTTCTATTTTTAAAGCCTGTCATTCCGTTATATTTTTTTTGTGACACCATTCATAAACGCTTTGACACCATTCACAAATACTCTGTCATCAGTCAGCAATGAAATATTTTGTTGATTAAGAGAGTAAATGGGTGAGGATTTTAATGAGATTGGCACTGATTGAAACAACGGAGGCCTCAATTAAACTGGAAGGAATATCATGAGGATCACAGCAGAATATCACAAGGATCATTGCATAGAAAGGTAAGCTTAAACACGTCCTCACATGCAATCTTCTATTTCGAAATAAATAGAAAACAAAGAAGGAAGAATTATGGTTCCAATTGCACAGTGAGTTTGTTTCAATTGAGTTGTGTAATATATTTATTTTATTAGCACACTCAGTAGAAGAATTTGAAACGGGATTTGTGGAGAAAGATTGAGCTAGAAGACACAATTAAAAAGGTTTTTACATAGCAGAGGATAGAGTATGGAGAATGTTTGAAGGAAAACAGTGAATTTATCATGAGATTTTTGATGAAATGGTTGAGATATTCTCTTGAATACACAGTGATTTTAAATTATAGACATCATGCTATGCTTTGAAAAGAATTTTGTATGAAATTGAAGGGTGAAAGACACTGTTGTATAAAAAAATTTCTATTTTTTTTACACAGTCAATTTTTTTTTACAAAACAGAGGCAGAGGATTGTTTTTTTTAGAGGACAGAGAATCAAATGGAGAGTAGGATAATATAAACATGAATTTTTATGTTTTCTTAAACCTCTCTATCAATTATTGTGTTTATTTGAAGTAGTAAACTCACATTTTTCAAAAGGAAAACAAAGGATTGATTGGCAAGAAAAGTAAACAAGAGGTAAGCCTACTACTATAATAACATCCAGTACTTGAATTTTTGTTTACAAAGATGAAGTTAATGACAGTAGATGGGTACATAAAATGGTTTTTAGACAAAACGACTTCAAGATCAGAACCCAAAGCTTTTCAAATTGAACATTGTAATAGGGAAACAGTTGAAAAACTCTATCAGTCAGGCTTAATAGGTTTTCTTGAAAGATTCAAAGGGCACAATGAGGATGTCACAAGAGAATTTATAAACAATTACAAACAGGATGAAACCATGGTGGGTAGTCTACATATTTCTTTTACTCCGGAGTATATTTCTGAAGCTTTAGAGTTACCATCATCAAGAGAACTATACCATAAGGGATTTCATTTCAAATACAAGGGTTGGACATTCTTCTTGGATAAAAACAGGAAGGGTTCTTTTGATAGGTCAAAGGGGATTACAAGGGAGTGGTTCAATGAACCTTGGGCAGAGCTACTTTTGATTATTCAAAATTTCTTCACCTATGACAACAGACATAGTGTAGTACACCTTTAGCATGTCAGGTTACTACAACATATTAAAGGAGCTATAAGGATCATTCTGCCCTATTTCTTTAATAAATTTTTGATGAAAATGATTGAGAGTGTCAAATCTGAGACCAAGCCCAAAGAAGCCCAAATTATTCACCAAGGGCTCATAAAATTCCTTGTGAATTACCAGCTGAAAGTTAAGGGAATGGTTTTGTAGAAATTATATAATTTATGTGTTATATGTCCAAGATTCTCCTGATCTCACACTATTTTAACTTCATGCACAATACAGAATCTATTCCACCATTGATCATCACATGTGGAAATTAAATTAATTGCAATGCACACATGAAACCATAAAAATTCACACGCATTAAAACAATTGTTTAACGGGGAATATTGAAGCTATAAACCCCAACTATATGTATATAATATATGTCATATAGATCATGTAATAATCCTCATACAAAGCTGATCATATCGAGCTCTTAGTACAATACAATCGCTACACACTAATCAGGCCCGATCTTGCAAATCCATGCACCGATCTCTGCCACTTGCTAGCTTGCCTCTATTGCGCAATCCCTGCTGAAGAATGACTTTGAATGAACTCAAATCCACCAAGCTTGCACTGCACAATCCTCATTGGCATCTCCACTAAGTGTTGGATGCAATCAGTGCATCACTATAGTCACAACTGATAGTCTATCTTGCCCTTTCACACATCTCTCCACTTTGGTCTTTATCTCCACTTGAAAGTTTGCGATGCACTGTAGTGAACTGATGTATTCTTGAGTTGATTAATGAGTTATTATTTAGTGAATTAATTAACTAAGTAATTCACTCCACTCTCACTAGTGTATCAGTCATTTAGACTAGATACAACTAGCTCAACTGAATCTAACTGAACCAAACTCTGTCACATGAGTTCTAACTGAAGTCCTCCATGCAATAGCTCCAGGAAACCCTCAGGAATAGCGTAATTCCTTATGTTAGCTGTTGTGCCACATATGTGCACTTAACTGAAGTGCTCCAAGAGAATAAGATAATGTTTAGAGTCCAAATATTATTAAGAGCTAATAATATTCGACATATCTATTTTTAGGAGAAGGGGAAGAGGTATGTCTCCGCAATATGTCTAAAAATAGAAGTCCATCTATTTTTCCAACTTGACCAACCATCCACAAATAGCATCCTGTAACTCATCGAATATGATCGACATGTCTAAAAATAGACATAGTCTAAAAGGAGACTTTGCGCCAAAAATAGCCTGTAGGCCCACTTAGTGAAGGTGAATCTTTTCACTAAGCTCATCATCTTGTTGAATCTCAACACTCCCTCTCAACAAGATAAGGATTATCTACCACCCCAATCCTATCTCTATGGTATTCAAATTTTCTCCTAGTGAGCGCCTTCGTCGGAATATCTGCATCCTGATCTTCCGTAGGAATGTAAGAAAGCAACATGATCCTCCGCTGCACACAATCTCTGATATAATGGTACCAGATGTCAATATGTTTAGATATATCATGAAATATTGGATTAAATGAGAGTTTAATGCAACTCTAATTATCACAATATATCACAATAGGATCTAAATGGGAACCGAACAAACCAACCAAGATCTTCCTCATCCATATAGCCTCACATGCAGCCAAACTTGCTACCATGTACTCGGCCTCCACTGAACTGAGTGCCACAGATATTTGTTTCCTGTTGTACCAAGAAACTGCTGTAGATCCAATACTGAAAAGCCCTCCAGATGTGCTCTTTTTGTCTGTTGGGCTTCCTGCCCAATCTGCATCCGTGAAGCCATGCAGCTTCATCTCATCTGACTGTCTGTACCACAATCCATACTCAGATGTGCCCCTGAGAAACCTTAATACATGCTTGCCTGCCTTCCAAAAGAGCTTGGTAGGCTTCACCATCACTTGTGAAAGTTGGTTCACAGCATAGCATATGTACGGTCATGTATTGACTAAATACATGAAGCCGAACGAGGTTATGGTGATAAACGGTGGCATCAACTACCTCGTCGATGTAGCATCCTCTTTCCTCCAACCACCAAGAAGAGGAATGTCGATAGGCTTGCGGCCTTGCATGTGAAACTTCTCCGGTGTCTCCCGGGCATACTCTGTTTGAGACACAAATAGTTCACCTTTCCGCTGCCAAATTTCCAATCCTAGGAAATAATGAAGGAGGCCCAAGTCCTTCATTTCGAACTCCTTTACAAGATCTGCCTTGCATGAGTGTATCAATAGTTCATCACCCGTTAGTATTAAAACATCTACATAAAGCACAATGATCAAAAGCTTACCCTCCATCACAATCTGGTATAGTTTTGGATCCGCCTCACTCTTGGCGAAACCAAGTCCGGTGAAATAACTGTCTATCCGTGTGTACCAAGAACGAGGTGCTTGTTTCAACCCATATAATGCTCTTTTGAGCTTGCACAAATGCAACTCACTGCTAAAGATTTCTAATCCTTCAAGTTGCTCAATGTACACCTCCTCCTCAATGATTTCGTTGAGGAACACAGTCTTCACATCCATCTGATGAATGTGCCAACCCATCTACGCTGAGAGAGCAAGGATGGTTCGTATGGAAGAATACCTTGCGACAGGTGCAAATGTTTCTTCATAGTCAATCCTCTCAATCTGTGAGAAGCCCCAGGCAACAAATATTTCCTTATACTTCTCAACGCTCCCATCAACAGCTTGCTTCACTTTGTAGATCCATCTTGAACCTACCACTGATTTCCCTTTCGGCCTTAGGACAATCTCCCATGCATTGTTTCTCACAATCGAATCATACTCTTCCACCATGGCATCTAACCATGCGGGATCCTCCACAGCTTCCTCGAAAGAGGATGGCTCCATCACGATACACTTGCTCATCAAAGCCATGTATCTAGTAAATCAGTCAGGTGACTGCCTTTGTCTATGCTGTGATGTAGGAACTCCTACATTACGTAGCCCATCAAGATTCAGTCGCTCAGCTTCTGTAGTGCGCTTCCGCCCTCTGATGTTTGGTGCTACATGAGTGGTTTCTTCCACTCCATGAACCTCCTCTTGTGGCTGATCCACATCTTGAGGCTCATCTTTAAGAACAAGTAGCTCCTCCTCTGCATGCAAGTGTAGCTCCCTCTCAAGCGACAACTTCATGGCTTTCTCCTCATGAAATTTGATATCCCGTCGCACGACAATCATCCGACTATCTGGAAAATACACATGATAATTGTGGGGTGTTTCTGTGTACCCCACAGATATCCCAACCTCTGCGGTCGGCTCCAGCTTCTGCCTGGCATCCTTCGTCACATGAATGTAAGCAATGTGAGCCAAAAATTTCAAAAGTGAAATATCGGGCTTCTTACCGGAAAACGCCTCCTCGGGTGTACTCATGCCAAGTATCTTGTGAGGAAAACGGTTCTGCACATATACTGCAGTATTGCATGCCTCCGCCCACAAGTGAATGGGTAGGCCTTGATCATGCAACATCGCCCGTGCAACACCCACGATCGTTTTGTTCTTCTGCTCAGCAACCCGTTCTGTTGTGGGTTATGAGGTGCTATGAGCTCTCTTCGAATTCCTTCTGAGCTGCAAAAGTCCTTGAATTCGCCAGAGATGAATTCACCACCATTATCGCTCCTAAGAGCCTTCACCTGCTTCCCCGATTCTTTCTCCACCAGCGCCTTGAACTCATAGAACTTTGAGTGTGTCTCGCTCTTCTTCTGCATGAAGAAGATCTAGCACTTCCGAGAAAAATCATCAAAAAATATCACATAGTACCTGTGCTTTGCTGTCGAAGCTACTGAGAAAGGTCCACACACGTCTGTGTGAATTCTCTCAAGGATCGTCGAAGCACGACTATCCTTCTCATGAAAAGTGGTCTTCACAAATTTTTTCAGAAAGTACATCCCTTGCACTCATCATTTTGCGCAAGTGTACCTTTGGGGAAGCCAGGTAATCTCATTTGCAAAATTTTCAAAGCACCATGGTGAAGATGGCCCAATCTCCTGTGCCACAATTTGCCCTCATCTCGGCTCACCACTCCTTCTGCTTTTCCTGCCATTGCTGCACAACCATCTACCTGCAATTGATAAATATTCTTAACTCGAATCCCTTTCCTCCTGGTTTGACTAGTTGTTTTATGCCGAAGGAAGGCTTTTCCCTCATTGAAAATAACATCATAACCCCTGTCTTCCAACATCGCCACGAAGATCAAATTCTTCTTCAATCCTGGAACATGCATGAAATCCTTCAAGATGAAAGGTTTACCAGACTCCTTCTCAAAGGAAATGGTCCCGATACCAGTCGCACTGTATCTACCATCATCACCCATCTCGATGTGCACTCCAAGATCCTTTTCCTCTAGATCACTAAACAAATCTTTGCCTTCGGTCATATGGAAAGACGCACCACTGTCAAGAAACCACACCGATCCCATCACACTTGAAACCAAGCATGCGATCAAATAAAAATCTAGCTCGAACTGCAAGGCTAAGGCCTCTCTAGCTACAGATCTAGCAGCCTGCTTATTCTTCTTCTTCTGTGGGAAATTAGTGGTGAAATGCCCGTGCTAGTGACAGTGAAAACACTTCACCTTGGACAATTCCTACTTCTTGCCTTTAGCTTCGAATTTAGAAGATTTCTTCCCTTTTCCTTTCCAAGCTTTGGCAGCCAAAGCGCAGTTTTCTTCATCTTCATTCTTCGATGAAGATCCATCCCTGGTACCCCACCTTATCTCCTCCTGCGCAAGATCCGACCAAATTCGCTCCCATCCTGGCAGTTTCTCCCGTCCATTGACAAAGTCTTCGTAGCTATGCCAACTCTTCAGAAGCCCAAGAAGAGCCAATATCACCAAGTCTTCTTCATCAACATTAACCCCCACACTTCCCAGCTCATCCTTGCAGTGGACAAATTTCGTGAGGTATTTTGGAATACTGTCGCCATTCTCCATTTTTATTTTTCTGAGCTTGTCTTTAAGCGCCAACTTCCTCTGGTTGCTTCTGCTTTGGAACAAGTCTGTCAAAGCCTTCCACATTAAGAATGGAGTGGCTTTACTGTGAAGGCTGGACACAATGTGGTCCTTCACACCTTCCAGTAGAATCCTTCGACACTTTGCTACCTTCTTTTGCCATGCGTCATGTGTGGCTGCATCGCTAGAAGCAGGCTTCGGAATATCAACATCTATGAACTCCTTCAACCCATTATCATCCAGCACTGCCTCCATCCTGTCCTTCCATGCTGTATAAATTTGAGCTCCCATCAAGGGCATACTCCAATCGCAATCAGTTGAAAGACATTTCAATGAATGCTCAACTTCGACACAAAGAAAGCAACGCGGCAAATATATATTCCACCGGCACAAAACTCAACCGCTTCAATAATTGCAATCTCCTCCACACATCAAATGCTGCGATACCATGTATAAATTATATATCCTATGTGTTATATGTCCAATATTCTCGATCTCACACTATTTTAACTTCATGAAAAATACATAATCTATTCCACCATTGATCATTTGCGGAAATTAAATCAAGATTGTAATGCACACATGAAACTTAAATAAAAATTCACACACGGCCAACACGGTTGTTTAACGGGAAAACTGAAGTTGAAAACCCAAACTATCTTTATATAATATATGTCATAGAGATCATGTAACAATCCTCATACAAAGCTAATCATATCAATCTCTCAGTACAATACCATCGCTACACACTAATCAGGCCCAATCTTGAAAATCCATGCACCGATCTTTGCCACCTGCTAGCCTGCCTCAACTGTGCAGTCCCTGCTGAAGAATAGCTCTGAATGAATTCGAATTACTCTTGGATTTACTGTGCAATCCTCATTGGCATCTCCACTAAGTGTTGGATGCAATCAATTCATCACTATAGTCACAACTGATAGTCACACTTGCTCTTTCACCTATCTCTCCACTAGTCTCCACTGAAACTGCCATGCACTGTAGTTAACTGATGTATTCTTCAGTTGATTAATGAGTTATTATTTGTGAATTAATTAACTAATTAATTCACTCCACTCTCACTAGTGTATCAATCGATCAGACTAGATTACAACTAGCTCAGGCGAGTCTAACTAAGTTAAACTAAATACAACTCCACCAACTACTTCTCCGCTCACGAACTTTGCCACTTGAGTTCTAGCGAAGTCCTCCATGCAATAGCTCCAGTAAACCCTCAGGAATAGCGTAATTCCTTCTGTCAGTTGTTGTGCCACATCTGTGCACTGAACTGAAGTGCTCCAAGAGAATAAGATAATGTTTAGAGTCCAAATATTATTAAGAGCTAATAATATCCAACATATCTATTTTTAGACTGGCAGTCTAAAAATTGACTCCGCCCAATATGTCTAAAAATAGAAGTCCATATATTTTTCCAGCTTGACCAACCATCCACAAATAGCATCCTGCAACTCATAGAATATGATCGACATGTCTAAAAATAGACATAGTCTAAAAATAGACTATGCGCCAAAAATAGCCTACGGGTCCACTTAGTGAACGCAACTCTTTTCACTAAGCTCATCATCTTGTTGAATCTCAAAAGGTTTGGGAAAATTTTCTGATTGAAAATAAGCTTGTAGAACAAGTCATTGAAAACAAACTTAAACCAGTAATGAAAACAAGAAATATTATGCATTCACCTCTTTATCCCAAAACCAGGTCAAAGAAACATCAAGAGACAGATATGATAGAGAGGGAAACATCATTTTTAACCATTTCTATAAGCCAGAAAAAGAGGGATTCAGTAGAACCAGAAGTGCAAGTCATGGAGACATATCCTTTAACTAAACAAGCAAATGAAATCCTTGAGATGTTGCAACAAGAAGTGCATGAAAATCTTGTAGACAGAGATTCCTATTTTGAAAATAATGAGGTGGAAGCTACTTTAGTTTCTAAAAATTCCAAGGATGAATATCAAAACCTTAGCAAGGTTATAGAATTAACTGATAGCCTAGAGGTAAGAAGAATCATGGAGAGGCACTTGAAAGAAGAAAATGAAACTTAAAAAATAACTAATGAGAAATTGGTTAAGTAAAATGAGAAGATGAGTGGAGAAATGGGAAAGTTGAAAACCAAAAACAATCTTCTCCATACACAGGCATTCAGGTGACTCTAGGAGAAAAATTCTTGAAATGCTAAATATGAGAAACAAAATGTTAAGACTTCCATCTACAAGGAATAACAGGGCAAAGACATGGATTCTCTTCTATATACAACATAGCAGGAAGTTCCAGGATCGGGAATGGGATCATAATCAGAGCTCAGAAGGTCAAAGAGGAAAAAGCAAGCATGAGGACATGCTTGATCATCAGTTTGGGGGAGATGTTGGCCCTCATTTTTTATCTCTTTTTTTTTATGAAATACACCTTATTTTTCCATATTATCCATCTATTAACCATCATATCCTCCTTCTATTGACAAAAAGATGCATATATAGGTATTTAAGTTGTGTTTTTCAATTATTAGATGTTTTTTGTAAAAATTGAAATTTAAGTGCACTTTTTGACAGCATCAGAAATTCCCATAATGGTGTTATGATTTGCATATGTGCATGACACTTGGGCTCGGGCTGGATATATTTCTAGAAGGCTTAGGAACTAAGAATAAGAGTACACATGTTGGTACATTCAAACTGAGCTTTAATAATCCTGGTCAAAGGCAGTCAATCAGGACTTATCTTTTTGGAGGATCCCTAGAAACTAGGTCAAAACTATTATTTTGTGGGATTTTCTAGATTTTGATGGATCCGATGGATGAATTCGGCTTGATTTTATAAGATAAGGATAGTTATGACTATTTGATCTATTTTAGATGATTTTGTTAGATACTTTATCTATTTAAGCCTCAAACTTTGAAGGCTTTGATATGTAGAACTTGTATAACTTAACATTATTATTTATGAGACTTGGAGACATAATTGAAGATTTGTTCTATCATATTTTCTTCTTTTATATTCTAGTTGATTGATTGAAGTCTTAAGTATCTAAATTCACCTTCAGTGTGCGAGGCAAGGGTGGAGGGCCCCCACACCGAGCTAAGTGCACTTAGAATATTTTGTAGCTACAATTTTAGAATTAGCTTGTTTATGTTTAATTTGTTTATGCTGATTATTTTTTAATATTGATAAATCTAATGATCATTCTTAACTTGCATGTGAAAGGAAAAAAAAATGTTTAAGTTAAACATTCTTTCTATCTAATCAAGATCTTTAGTTAGAAATCATCTTTACATGTCTTTACATGCTTTTACATGCTTTTACATTATTGCTGATGGATCTTAATCTTGTTTCTATTCTCTATATGAAGAGTCAATCCAATATTTAAGTTAAATACTTCTTCTATCTGATCAAGAGACTAAAAACTAAGATTCATCTTTCCTTATTTCTGAATTCCTATTTTTAACAATATCATTACTGATAAATGAATATATGATGAAGGAAAATTAGGACCTCTTCAGTGAAGAGCCTCTTCAATTATTGTTTCATGTATCTTAATCTATTGTTTAGTTAAGTAGTTTTTTATTTCTAATTCACATGGTAATCTTGTTAGAGAATGACAAAAAAATCTCTTAAGTTAGGAGATTCTTCTACTTCTAATTACACATCTGAATTTAGAAATTGTTTAATTTAGATTTATATTTGTAATATGCATTTCCCTAATCATTAATAAACCATCTTATGAATTGATCGCAACTAAAACCCATATACTTTGGGGATGCTTCTAAGATTCACTAATATGGATTGATAATAAATACTTGCGTTAGTTTACAATATTAAATTGACACAACAATCCCCTCTCAGGCTCAAGGATGTGATGTTTGTTCCAATACTAAATAATAATATTGTTTCCTTCACGGTGTTGGAATGTTGTGGGTACGATGTGATATTCAGCAAAGGAAAGGAATTCTTGAGACACATTGCCACGAGACAAGTGAAGCAGATTGGTGCTTGAGTCAAGAACATGTATGCACTTTAGGTAGAAGATGCATGTAAAGCTTTGAGGAGAAAGGAAAGGGTTAGAGACTTGGTGGTTGATAGGGAGCATGATTTACCTCTCAAAATGGAGCCTCAAAAGCATCCTCAGCAAGTTGTGGAGCAACCATAAATCGAGTATCAGAGAGAAGATAGAGTGGAAGCATCCACTCAAGTAGAAACCTCCAGTAGGGGGATATTTAGAGCTAAGTGGGCGGAGGGAGCAAATGCAGCCATACCTCCAACTGTGAGGTGGGGCGATGTGAAGCAGTAGTCCCAAGGGTGCATAAATTTGGGCAGGGTCCATTGAGGTGTTTTGTATCATGGATCATTACCTTTCTGCCATGGAATGGGGTGGGGGGGAGGGGGGGGTGCGCAAAATTTTCAGTAGCAGATGGATCAATGTTAGTCAAATAATGAGGAGTGAAAATGAGTGTTGACAGTAGAGCAGGAGGCTCAGTAGCAGAGTCGGCAATAGCACAATTTTTCCTAGTAGACAGTTGCATATTGATTTAGCGATTATTTTTATTTATTTATTTTATTTGTAGTTGCAAATGTTACAATAGCAGAAACAACATTGAGAGGTGTTGCGTAGAGTATATTCTAAAGGTGTTGCATTGGGGTAGTTTTAAATCTCTTTCTTGCTAGAGGGAGTGTTGAAAATGCATCAAGAAATTCCTAATTAAATTTTTCCTTTGATTAAATTAGGATAAAATCAAAATTTTTCATCAACAGACAACTTGAATGAGTTATTTGAGTTGAAATAGTTTTTATCACTCAATTAGATTAGTTAATTCAAGTTTGGGGCACGAAATTGAGTTCTCTACATTGATTCCTAAATTTTAGGAGCCTACTTTGAGTTAATTTTAGTTGTGTAATAATTTGTATTAGTTAAATTGAGTTATGGTCAGTTAAACTAGTTCTAACTGTTGTATGAACTAGTGTGAGGTCTAGCAGTGGGTGTAACTTCAGTGTTTAACCAGTTAACTGATCAATCATCCTAAATTAACTCATGCATTTAGACAATTCGAGTTACCCATTTGATATTGGAGTTCAAGGGAAGTGTACTATCAGTTGTAGAATTTTCTAAGTTGTACAGGTGGTGCATACAGTCAAAGAAGGGCCTAAAGGAATTGTACAATTCTAAATGAGTGATTTCCCTAATTAATAGGGGTTAATTCTTCATCAAACAATGCAAGGAAATAGGATATTGGAGGCTAGTAAATTTGGTTAAGTATTGGCCAGAGTCAGTCATTCAAGCAAAGGATAGAAGATACATGTGCAAGTTGTGCTCTATCTTCAGGAAGCATATTGTATTCATCCAGATTCTTTGATTAATGCAATACATATAGGAATGGGTTTTGAGTAGTTGCTTTCCCCTAGATAAATCAATATGTATGTGTTGAATCATGAAGCATGTTTTTGATATGTGTTCTCGATCATGAATTGCTTTCCGTAATGAGTAGAGTAGATTTGAGTCTTATGTTTTAGTAAATTACAATAGCAGTTTTGAATCTACAATTAATTTCTACAATTCAAACTTACATATGACATATTTTTCGCTTAGTTCATTATAAAGGTGGCCCCTTGGTCTCACCCCTTTATTCCATATGATCATGCCATGTGACCTAGTCCTTAGGGGTCCATAGTCAATCATATGTTAAAATCAACATAATGTCATCATGCCACATGGCACTCACTAAGTAGTTCCACATGTCACTCAAATTTGGCATGATTAGCCATCCAAAAATGTTAACTTCACATGCCACATGGCACCCTATCATACTACCACATCATTTATCGTACTGAAATATCATTATTCATGTGTATGTCCATTTCATTATCCATGTGTACTTATGTACTACTCTAGTGTTGCCACTTGTCACCAATATTGTTCTACCACCTATCATTAATCAGGTGTCGCCACCTATGCATCCATATCAGAGGGCCATGTCATCACTTTCCTATGTTGGAGGGTCCACTTTGCATCCATTTAAGTGGCGCACTTAGCACCTTCCACGTGTTGACATTTCATTGGTTGGAGGATACCCATGTGAAAGAGTTGTGTTATGAAACTAGCTCCAAAAATAGAAGAAAAGAGAGATCAATTCCTTAGAAATCAACCACTTCGAGGGGGAAACCTCCAATACATTACATAAAAGAACAACTATTGGATGATAGAAATGAAAAAAACTCCTTCTATATATAGGAGTCCATGGTGTCACAATATAATCCTAGCCAAACTAACAGTAATAATGTAAGGGCACAATAATAACAATATTGGGGTTATAGGGGTACAACAATAACAATAAGGGGGTTACGCTAACAACAATAAGGGACTATACTAGTAATAGAGGGACCTAACATACCCCTCTCCTTCAAAAAATTGTTGTCCTCAACGCTTGAGTAGCTCTGGATGCTTTTGTATAAAATTCCCATCCTCCCATGTAGAACCTTCAGTGGGTAAGTTCTTCCATTTGATGAGATACTCTAAAATTGATCGATTTCGTAGTTGTCGAGTTCTTATTTCCGTGACTGCTTCAGGTTCCAATATGATTTTTCCTTCCTCATCAAGTTCTGGAAATATTGTTTGAACTAGAAGTTTGTCCCCTATAACCTTCTTTAAGCATGAAACATGAAAAACTGGATGCACTCGCGAAGAAGTAAGAAGCTCCAATTTGTATGCCATAGTACCAATCTTTTGCAACACCTTGTAAGGACTATAGTACTTTGGCGATAATTTATTATCCTTCTTATCTTGCTTGAGGGACATTTGTTTGTATGGTTGTAGCCGTAAAAATGCCCAGTCTCCTACATAAAAACTTATCTCGCTGCAATGTTGATCTGTCTGTTGTTTCATTCGATTTTGTGCCAAATTTAGGTTATCCTTTAAGAGTCAGATAACTTCTTGTTGACGCTCGATGTTGTTGGGGTTCCCATGTTTTGGCCAGGTTGACAAGACCAAAAGATGAGACAACATAGAACCACTTTCAGACCTTAGGATCTAGCCCTTCTAGGTCTAGAGAGGGATCTCTCTATATGAATCAAAGTGTATGTCTTTGAGGCTCGAATGTTAAGGTTTTAGGCTAGTTATATGGCTCATGGTTGTTTGTTCGATTGTTTGTGTTTGGTTCTTGGGAATCAGGAAAGGAAGGTCCAATACAAGACAAGGATGATAACCGAAGGGATTAGGCTAAGACAGACAACTCAGGGAACTTCAAGGCCATTGGGAAATGGAGTCAAGAAAGGATTTACTCGTGTTCAATGTGCAAGCTTTCAGTTGGGCTAGTCATCTAGAGCATTTGGATCTTAAAGATGATATTTGGAATGGGACATTAAGGACTGAAATTGAAAGGAGGAGAACCGTCCAATTCTATCTATAGATCAGGCCAGAGGTCATTTAACTTCAGGCCTGCTTGGACAAAATCAGAGGTAGGACAAGGGATCTTAGAAAGGCTTAATTGGGATGGGAAGATCCTAGTGAGGTAGAGACAGGGTTCTTGACCCCCTAGTGTTCTCAACTCATCCAACTAAATCCTAGCAAGAACATCTAAACATAGATTTCATTGATTCATACATCAGAGAGCAGGCAATAACATCCACTACACTGGTTAAATCAATTGAAATCAATATTCAGATACACATATAAGCATAAAACATAAAGGGCTGGGAGAGCAGCAACATAAGGTACCTATCAAGGGTAAATCTTATGCCAAACTTCTGATGCGAGCCAGTAGAAATGGAATGAAATGAAATCAAACACAGAGATAAGAAAACATCACCAGCCGCTTTAGATCAGGATCCAAAGAAATATGCTTGTCATATTAAAAACAACACCAATCAGGTACATCATAGCCCATAGCTCGAGCATTCGGTCTGAATACATCAAATCTCAGCCTATCTTACAATATTACACAGAGAACTTGTCTCCGGAGGAAAACACTTGCGTTTCACTGATATCTCATCAACAACCTTTTACAATATTTCCTCATGAGTTTTATAGCTGAAGAGAGCAGAGGAGGTAGGTGAAGAACTAAATGCAGTATTAAATCTTCTGAAAATAAAGAGGGCCAAAGCCCATTCTATTTTTAATTTTGTGCATTCAATCCCTGTCACTCTTTGGATGGAAGAGTGATCATCTTCAGACCTCCATTTACTTCGGTCTGTCTATGATGTACTTGCTGTAGAAGTACTCTGTGCTACTGTGGGTGAATAAACAAAATAAATTGAGGGTTTCCATGCTGCACAACTAATGCTCTAGTAGCAGAGGACTATGGTCAGGGCGGAAATTCTTCACTGGAGCACGGCGTGGAGTAAAAACAGTATGGGCACCTTGTCCTTTCATGGGGAGAAACATTCTGCTAATAGAGCTACCCTGATGACTTAGTTTTCCTGTGCATTGACCCTTCTGTTGCTTCATTTATGTCTCTGTCTGCAAAACCTCGCCGCTGTAATGAAGACTGTGTAATTATGGCGGTCTTTCCCATCTGATAACCCTACAGAACACGAGACTGAGTGATGAAAACCATGCATAGGGGGAATGGTTATGGAGGACGGGAGACAATAGTTTGGCAGTGGTGAAACAGTGTTTTCGAACAAAATGTATGTGACAAATGCATTGATATGGTGAAAATAATGACCAATAGGGTTTGGTGTGATTATGCTTTGTGGACCGTTAGATCATGACTGAGGGACGTAGATCAACGGTGTAGACCCAACATTGGAAAATATATGAAATGGGGCGGAATATATTGTACTTTTAAATGCATAATGGTGAAACTATGCAAAGAATGCATGAAATGCATGGAAATGCATGTGAGGTGGGACCCATGGTATGCATCGCAATCGCAAATCGAGAGATGTAGAGAAATCGCAAATCGCAGAACAGAACTTGCGGTGCGATATTGCGATCGGGAGGAGTTGCGATGCAAGAACTTGCGACAGAGGGAAATGTGATGGAAACGAGATTGCGATCAGGCGAAAGAGCGATGGGCGGAAAGTGTGATGGCACGATCGATCGCATCGCAAATATTTGCGACGTGATCCATCGCATCGCAAATATTTACGATGGACAATGGAGCGTTTCACCTAAACATGCACTTTTGCGATTATGCGATCATGTGATCGGCCCCCAAAGGCATTAAACACTTGGTTTTGGGCGAGGGTTACGTGTGGAAGTGGTTAAGGTTTAGCGGAAAAGGGGCTAGGCCCTATTACAAAGTTAGAAAGTGGGTTTTTGGCCCATTTCAATGTGATTTAAAGGTTAGGAAGGGGAGCGATAGAGGGATAAAGGGTGAATTAGCCCAAACAAGGGATATGGACAGAATTTGAAGGGGATTTGAAGGGTAAATGGGGGATTTAGAAAGGAGAGGCAAGAGGATGGAAACAAAGGCTTAGGGGGACGGAAATAGGAGGGAAAAAGGGGCCTTTGGGAATTTCTTCACAAACAGAGAGGCTTTGTAGGGGAAAACAGTAGAGGGGATTTATTAAAAGGGCAAAGACACAAAGAGGCTTCAAGGATGATGTGTTTTCAAGGGAAATGCATTCCTTGAAGGCTTAGAAACATTTTAGCCCCCCTGTTTGCTTGTCAAAAATTTCATAGGGGGGCTAACAGTGGCTCCACATGGGGATGGCTTCTTCTTGAAGGAGTCAAGAAACCAAAGATGATCTTTGGAGTAGGCCAGATGCCTACTGCTTGGCACATCCCTTCTTTCTTTAATTTTTAGTTGCCTCAATATGTAAAGACACAAATCAGCAGAAATATTTCCCAACCAATCTACCTACCCAGACTACAGTTCTAACATTTCCCTTTGAGTGCATTTGAGCTAGCAGACCCTTTACATTTTATTTTCAAAACAAAAACAAACCTATTCTAAATCTACCCTTATTTCTCCATGAGACCAGATTAGACTGTTGGCCTCATATGCTTCTCTACCTAGTCTAACATCTGCTGGGATTAGACTATACAACAAATTTCTTCTCCTACATTCTAAAACAGGAAATTGAAAAACAACCAAGCCAGGATTAGATTGTCTGACTTGCTGGAGTGAAGACTTGTGGAAAACTGAAGACAAAACTGTGAAGGCATGAAATCTGCAGTTTTGAAACATCCTTCTTTTCTTGTGACTCAGGTTTTGAGCAAATTAGATTCACTTCCTTTGTTCATTTCAGCTCTGGTTTTGGACATGTTAAAGTTGATTCTTCTTTCACTAATGGTCCAGGTTTTGAGCATATCTGACCCTCTCCTTTTTATTTTTCTTTTTTTTTGAAATAAAACTGCAATGATATATACAATGGAGAATGAAACTGGATACTGAAATTTAGCAGAAGTAGTGCTTGAGCATCCCGCCATTGAGAGGACCCCCAAACAGCTCTGTACCATCAAGTTCTTGTAAGAAAAATGCATTAGGACCCACAGTGGCTTGGATGATATATGGACCTTGCCACAAGCTGTCAAACTTTCCATGTTTACCTTTGTCCTCTCTTCTTGAATCCCATTTCAGAACTTTATCCCCAACCTTGAAATCTGAAGCTTTGGTTCTTTTGTCAAACTTCCTTTTTATGCTTTCCTAAACTCTGACAGCTCTGTTATAAACCTGCTCCCTAGTTTGCTGCAGATAGATTGTTTCATTTATTCTCCTTATCATGTTGTCTTCCTCTGATTGGATCTCTTGGACAAGTTTGATTACTGGAACTCCAAGGCTTGTAGGAAAAACTGCTTCTGTACCATAAACCAACTGGAAAGGTGACATGCCAATGGATTTCTTTGTGGTGAGCCTGTCAGCACACAAAGCATGTACCAACTTCTTATGCCATGGCCTTTTGTTTTCCTCCAGCAACTTCTTGATGATCGTAACCAGGCTTTTGTTAGATGATTCAGCTAGAACATTACCTTGGGGGTAATAGGCAGTTGAATGACCAAGTGCTATTCTGTACCTATGATAGAAATCAACCATTCTCTTGGATCCGAAAGCAGCAGCGTTGTCAGTGATTATTTTCCTTGGACAGCCAAACCGAGATAGGATGAAGTCTTCTAGGAACCTAATGATGACAAAATCAGTGGTATTCCTGGTGGGTATGGCTTCTATCCATTTAGTGAAGTAATCTATAGCAGTTAGGATCCATTTATGTTGTCCAGAGGAGGCAGGGTGAATTTCTCCTATAAAATCTAGGCCCCATTGCATGAAGGGACCTTCTACAGTGATAGGTTGCAAAGGGAGGGGGAGGAGCTTTCTTCTGCCTTCGAAGATTTGACATTTGTGGCAGGCAAGAATTATTTTATGGATGTCATTGAAGAGAGTGGGCCAGTAATAGCCAGCCCTGAGTATTTTATTTGCAGTGGCTTTCCAACTCAGGTGGCCTCCATAATCCCCAGCATGGAATTCTTGTTTGATTCTTTCGGCTTCAGTTTCAGGTAAACATTTCAGCAATAGGCCATTTGGATTTTTCCAGTATAGATTCTCATTCAAAATGCAGTAATTTCTAACTTTGAGTTTTATGAATCTGGCCTTTGTTTTGGACAGTTCTGGAGGGGCATTGAGATTGGTGAGCACATGAAGGATATCAGAGTACCAGGGAGAGTTCTGAAACTGCTCCTCAACAGTTGGATGGGGTAGTCCTCCCTGCTCATCTAAGGCATTTATCATGTTAATTTCAAGGGCTTGGAAGTTTGATTTAGCCATTAACTGGGTCGAGCCTTGACCTTTGATCAGCTTGGTAGGTTTTATTTCAAGGTCGTATTCCAAGATTATAGCAATCCATTTTCCCCTCTTCCCATCAGGGTCCTGGGACAAGATATTTTTAACCACTATATTTGGCACATAAGCAATGGTATGAGAATGTAGAATGTACACCCTAAAGTCTTTTAAGGCCTTTACCAGGGCATAAGCATGTTTTTCCATAATGTTGTACTTTAAGGGGGCGTATCTTAAGGCTTTGCTGAAGAAGGAAATTGGCTATTCATGACCTTCTGAATTCCTTTGCAGCAAGACTGCAGCTATTGTATGTTCAGAGGTGAAGGAAAAGATCAGAAAATCTTTTGAGAAGTCTGGGCTGATAAGTACAGGGGCTTGAGTGAGTGCAAGCTTTACCAACTCAAAATATTTCTTGGCTTCAACAATCCACTTGATTCCTACATCTTTCTTTAGCATGTTGGTCATTTTTCTAAGATGCTCTGCCATATTAGGAATGAATCTCCTGAGGAAATTGATCTTCCCTATGAAGGACTGCAACTCCTTGATGTTTCTTGGATGTGTAATTTGAAGTATTCCCTCAACCCTCTGTGGGTCTATCCTAATCCCTTTCTCAGATATGATGTTGCCAAGAAGTTTACCTTATTGCAGCCCAAAAACAGTTTTCTTAGGATTTAAGGACAGGCCGTACCTTCTACATTTCTCAAAAACTTTCCTCAGATGTTTCAGATGTTCCTCTTCAGTTTTAGAAAAGACAGTCAATTCATCCAAGTAGATAACTATGAAGTGTCCTATCTCCTCTGAGAAAGCTATATCCATCACTCTCTAGAAGGTAGATCCAGCATTCATCAATCCAAAAGGCATTTTCACATACATGAAGGTGCCCCATGGAGTGGTAAAAGATGTTTTGAGTTGATCTTCTGGGAGTACCATAACTTGGTTGTATCCTGAAAAACCATCAAGCAGGGAGATTCTCCTAGAACCCACTACCTTCTGTAGGATATGTTCCATTCTAGGCAAAGGGTAGTTGTCTTTCAGGGAGGCTCTGTTAAGGTTTCTGAAGTCTATGCATAGTCTGATTTCTCTTGTTTTCTTTCTTACAGCCACTAAGTTTGACACCCAATCAGAAAACCTTACAGGGACTATTATGCCTGCATCATACATCTTCCTGATCTCTTTCTCTACTACAGGCAATTGTTTTGGATTGATTCTACGAAGTTTTTGTCTGAAAGGCCTCTGATTTTCCTTCAAGGGTATTTTGTGTCATATGATGTTGGTGTCATAGGCCTTTAAGTCTTCATAGCTCCATGCAAACACATCAATGAATTCCTTAAATAGGTCGATGTATTTCTTCTTTATGTCTGCAGGTATAGACTTCGCCAGTTTTATCATTTTGGGCTTATCTTCAGTGCCTATGTTGCATTCTTCTACATCTGAGTTTGCACATTCTATAGTGGGATTTTTTGCTACGTCATCAAAGTCAAAAAGGTCCTCTAGGGGTGCCAGGCCTCTGGGTATGTTCTTATCTTTGGCCTACAACACCTCCATTTCCTCACTATCTGTGTTTTCACATTTTTCGGTTGTGTTTCCAGTTTCCTCGGACAAGGTGCTTATTTCTATGTTACAGGTTGTTTCTTGTTCATCTGGGGGATCCTCATTTGGGCAGCTGTCATCAGATTTTAGGTCCAAATCAGAGAATTCAAACTCATTCCTGCCCACTAGGAAATATTCAATCTGCTTATCTCCTTCAAATACCTGCCAATATTTTTCATTGTCTGGCACTGCAGGTCTGAACTTGGTTTGAATGATGATTTGTTGGTCAGGGGGAGTTTTAGGATATGAACTAGCTAGGCAAGCTAATCCATCTGCAATGAAATTTTGACTCTTAGGTACAAATACCAATTCATATTCAACAAAGGTTTTCAATAAATCTACTGCATCATTCCTATATGCTCTTAACCTGGGGTTTTTTGCTGTATATTCACCGTTCACTTGTTTAATTACTAACTCAGAGTCTCCTCTCACAGATATCCTATGGGCTCCTAATTTTTTCAATAGGTTCAGACCCAGGATGAGAGCCTCATATTCTGCAATATTATTTGTGCATTTGAAATGCAGATTCACAGCGTGGCTCTCTACGTGATCATTTTCTGTGTTACGTAGCCACACCCCTGCTCCAGCATTGTTTCTAGTACAGGACCCATTGAAATTCATTTCCCACAGGGGCTCCCCATTATGTTGCGTTGAGGAGTCTGTACTAGGTTGTGGGTTATCTTGTTCTTCGCGTGGTATATCAGTTTGAAGGGTATGACTAATAAGCTGACTGCATTGTGTTCCTGGTTCATTCTGAGTTTTGTTTTTTGTATCCTGCCCACGGTTTTCATCATCGTATTCTTCTAGGGTAGTCATTATGCTAAAGTCCATGGGCTCTGATTTTTTTCTCGAATTTTTACATTCATATTCTGGCTCTCCTAAGGATTGGTCATTATAAAGGATGAAAGAATCCAGGTCTGTGTGTACAGAGTATAATGGTGAATTTTCAGGCTTCTCGAGACTACTGACTAGGAATTTCATTTAGGATTCTCTATACAGTCTTCTAAGGTGGCCAAAGATAGGGATAGTGGTGTATGAGCCATCCATCTACATTGTTCCTTGCAGTTTGGCACCCCATGATCTTGACAATAGCATGCCATACCTTGGTGGCACATCAGCCACCACAACATCCATGACCATACATTTAGCTGGGATATGGGTCAAGCTCACACATAAGTCTTTGATTAGGCCTAGGCATTTTACTCTGCTAGAGTCAAATAAATATAGATCTTTGTAAGGTCATGTTATTTCTAGGCCGAGCTTTTCCATCACTACCTTAGGCATTAAATTGTGTGATGCTCCCGAATCATGCATGGCATTGTGGAGTATTTTGTCATGAATGTTGAGACTGATATAAAAAGGTGGAACTACCCCTTCCTGAAACTTTCCCTCAATCTTTGGACCAAACAGGAGGGCGGGTTGATCATCATTCAAATTTACAGTGTCATTATTTTCCCCTAAATTCAATGCTCTCAAAATTTGGCCTCTATATACATTCTGAGTGGCCAGCTCATATAATGGTACAGAGATTTTGATTTTGGCAATCTCACTCTCCAAACTGAAAGTGGACTGGGTCTTTGAAGTGCTCAACTCTGTCTTATTAGTCACTGTCTTAGTGGCTGAATCATATTGTGATTTTTCACTATGTACAGGGTTAGGAATTGTTTTATCAGGAGCACTAACTGTTGTGCTAGTGCTTCTGGTTGTTTGGCTTTGTTTTTCAGTGTCTTGGTTGTCTTTCTCCTTATGTTTACCAGAACTTTTAGCTGCTGATTTTTCATTTGCAGTAGATGCTTTAGAATTTTTATCAGGTCTTTTCTTGATGGTTACCTCAGGAGCTTTGGTTTTGGAAGCGTCTTGGTTCTCCTTGCTCCTAAGTTCATATTGTTCTCTGACCTGTAACATGGCATTTTCAAATCCTAATCTGTAATCTTCAGTTTCCAACCATTCCTCATCCCCGTATGAAGGTGAGGGTTGATCTTCCCATGAATCATAGTTAAGGACTGAGTCTTCTGTTTCGAACATGTTTATCCCATTCCCTTCAAACTCTTCAATGATCCCCCCATCTTCATCTAAAAAGTTTTCTTGAAATGGGGGAACTATTTATTGATCTGACTCTCTTTGTCTGTTGGGAGCAGCATTGTTTCTTCTAACGTTTTGGTTCTAGTTTTGGTTTCTGTTTTGGAAAACCATCCTTTTTATCATTTTTTGTAGTTCTTCCATGTTTTTAGACAGTCTATCATATTTGGGATCAGATGTGGAAGCTACATTGTCATCCCGGTATGTTACCCTGTTCTCAGCTTTTAATCTTTCCCTTTTTTCCAACAAGTTTGCTTCTATGGTTATGGCTCCTTTCTGCATGTCTTCCAATGTGTTATACTCTTTATCTATGAGCTCATACGCCATGTCAGCATCAAACCCATCTGGATATTTAGCCAGGGCCATACCTTGAGGAGGTTTCATGTGTGGAGGGAGAGCATTGTAAATGTTGTTGAACCTAGTGGTGTACTCATGGACGCTCTCTCCTATGTTCCTCTTAAGGGACATGTATTCTACTAGGAGCTGGCGAGGGTTTGCTCTGACCTCCCATTTGTCTATGAAGTTTCGATATAACGCAGGGAGATCTTGGATACTGCGAGAGTGTAAACCTTTAAACCATTTCTTTACATCGCCCCCCAGGCTTTGGGCAAAGATTCTCATTTTGATTGTTTCATCATCAATTTCCATATAATCAAAAGAATCCTCCATCTTATCTACGTGTTGCTAAGCTGTAATGGATTCTTTAGCAGTGAAGTGTGGGATTTTTTACTGATAATCATTGGGTAAGGGTAACATGGGTTGAGGTAAAACTAAAGGTGCATACCAAGCTGCCATGATAATGTTCTTATGAGGTATAGGGTTGTCTTGAGCAGCTGGTATATGGATGACAGGGATATTAGGACTAGCAGACGTCTGTTGAGCAGATCTAGGGTGGGAAAGCCCCAAGTTCTGAATGAAGTGGATATCAGGTGGTGTAGATTAAGGGGTTTCTCTGTCCCTAGTGTGTTGACCACTATGAGATGGCATACTATGAAACTCAGGGTCTTGTTGGTCTAGGTGATTGAATGACCTAGTTCTTGGTAATCTATTTGAAGGGTCTAGGTCAAGGAATGAGTTCAATAGAGCTGTAAGATTTTCTGGTGCAGAACTAGCTCTATGAATGTGACTGGAAATATTTGGTCTTTTGGGTGTAGGAGCTCCTTTGAGGATACTCTTCAGATTGTCAACTATTTCAGGCGGGTCAGGGTTGGATTAAGCTCTTGTGTGAATGGTTCTGAAAGCCAGAATAATGTTTCTAAGCCAAGAAGCTTAACCCTACTTGTTGCTTCTACTATGGTTAATGTTGTCTCAGGGGACGGTCTCCCAATGGAGTCTATTGTGAAACCAAGATAATCAGCAGGCCTACTGATCACCAGTGGAGTCTTTTCATTTAGGAACGATGGAATCACCAGGTGGAGGGTTTTAGGGTGTATCTAAAGGGTCACACTGTCCACCATAGTGCTCAGGCACTATCACCTTTCATGAATCTCCTCAAAAACAACAAACTCCAACCAGAGATTGACTGGGAGGGCATTTACCAGATATGTCACCTCCGAAGAGGGTGAGATCTGGAGGCTACCTGGCCCTTTCCAGGCTCTGTCTAAGAGTATGGTGTATATTCAATAATGGAGGTCGATTCAAGAAAGGAGTGACTTACTGTCAACCTGACCATATTTCTAAGTTTCTGAAGTTTTTAAGAATGTTTAAGGTGAAATGTACTCAGAACTCCCCATTGGAGTCGCCATTATGTTAGGGTTCCCATGTTTTGGCTAGGTTGACAAGACCAAAAGATGAGACAACAACCACTTTCAGACCTTAGGATCTAGCCCTCCTAGGTCCAGAGAGGGATCTCTGTATATGAATCAAAGTGTATGTCTTTGAGGCTCGAATGTTAAGGTTTTAGGCTAGTTATATGGCTCAGGGTTGTTTGTTCGATTGTTTGTGTTTGGTTCTTGGGAATCAGGAAAGGAAGTTCCAATACAAGACAAGGATGATGACCAAAGGGATTAGGCTAAGATAGACAACTCAGGGAACTTCAAGGCCATTGGGAAATGGAGTCAAGAAAGGATTTACTTGTGTTCAATGTGCAAGCTTTCAGTTGGGTTAGTCATCTAGAGCATTTGGATCTTAAAGATGATATTTGGAATGGGACATTAAGGACTGAAATTGAAAGGAGGAGAACCGTCAAATTCTATCTATAGATCAGGCCAGAGGTCATTTAACTCCAGGCCTGCTTGGAAAAAATCAGAGGTAGGACAAGGGATCTTAGAAAGGCTTAATTGGGATGGGAAGATCCTAGCGAGGCAGAGAGAGGGTTCTTGACCCCCCAGTGTTCTCAACTCATCCAACTAAATCCTAGCAAGAACATCTAAACATAGATTTCATTGATTCATACATCAGAGAGCAGGCAATAACATCCACTACACTGGTTAAATCAATTGAAATCAATATTCTGATACACATATAAGCTAAAAACATAAAGGGTTGGGAGAGCAGCAACATAAGGTACCTATCAAGGGTAAATCTTATGCCAAACTTCTAATGCGAGCCAGTAGAAATGGAATGAAATGAAATCAAACACAGAGATAAGAAAACATCACCAGCCGCTTTAGATCAGGATCCAAAGAAATATGATTGTCATATTAAAAACAACACCAATCAAGTACATCATAGCCCATAGCTCGAACATTCGGTCTGAATACATCAAATCTTAGCCTATCTTACAATATTACACAGAGAACTTGTCTCCGGAGGAAAACACTTGTGTTTCACTAATATCTCATCAACAACCTTTTACAATATTTTCTCATAAGTTTTATAGCTGAAGAGAGAAGAGGAGGTAGGTGAAGAACTAAATGCAGTATTAAATCTTCTGAAAATAAAGAGGGCCAAAGCCCATTCTATTTTTAATTCTGTGCATTCAATCCCTGTCACTCTTTGGATGGAAGAGTGATCTTCTTCAGGCCTCCATTTAATTCGGTTTGTCTATGATGTACTTGCTATAGAAGTACTCTATGGTACTGTGGGTGAATAAACAAAATAAATTGAGGGCTGCCATGCCGCACACCTAATGCTCTAGTAGCAGAGGACTATGGTCAGGGCGGAAATTCTTCACTGGAGCACGGCGTGGAGTAAAAACAGTATGGGCACCTTGTCCTTTCATGGGGAGAAACATTCTGTTGATAGAGCTACCCTGATGACTTAGTTTTCCTGTGCATTGACCCTTCTGTCGCTTCATTTATGTCTCTGTCTGCAAAACCTCGCCGCTGTAATGAAGACTGTGTAATTATGGTGGTCTTTCCCATCTGATAACCCTACAGAACATGGGACTGAGTGATGAAAACCATGCATAGGGGGGATGGTTATGGAGGACGGGAGACAGTAGTTTGGCAGTGGTGAAACAGTGTTTTCGAACAAAATGTATGTGACAAATGCATTGATATGGTGAAAATAACGACCAATAGGGTTTGGTGTGAATATGCTTTGTGGACCGTTAGATCATGACTGAGGGACGTAGATCAACGGTGGAGACCCAACATTGGAAAATATATGAAATGGGGCGGAATATATTGTACTTTTAAATGCATAATGGTGAAACTATGCAAAGAACGCATGAAATTCACGGAAATGCACGTGAGGTGGGACCCATGGTATGCATCGCAATCGCAAATCGAGAGATGTAGAGAAATCAAAAATCACATAACAGAACTTGTGGTGCGATATTGCGATCGGGAGGAATTGCGATGCAAGAACTTGCGACGGAGGGAAATTTGATGGAAACGAGATTGCAATCGGGGGAAAGAGCAATGGGCGGAAAGTGTGATGGTGCGATCGATCACATCACAAATATTTGCGATGGACGATGGATCATTTCACCTAAACATGCGCTTTTGCGATTATGCGATCATGCAATCGGCCCCCCAAGGCATTCAGCGCTTGGTTTTGGGCGAGGGTTACGTGGGGAAGTGGTTAAGGTTTAGCGGAAAAGGGGCTAGGCCCTATTACAAAGTTAGAAAGTGGGTTTTGGGCCCATTTCAATGTGATTTAAAGGTTAGGAAGGGGAATGATAGAGGGATAAAGGGTGAATTAGCCCAAACAAGGGATATGGGCGGAATTTGAAGGGGATTTGAAGGGTAAATGGGGGATTTAGAAAGGAGAGGTAAGAGGATGGAAACAAAGGCTTAGGGGGACGGAAATAGGAGGGAAAAAGGGGCCTTTGGGAATTTCTTCACAAACAGAGAGGCTTTGTAGGGGAAAATAGCAGAGGGGATTTATTCAAAGGGCAAAGACATAAAGAGGCTTCAAGGATGATGTGTTTTCAGGGGAAATGCATTCCTTGAAGGCTTAGAAACAAGCCCCCCTATGAAATTTTTGACAAGAAAACAGGGGGGCTAAAAGATGTGATCTTCCACTGCTTGAACCTTATAATTTTCTCTTAAAGAAGATGTGATGGATGGTGGATGATATCCATAAAGTGCCATAAATGGGGTCATTTTTGCTGCAGTATGGAAGGAATTGTTATACCACCATTCAGCGAGAGGTAACCACATGACCCATTGTGTTTGCTTATCAGATACAAAACAACAGAGATATCCTTCCAAACATTTATTCACTATGTCAGTTTGACCATCATATTGAGGATGATAAGATGAGCTATGAACTAGTTGAGTACCCAAACAAGAAAATAATTCCGTCCAAAAATTTCCAATAAAAATGGGATCTATGACACTTACAATAATATTTGAGTTTCCATGTAGCTTTTGAATTGTTTCCACAAATGCAGTAGCAACTATACTTGCTTTAAATGGATGAGATAATGCACAAATGTGTGCATGCTTGGTAATTCTATCAACTACCACCATGATTACACTCTTTCCTTCGGACTTAGATAAACCTATGATAAAATCCATTGAAATATCCTCCCAACGTTGACTTGGAATGGATAAAGGTTGTATAAGACCTGGGGTCTTAATTGTCTCAACTTTATTTTTCTTGAAAACCAAACATTTCGCCACAAACTTTTGAATATCATATTTAAGGCCATCCAAAAAAAATTCTTTCTTCACCTTGTGGTAAGTTTTTAAAAATCCTAAGTTTCCTCCTAAAGGAGAAGTGTGCAATTCAAAAATAATATTTTGTTTTAGTTGGCAATTCTTGAAAATATATAAGCGATCTTTGTACCATAAGGAATAATTTTTCCAACTAAATGTATTAGATGTACTAGGATCTTGCTGCAACTTTTGAATGAGTGTCCACACTTCTTCGTCCTTCTTCCATTCATCCCTTGCTTCAGTTATCCAATCTGGTTGGATAATATAAATGGCACAAAGCAATTCTTCCACCTTTTCATCCTTTCTTGAGAGTGCATCTGCAACAACATTTAGCTTCCCTTTTTTGTAGATGATTTCAAAGTCATAACCCAACATCTTTGTGACCCATTTTTGTTACTCTTCTAAAGATATTCTTTGTTCCAGAAAGTGTTTAATACTATCATGATCAGTTTTTACCTTGAAGTGTCTTCCCATTAGGTAAAGTCGTCATTTCTTTAGTGCATGTAGTATTGCCAACATTTCCTTCTCATAAATAGCTTTCTGTAAATACTTTCCTTTGATTGGAAGACTTTAAAAAGCAATGGGTCTTCCTTCTTGCATTAAAACAGGACCAATTCCATTTCTTGAGGCATCACATTCCACAATAAAGGTTTTTGTGAAGTCTGGCATAGCTAAGACTGGTGCACGGCACATTTCCTCTTTAAGATATTCAAAGGCATAAGTTTCCTCAGGATTCCATGAAAGTGCATCTTTCTTCAATAAAGGTGCTGCTATTCTCCCATAATTCTTAACAAACTTGCGATAATACCCTGTTAACCCGAGAAATCCTCGCAACTGCTTTATGGTTGTGGGGACTTTCCATTCCTTAATGGCTTTAATTTTTTAGGGTCTACCTTAACACCCTCGTGAGATACAATATCACCCAGATATTCCACCTCTTGTACTCCAAAGAAACATTTGGATGTTTTTTCATATAATTGTTTCTCCTGCAATAGTTTGAGCACCCTGTCAACATGTTGAACATCATCCTTCCAAGACCTATTGTAGATTAGTATGTCATCAAAAAATACTAGCACAAATTTTCTAAGGAAGGGTTTGAAAATGGAATTCATCAACCCTTGAAATGTAGAAGGTGCACTAGTAAGGCCAAAAGGCATGACCAAAAATTCATAATGACCCTCATGAGTTCGAAATGTTGTTTTTGAAATATCTTCATTCTTGATTCTAATTTGATGATACCCTAAACGAAGATCCAACTTGGTAAAATAAATTGCTCCATGTAATTCATCAATCACAGGAATGGGAAATTTATCTTTAATAGTGATTTATTGAGCTCCCTATAATCCGAACACGTGCACCATGATCCATCCTTCTTATGCACTAATACTACTGGAGCAGAGAAATAAATTTGACTAGGTTGAATTATACTAGCCTATAACATTTTTGCAATCATATGTTCAATTTCGCTCTTTTGGACATAAGGATATTTGTAAGGCTTGATGTTTGGAGGAACACTTCCTGGAATCAAATGAATAGTATGATCATGATCACAAATAGGTGGGAGTCCTTTGGGAGCTTAAAACACCTTGGAATGATTGTCCAAGAATTTTTGGAGATCTGGAGAAATAGATGATTTTGATGTTGGAACTTCTAGTGAGCATAATTGTGCAATTATGCCTCATTATTCTTTCTTCAGAATCTTTGTCATGCCATTAGAGATTATTATCTTTCTTGGATTCCTTGCGATACCCCGTAATTAGAGTTATTTTCCTTCCGAAAAAAAATTAGAGAAAATTTCTTGAAAATTAAAAGCTACCGTCCCCAAAGATTGTAACCATTGTACTCCTAGTACAACATCAGCACCTCCCATTGGAATGGAAAGCATTGGACTATTCAATACATATTCCCCCATGGTTAGCTTTCTATTATGGCATTTTCCAGAGAAATTTATAGTTCCTCCATTTGCAACCATCACTTGACATTCTGGTGCTCGGTATAGGAAACAATTAAATTCCTTGGCTACCTTACAATGAATAAAATTATGGGTACTACCTGAATCAATCAAGACTATTGCCTTTTTCTTCTTGATATTTCCTTCTATATTGAGAGTTTGAGGAGTGGTAATTCCTGCCAATGCATTACACGATATGGTCGAACTCACTTCTTCTTCTTCTAGGGTTGGTTCCTGGTGTATATCCTCTTCTTTTGAAGTTTCTTGTTAATTTTCTTCCTCATCTTCACAATCTATGTAAAATAATTTCTTCTCAGCACACTTATGACCTTTAGTGTATTTTCTATCACAACTGTAGCAAAGCTCTTTTGCTCTTTTTTATTCCAATTGTGGTGGTGTCAACCTTGTAGGTTGTGGAAGTCTGGGAGTAGCTACACTTCCATCTTTATATATGTGAGTGGTAGGTTTCCTTGTCGCCATAATTTTACATTCAATTTTTCTTGCCAACGTGAATGCCTTCTCCAGTGAATCAGGTTCCCAAACGCGAACTTCATTTTGGATGTTATTCTTTAAAGTCCCTATGAAGACATCAATCTTGTGTTCCTCTGGAATATCAATTACCCTTATATTCAATTTTTGGAATTCTTCAATGTGCTCCACCACTAAACCCTTTTGTTTGAGATTTATCATTTGGCTAAAGAAGGTGCTGCTCTTTGTATCTTCATAATGTGCTATCATTTCCTCCTTAAAAAATGACCAAGTGACAATTTTTTTACGGGAGAAAAGCCATCGATACCATACAAATGTATTTTGTTCTAAATGTAAAGTTGAAATGTGTACCTTTTGTGTGTTTTGCACATTATTGAGATCAAAATATTGCTCCATCTATAGTATCCATGTTACGGGATCCTTGCCATCAAACTTCCTCATAGCCATCTTTGGAATATGGTGGTTCTTAAATCAAACATTAGAGTTTATGAAATCACGATTAACATTTATTTTGTTCTCATCATGAGTTTCCTCTACTATCTTGTCGCCATTAGGAATCATTTCTTGTAGAAATTTTGACAAACCTTCCTTCAAACCTTCCATTTTTTCTTCCATACCATTCTTGAAACCATCCATCATAGCTTCCGCACCTTTCTTCAAACCATCCATCTTAGCTTCCATGCTTTTCTTAAAAACATCCATTTCATTTTCTGTTGTTCTTTGCGAGAGCAAAATTTGGTGCACTTTCTCTTGTAATTTTGATATGTCATGCTGCATGTATTCATCTTCATGAGCCATAGTAGAGTCTTCTGAAGGCTTAATGGGTGTTGAATTATTTTTAGCGGGAATTTTAGAACCCAATACTGATATCTATTCTACAATATGCCCTTGGAATCAATTCAAATTGATTCTTCAAACAAGACTTATGCAATTCGGGAAAAAACAAATTACACACCTTTTTCTTGCTTTTGATGAGCTTGATATTGAAATTGAATTATCTTTGTGATTTTGAATCTTCGATATCTGAAATTAGGCCCTGTAGTATCACTCTGAATCTTATTTCGAATGCCACAGGTCTGACCTGATTTGGATTCTTCAAGGCAAATTTATGCTCAATCTCCCACAATGACCTAATTATGGACTAGTTTAGTAGAGCATACTTGTATGACGTGCCACATGTCATAGTTTCCTCCTTCAGATCTGAAATTGATACACAAGAAACTACACTCTGTTTACTTCTGGCCAATTTTTACATAATTCCAATCCGACGCTCAGAGAGAGAGTTATGACGATTTTCCCACGGTCACCTCTTTGAGATGAAATTCGAGAGCCTGAAATAACCCTAACTTCCAAAAATCATATCTTTGAAAATATTGCAAAACAAGATCTGAAATTTGTAGAGGAAGTTCCTTAGGATTTTGGCTTCGCTCTATAAAAAATTTAGCTTCTAAAGCTTCGTATAAAAAACGTTATAGTGAAAATTCCACGATGACTTGTTTTGGGTGAAATTTGGGAGCCTAAAAAAACCCTAACTTCCACACATCATATCTCCAAAAATATTGAGAACCAAGATCTGAAATTTTTACTTGACGTTCCTCAGGATTTCAAATTCGCTTTGTAAAAGTTTAGCTTTTGAACCTTCGTAGAAAAAACGTTATAGCGAAAATTCCACTATGACCTGTTTGGAGCAGCGAAACCCTAGAATCCAAAGCTCTGATACCAAATTTTATGAAACCAGCTCCAAAAATAAAATAAAAGAGAGATAAATGCCTTAGAAAACAACCACTTCGAGGGGGAAACCTCCAATAAATTACATAAATGAAAAATTCTTAGATGATACAAATGACAAAACCTCCTACTATATATAGGATTCCATGGTGTCACAATATAATCCTAGTCGACCTAACAATAATAATGTAAGGGCACAATAATAACAATATTGGGGTTACAGGGGTACAACAATTAACATAAGGAGGTTACACTAATAGCAATAAGGGAATATACTAGTAATATAGGGACCTCACAAGGTCGGAGGGGAAGGGGGGGAGGGCGTTAGCATGACATTCATTAACTATTGCACAAATATACGCATTATCCACCATTTTTCAACCATGATTCATTTATCACCATCTGATCCACCCAAAGTTGTGCAGTAGTTAAATTATTAAACAATGCACATGTTTTCACACCAAAAACCACCAATTATGCACAAATGCATGGATCCACCCTTAATATGCAAATACTTCAACAAATTTGGTGTTTTGATCCCATTTTACCAATGTCACTTTCAAACTAGCTTATATTCTCATTTCAAAGGAGTTTGATTAAATATATTATACCATTGGAAATCTCTCAGAGAAAACTATCCAACTAGACCATTTTCATACTTTTTTTATCATGATATTTTCATAAAATGTTAAGTAATATTCAAGCCATCATATTATCTTATATTCTCATTCTGAAGGAGATTGACCAAGTGTAGTATACCATTGGAAAGCTCTTGGAAAACACTATCCAACCATACCATCTACATACGTATTTGATCATCATAATTTCAATAAATGATCAATAATATTCCAATTCGTTGTACCTACTTTGGCATTAATGACATGACATTGGTTGTCATCAATGACAACACTATACCTAACAATCTCCTTTTTTTGACATCCAAGGCATCATACCTCCTTTAACATCAATGACATTGTTGGCTCCCTGTAATTTGTAACAGTGGCAAGAACAAACACTGCAGAGGCCACATCAGAACCACTTTGGAATCCTAGGACCTTGCCTTCCTGGATTCAGAGAGGGATCTCTCTATAAAGGTGTTTTCAATTGATATATCTTTGTGCTCTTTGTTAAAGATTTTAGGCTAGTTATGATGTTCTAAGGAGTTGTTTGTTTTTGGTTGGATTAAATGATAGATTGAAGGATCAATGGTGTGACTAATTGATGGAATGTTTCAACTGAACAAATAGAATGTGAGAAGACATCAATCCATTGGGCTATGGAGTCGTAAAAAGGATTTAATTGTTCATCAACTCTGCAAGGGCATTTATAGGGCAAGCTAACTATATCAAATGGATTTTTTAGATTAGGTTGTGATATGAAACAATAATAAGTTGTGAAGGCAGAAAAGCTATAGCAAGTTAAGAATATTCTAGCTCTACTCAGACAACAAAATCCTTTTAAGGTAAGTGTTTGGAGCAAGCCAAAGGATAGGGCAAACCATAGATCTCTTTGGAAAAACTTTGAATAAGCAACCTTTCAGACAACAATCTAGCAATCAAAATACTACTTTCAGATAAAGAATCATATAAAAAATCAATAAGAGCAGTCTAAGATCAAACAAAAATAATCTAATCTGCTTTTGACAAACTCTCAAGGACCCTTCAAATCAACATTTCAAGGTAGAAAAAAGGGCAGGGTATACCATAAACCTCTCTGGTTGTAGACTTTAGTAAGTATACTTTAAAGGAAGGTCTTAAAAACAATATCTCAAGTCTTACTCAAAGGAACATGGACTCACCAAAATTTCCTTGGTTTCACTCTATTGAATCATTTCCAAGACAACAAGCTAGATGTAACTAGAAGGCAATTAAGAATCTTCCAATCAGATCTTGCAGAAGAAAACATAAACATAAATAAATACAGACAGAAATAGGGTGCTGAAATAGAAAATCCTAATCTAAAACTTTTGTTTCTTTATCAGAGAAAGATGGACATAATAAAAAACATAAGGAGAAACAATAACAATTTAGGAAAACTTCACCATTGATATAGCTCAAGGATCCTGTGAACATGCTTGTTTTATTGATGATCAAACCAGTTACATCACTCCAGGTACAATAGCTCTCTGCAACTCAAAACTTTCTTCAGTTCAATCTAGCATTCCTGAACTAGCTTAGCAGCATAAATCAGTTCAAAAACCATCAAGTAACCAACATTTAAAATGAAGATCATATGCAATATTTATATGCAAAATGAGGAGGTGTTGCCAATATAGGGTGTCTAAATGTTATTTATTACATATTTTAATGATTTTTTACCTTTGAGACCATGCAAGACCCAAGGAAAAAATATCTGAAAGAGTTACTCTGAAATAATAACTTTGTCTTAACTTCTGAGTTATTTTAGTTGAAATATTTGACTTTTAAGGCTTGGTAATAACTTTGTAATAACTATTCAGCTGCTTCAAAATATCTCTAACTATGCAATAACTGCCTAATGCCTTTATGGAGAGAAAACATGTTGTAGGTGGCAATTTGATCCTTTGAAGGAGTAACTTCTTCCTTGTTGATTTATTCGAAGTTTTCTTAGGGTGATCTGCCATTGTTTTAATCATAAAACTCAGTAATTAGGCCTCTGATATTGATTTAACCTTTATAATATGTTCCGCTGCTTTATTCATCATTCTGCCTTTATTATTGTTTTATTCTTTCATCCTTGATCTGTAAGCCTTTTACTTGTATCTTTAATCACTGTTTTTGAGGGCTAATCCTTTGTTTTATCCTTTAATCTGAATTTAGCCTCTTAATCCTTCTGCTCTTTACTTCACTTGTTTTCTCTCTGTGCAGGGAGGGTTTCTTCATTGTGGCTGAATGTAAAATCCCAAATGGGGAAATTTTTGTTCCATCGAGAATATCTTAAGATATTCCAATATTCCACTCCAGGAGTATTAACAATCTACACTGAAATATTTCAGAGATTGACTGTTAGGGGAATTTACTGGATATGTCACCTTCACAAGGAAGGATGAGATCCAGAGGCTACCTAGCCCACTATCAGACTCTGCCAATAGAACTTGTCAAGAGCTAATATTTCCCTTTAAGGAATTTCTGCAACAGATGTCCATGAGGATGTTGTATAAGGAAGCCCATGTGAACATAAGGCAATCCAATACTAGGATGCCTTGGAATATATCTGTTACAAACTCCCTGCAGAATATAAGCCCAAAGAAATAACCCTAAGGGGGTTATTCAGATTTCCCACCAACAAGTGTACCGAAATAATGCTCAATGAGAAAATCTTCAGCAGTATTTAAACTTCAATATGAACAACGGTGAAATAATGCATCATATAATGTAAGAAGAGCACAAATATGATACATAATGTGTAGCAGCAAATATAATACAAATTCCTTGGGGAAAATGCCTCTAAAGTTGAGCTTAAATCAGCCTCAAGGGAAAATGTACATAAACAAGAGAATACACTGTTGCATAAACCCAGCTACTCTGTTACTGCGCAGTCTATGAGGGACAATGACTGCAAGTTGATGTATATGAGAAGATATAAAATTATGTGCTCAAATAAATATGGGGGAGAAAGATCTCAACCCCAGAAAACATTATTACATCAATTCTCTAAGGGATTGACTAAAATACATAAAATAGTAAAATGCCGGAGTTGCAATGTAGTTGCTGCAACTCAATAATAGTACAAGAATGGAGAAGGAAGTAGATGTTACAATAAACCATGATACCTCCCACAATGATCTCCAAAGTGAAGGGGTTGATCCCCTTACTAAAGATTGCACTCCATAGTGCACAAAATGAACTCCTCCTGAAACCCCTCTCAGAAAATAACGTTGTAGAAGAAAGGGACTGCGCTGGGCATGAGAAGAAACAAATGGCCCAATGCCAAGATCTGCAATAAAAGCTTCAGGATCTCCTTTTTTGATCTCCTAGAGAAAGAGATGGCTCCTCCTCTACAAAACAATCTCTGGAAATGTGATGATGAAGTTCCCTCACTGCAACACCAGCAACTCCAGCATTCTCTTACTGCAAGAATAATGCAATAGCTGCAAATGAATGCTTTGGCCTCAAGCCATGTTGTGAGGAAGGTGAAGAAAAATCTCTCCATGGCCTCCCCTGCAAGAGAAGAGCATTCCTAAATAGGAATCCCTCTTGTGCTATGCAGCACAAGCTCCTTCAGTTGAAGGTAGCTTCAACTTCGAATTCTTTCTCCAAAGATGAAACCCCAACAATGGCTCTCCTTCATATTTTATGCATGGCATGCTTCCTTGCCATGGACCCTACTCACATTAGGGTTTCTCCCATTTCGAATTTCCCTCCATCCAAGTACACAATCTTCTTGTGCAAGCTTCCCCTCTTAGGGTACGTTGTTGACTTTGGTCAACCATGGTCTAGCTCACTTTCTTTTTGCCCTTTTCACACTCGGGGATGCTAACTTAAGCCACTTAAGTGACTTTTTGCACCTTAGGAGTGTTTATTATTTTGCTACATGGGACCCCTCACTCATTTATTCACTTTTATTAACATAAAAGAAAAATTAATGTTCTAATTACCTTATTGCAACATTTGGAACATTACAGTCCTCCCCTCCCAAAACTTGCTTGTCCTCAAGAAAGAGCAAGGATGAACTGAAAAAGTCTTCCACTCAAGGCATGGAATCTGAAATAGCCTCATGTAAATCCTCCATCCCTCAATCAATCAACCAAGCAAAATGAGTCACCTTCCAACTAGGAAACTCCTGAAAGTACTCCTCCACCTCATGCTTATGAGAAACACGTGGGCTGAATTTCTGAACTTGGTAAGCTTCATAGCCTACCCCATACTATCCTCTTCTCCACTTATGATGAATGTGGAGTGAAAGCTGAACTTGGGTTGCAATAGTGTTGCCTTCAAGAGGCAATATGAAGTCTAGATCCCCAAGGATATCCCTTCCAATGCTGCAAATCAAGATGGCCCAAATCATCTCATATGTGTTGAGTTGGAATTCATCGTCATATGGCATCCAAAAATCATATGTTTCACCTCATGGGAAACACATGGCTGAACATGGTGACCATATCATCTCTCATACTCCTCTTGGAGCATGTGCTACAAAAGAAATGGAGGTCTTCTCTCCCAAAGGGCACATCCACCCAATGAGTCTCTCCCTCCTCATGATACATATGGGGCTACTACTGATATATGTCTGAAATAAAATGGTCTTCATGAGAGACCCAAGCCACCCCATCAATCATACAAACCATGAAATGCCTCCAAAATTTCGAACTCTCCAAATAACTCCTCCCACATGAAGGAAAGAGATGAAGCTTGGAAATCATGGGCTGCCCATTGTTTCTCCTGAAACATACAACATGAAAAGTATGGAGAATCACACTCCCAATGGGCATCTTCAATTTATTTCCCTCCTTCAAAATAGTGCTCCCTCTGAACAGTGTTTCACTAGCAACATATGGAAGCATAAACTTATGAGAGCAAGGAGGTGAAATATGGTCCCATGCATGGAACCAGCGCAAGGCATCATTTTCCTGTGTCAATATATGATACAACAAGCGTCTTTGCAGCCACTTGTTTGCTACCACATCCATCCTGCAAGGTGTGATCATGGAAACACATTTTGGTGCCAAGGGTGCACGCCAAAACCCATGTGGCTTTCCCCCACAACCCACTGCTGAAGTAGCCATTGTATTTGCTGCAATGAACCATAAGTACAACCAAAAATAATGTGCAAGGAAGGAAACCATCCTTGATACAACTTGTTGATCATAAAGTAAGAGAGTGTAAATCATAAAGCAAATGGTTACCTCCCTTATCATGTAATTTGGCCTTTGAGATTAAATGGCTCAAGTGAAAAGTCCCCCTTACTGCAACATAGTAGGGGAGTGGTTGTGCCAACCATATCATCATATTTTGGGCTATGCTTCTGTCCATATGCTGATATGCAAACATTAAGATGCCCTCCCAAGTGGACTCCTCCATCAATGAAGAATATGCATGAAAATGCATGAAAGAAGAACCCATAAATACTGCATGTATATCCCTCTTCTTGTGCTTGTGCAACCAAGCCAAGAAAGTAAAAATGTATTAAGGAGTGCTCCCCTCCATTACTCCTTCATGCTCATCACCTACATGCCTCCAAAGTACATGACTTGTGAAGTGGCTTTGAGAACACTCCAACAAGTAATCCAAGCCTTCAAGTGACAGCACTGCTGGCCTTGGAGTAGGGCCACTGTCAACTCAAAGCTCCCCTCTTTGACATGAATCTTGGCAAATACTCCTCCCATCATGTTGTTGCAAATGTAGAGCCCCTCCCATGAAGAAGGTGCTGCTTGGGCATCCAAGATCAAAGAGCAATCCTCTTGCACCATGCTAGTGCCTCCTCTTGCTCCCACAACATCCAAACAAAATCTGAGCAACAAGAATGTTTGCTGCTCCTCCATACTTCCACCATACCCAATATGAAATGGGAACATAATGAGGGGTAAGAGAACTTCCATCCCATCATGATGCACCCATGCTCTCCTCTTTGTTCATCAAGAGCAACAATTGTGAAATGATCCTGGGACCTGTGGGTTATGGATCCTCCACATTTCCGCTGGGCACACTTAATCCATAAGGCTTTGCTCTTTGGTGTAAGTATCTTGCCACTTGGTACCTCTTTCAAAAGATATACCATTGTCCCAAAACAAGTTTCTCCTTTTGCATTTCATGGGACATTGAAACGCAATCTCCTCCATGGTCCATGTCTCAAACCCCAACCTCGTGTGTGGTGCATAACTAATCAAGGGTGTATGAGAATAATGGCACAGCGCAGTGAAATTTCCCTCCTCAAGATAATCAGCTTGCAATAATGTACAATCCTCCATGATAGATGCAAACTCATGCATACCTTGGATAGATTTGGAAGAATCTTGTGTTGCTACAAGAGTCTCTTCCTCAAGTGTGCTAGCTACCTCAATAGCTGAAGGTGGAGGCTGCTCCTCCATGAATGTGATAGCGCTGTCATGTGCCTTGGGTGGTGAGGGCTCCTCCCTCCTTTGGCCAAATCTTCTGGTCAAGATCTGAGAAAAATCAACAAGAGTAGAAACCCTTGCATGCCTCTTATGGCTGAACCACCAAGTTCTTTCCTCTTTCTGCTGAATAAGTGGGAAAAGATAGAGTCTCTTGGAAGACTCTAGGGTTTGCTCCATATTCAGAAAAATACTCACTTAGAATCTTGAATTCCAAGTGTTCACCATGCTTCTGCTCTTCTTCTCTATGAGAATAGGAAGTGCACGGTCCTTCCTCTTCTCCCTTGTTTTCTCCTCAACCTCCTTGGAGAGGTTGCTACTGGATCTGAAAATTGATGAGATCAATCTCATCCTCTGCATAATTCTGGCCTCTTCTTCTCTGAAATTCGAACTTCACAGGCTGAGCCAAGTTCGAAGCTCTGTTACCACTGTAAAATCCCAAATGGGGAAATTTTTGTTCCATTGGGAATATCTTAAGATATTCCAATATTCCACTCCAGGAGTATTAACAATCAAAACTGAACTATTTCATAGATTGACTATTAGGGGCATTTACTGGATATGTCACCTTCACAAGGAAGGATGAGATCCAGAGGCTACCTGGCCCACTAGCAGACTCTGCCAATAGAACTTGTCAAGAGCTAATATTTCCCTTTAAGGAATTTCTGCAACAGCTGTCCATGAGGACGTTGTATAACGAAGCCCATGTGAACATAAGGCAATACAGTGCTGGGATGCCTTGGAATATATCTAATACAAACTCCCTGCAGAATATAAGCCCAAAGAAATAACCCTAAGGGGGTTATTCAGATCTCCCACCAACAAGTGTACCGAAATAATGCTCAATGAGAGAATCTTCAGTAGTATTTAAACTTCAATATGAAAAGCGGTGAAAGAATGCATCATATAATGTAGAAAGAGAAAAAAAATGATGCATAATGTGTAGCAGCAAATATAATACAAATTCCTTGGGGAAAATGCCTCTCAAGGTGAGCTTAAATCAGCCTCAAGGGAAAATGTACATAAATGTTGGAACACCTAATCCTACATGGGTAGGTGTGGAATGTGAAAAGTCACAATGGAGTCCAAATTACCTTGGAATGTGAAACCAAGAGTCACAACATTGTACTATAAATGTACATGATGTATAATGGAAAAATAAGAAAGCTACACGCTTATCTTTCATTGTGTTGAGTTTCCTCTTGTGTGTGTGTGTTTATTCTTCTCATACACCATGTGTGTGCTTAACATGGTGTTTAACATGGTATCAGAGTGGGCGATTGCTGGCCCTACTCCAAATTGAGTGAGCCAGTTGTGTTTATGGCCTGTGCATATCTGCAAAAAAAATTGGCGTTTTTGCAGCATTTTAGAGAGTTTCTGCAGTAGTCCTTTTTGCCACATTCATCCGTCAAATATTTTCTATAGCATTCAGAAATCTGCTTTGAAAAGGAGCAGCATTCAGAAATTGGCAGCATTCCGGCATTGGTTTTGAAAAAAAAAAAAGGCAGCGTTGTGCATTTGAAGGTTTTCCCACTGCTCTTTTTTTCTGCAATCTCTGCATTTTAAATTCTGCACCATTTTGAAGAGCTACTGGAATATTATTTAAATTGAATTTTTGAAGAAGTTTCTGGTTTTTAATGGAAAAGAATTCTGAGTTTTGCTGAAAATTTCATCATCTCTGCATTTTCCTGCTGCTGGGCTACTGGAAAGATTTCTAAGTTTTCATTGAAAAATTTCTGAGCTTCTGGACTTTACTGCTGTTGAAAGAAAAAGATTATTTTCCTGCTACAGTGGTGAAATTTCTGCTCTTTTACTCTACTCTGCTCTTATATTAAAAAAAAAATCAAAAATAAATAAATAAATAAAATTTGTAATCCAATCCCCATAGTTTCCCTACGCCCTTACCTCCTTTCCAACGCTCTACTCACAGCTCTATACCCTCACCTCTACTGTAACTCATGCTCGCGGCCTCCCTCCTACCACAGCAACCTACACTCCCCTTACTACGCAGCCCTCAACACATAGACCCTCGCTCAAAATTTCCTACTGCTATTACAACACAACTCCTCACGCGCCCCCTCAGCAACCTGCATACGGCCGCTCCCCCATCTCATAGCTGCTTTTTCCCTTACCCACTACCTATCCCGCCCTCCTCGACCTTGCCCTACTCGCAAGATGTCACTCCAATTCACACGGCTGCCATACGATACCTACGCCCTACGGCCTCCCCCACAGACCACGCTCTCCACTCCCTAAACTCTACGCCTCAGCAACTTGCACCCTCTCTCACCCTTTCGACCCCATCCCACGAAGTTCACTCAACCTTTACCACGACTCTCCTCCCGCTCATTCCCAACGGCCTTGCACACAACGCCTTTACCACACTGCCCTTTCATTTACCATATATTAATACAGCCCCCCCCCCCCCTCATTTAATTTTTAAAATTCGATTTTTTAAATACTCCACCTTCCCCTCTATACGCTCACATCTCCCTTCACTGCATTTTTTACTTTTAAATTCCCCCTCTTTTAAGTTTCTTTTTTATATTTTTAATAATACTTCCCCACCCCACCACTCAAATAAATTTCCCTTCCCATTTTTATAAATTAATCCCCATTTTAACTAATCCCTTTCAAATTAATACCCCTTTCCTTTTAAATTAAATCACCCCCTTTCCCTTTTTTAATAATCCCTTTTTTATTAACATTTCCCTTATAATATTTCTCATAATTGTTTTAAATACGACCTTTTAATTCCCCTCATTTTTAATTATTCCCATTTTTTTAATTAATTTTTAATTAATTAAAAAAAAAAAAAAAACAGAGAGAGAATGTAAACAGCAGAAATGAAGAAATTTGACATATCAGTGAATGGACAGTACACATAGAGAAAATTGCAGATTTGCATTGTGATTTGTGGCATTGATTTGAAGGGTGATTGTTCTGAAATAATTTTACATGTGAAGACAAGTTTTCCATCATTGAAAACAACTCTTTGAAGGAAAATTCAGCTGCCTTAAAGGCTTCTTGCACAAGTGTTTTCAGCTACACATTTACAAAATATTTTCGCAGAGATATTGACATTGTATTTGCATCTTCTTCATAGTTGCAATGAGTAAATTTGAGTTGTTGATGTAACTCATTGTTGATTGTCCTCCATCATTTGAGGAGCACACTTTGTACTTTGACATTTCTTTGGAATCATTTGTATTTGTTGATGCATCACATTGTAAACGGGTGCATTTTCGATTGAAGCCGACACCCTCTCATTTTTTGAGCCTAAGTTGTGAAAATGGCTAAAATCAATGAGGCATTATTGTTGTTGAATAACCTCATTCATTCCAATGTTGATGACATGATAAAAATGAGCAAGGATGCTCTTTGTAATATTCAGATTTGTTTACAAGATGCACAAGAAAAGATCGAGTTTTTGCAGTTGGAATCTCAGCTTCAACAAGACGAACTTCAACAAAAGAGTCACCATTCTCAACCTGTTTCTGTTCAGAACATTGTGAAAGACTCCCATCAGCAGCAAGTCAGCAAAGTTTCAGTTGATTCACATTCAGTTCCTTGCACTAGAGCATATTTTCATGCAGATGCAGCAGCTCAGCCTGCACTTCTCAAGCCCATCATCAGACCTTGGGAAGAGCTTGTCCACAACAAGCACCGAATTGGTCTTGGATATGACAAGGATGTGTCCTTTCATATTCCAAACTACACCAAGCCCATCATATTTCAGAGTGCCAGATTCCTATATGACAGTTCACCTGCAGCTGTTCCAGATCCTGCTCCACAACAACAACAACAGATTGAAAAATGCCAACACTGTGATCGAGTCGACCATATGAAATATCACTGTTTCGATCTTCATCCATGCAAGCAATGTGGTCGACACACTCATTATTCACACAGATGCTTCAAACACAAGCCTCCTACAAGAACAAATATTCATCTTGGATGGATTGCTTCTTGGCAACGGGCATCGGCAGCCAAGAAGATGTTTACGACACATGTTAGAACTTGTTCAAGAATATTGAGCAAACTTGCAGTTGAGTTTTCACCATCATCTCACCTTGTCCCTGACAGGGGGGAAAATGGTGGTCATGTACAAGCTTCGACGATAGATCAAGCGAGCCTGAGCCACAATTTCTCATTCCATGTTCAGAGTTGTAGCCAGAGACACAGCAGTTCAAGCGAGCCTGAACCACAATTCATCATTCCAGATTCAAAGATGTAGCCAGAGACACGGATGCCCATGAGCATGCCTTCGATTGGTGGACAACCTTAAACCATCATCTTTGGTTGGTGGATAACCTAAAACCATCACAGGTAGTAGACCTCCCTTCTTTTAGGTCAAAGGTCTCCCTTTCATATATGAGGAACACTTCCTCTAGCAAAAGCCTTCAGCTTCTTGCCAGCTTTGGTTGAGTTCCAGGAAATGCTTCAAAGCATTTCAGAGTTGTTGGTAATCCTAAAACCATCACAGGTAGTAGACCTCCCTTCTTTTAGGTTGAAGGTCTCCCTTTTTTATGAGGGAAAATTCCTCTAGCAGAAGCTTTCAGCTTCTTGCCAGTTTTGGATGAGTTCCGGGAACTGCAACAAGTATTGCGTTCCAGTGTTGGTGGTCATCCTTAAACCATCTATTTTTTCCAACATTTCAGAGAGTTGATTCAGCCCAAGTGCTACCATGTATACTTTGCAGATTTGTATTACAACTCTTTTCTTGGACTCACACATACCCCTTCGGATTAAGGGGGGATGTTGGAACACCTAATCCTACATGGGTAGGTGTGGAATGCAAAAATTCACAATGGAGTCCAAATGACCTTGGAATGTGAAACCAAGAGTCACACCATTGTACTATAAATGTACATCATGTATAATGGAAAAACAAGAAAGCTACATGCTTATCCTTCATTGTGTTGAGTTTCCTCTTGTGTGTGTGTGTTTATTCTTCTCATACACCATGTGTGTGCTTAACCTGGTGTTTAACAATAAACAAGAGAATACACTGCTGCATAAACCCAGCTACTCTGTTACTGCGCAGTCTATGAGGGACAATGACTGCAAGCTGATATATATGAGAAGATATAACATTATGTGCTCAAATAAAGATGGGAGAGCAAGATCTCAACCCCAGAAAACATTATTACATCAATCCTCCAAGGGATTGACTAAAATACATAAAACAGTAAAATGCCAGAGTTGCAATGTAGCTTCTGCAACTCAATAATAGTACAATAATGGAGAAGGAAGTAGATGCTACAATAAACCATGATACCTCCCCCAATGATCTCCAAAGTGAAAGGGCCTGGTCCCCTTACTAAAGATTGCACTCCATAGTGCACAAAATGAACTCCTCCTGAAACCCCTCTCAGAAAATAACGTTGTAGGAGAAAGGTATTGCGCTGGGCATGAGAAGAAACATATGGCCCAATGCTAAGATCTGCAATAAAAGCTCTGGGATCTCCTTTGCCGATCTCCTAGAGAAAGAGATGGCTCCTCCTCTACAAAACAAGTTCCGTAAATGTGATGATGAAGTTCCCTCACTGCAACACCAGCAACTCCAGCATTCTCTTGCTGCAAGAATAACGCAGTAGCTGCAAATGAATGCTTTGGCCTCAAGCCATGTTGTGAGGAAGGTGAAGAAAAATCTCTCCATGGCCTCCCATGGAAGAGAAGGGAATTCCTAAACAGGAATCCCTCTTGTGCTATGCAGCATAAGCTCCTTCAGTTGAAGGCAGCTTCAACTTTGAATTCTTTCTCCAAAGATGAAACCCCAACAATGGCTCTCCTTCATCTTTTATGCATGGCATGCTTCCTTTCCATGGACCCTACTCACATTAGGGTTTCCCCCATTTCGAATTTCCCTCCATCCAACTACGCAATATTCTTGTGAAAGCTTCCCCTCTTAGGGTACGTTGTTGACTTTGGTCAACCATGGTCTAGCTCACTTGCTTTTTGCCCTTTTCACACTTGGGGCTGCTAACTTAAGCTGCTTAAGTGACTTTTTGCACCTTAGGAGTGTTTATTATTTTGCTACATGGGCTCCCTCACCCATTTATTCACTTTTATTAACATAAAAGAAAAATTCATGTTCTAATTACCTTATTGCAACATTTGGAACATTACACCGAAGGGTTTTATAACCCATTGACGATCATGAGTCATCAAGGGTTAACCTTCATGCAGGCTCCCCTATTTCCTTTTATATGAATCTACCTCTCAGATCGTCATCCAGAAGTTTCAATTCGTCACTTTTCGACTGTGGGAGGGCATTTCAGGCCCTTTTCCTTCATTAGAAAACCTGCAAAAGCATAAAACAATGTTAATTTAAAACTTGCGGGAGGGGTGTAAACTGCATTTTTCGGGGTTTCTGAGCATCGGGGGTGATTTGTAGAGGAGGAGGGAGCACATATGGAAAGGCTCCGTATGTAGAATTAGGCGAAAAAGGTGAAGAAAATTGAATTTTGGAGCGGGAGGAGGAAGGAGGTTTTGGAAAAACCGCAATGGTTTATCGCGCGATAATTGGGCAGTAAGTGGTATTTTCCCTAGGCTGCGCAATTCCATTCATCGTCTGTCATGTGTCCTGGCCAAAACTACTTTTATCGCATGGGTCTGGGTCGTTAAACTTCGGCGCAAAATCCTGCGCAATATGAGTTTCAGACCATGAGATCTCGGGTGATGAGATCTACGGTGCGGACAACATCCTGAAGCGAGGTGCAGGTTTGGCATATGGGACCTAGTGGACAGGTGGTCCTAGGTGAATGGATGGCAAAGTTAGTGGAGAGCAGGGCTCATTTTATTATTCCAACGGTTTGGGAGTTGATTTATAAGGTTTGCAGGGTTTAAATGAAAAATGAAAAGGCAGAGCTTTGGTTATATGGGGGAAGGGGCGGAGAATAGGCAAAAGGTTTTGGTCTTATGTGAGGTAAAGGGGACCGAGGGCTGAGAAGGAGATAGGGATAAAGAGAATAGAGGAAGGTCAGGGTTAGGGTCGTATGGGTAAAGGGGCTGGGTTTTTAAGCCCAAGAAGGGGCTTAAAGGGCTCTTTCACAAAAAGGTAGGTTTTTATCATAAAAACAGAGTTTTGCAAGGTTTTTAGGGGATCCATAGGTTTAGAAGTTAGGCTAAAGCAATGTAAAAAGGATTTTTACATTGTTTTAAGGCTTTTTAGAATAAAATGGTGAAATGAGGGAGGTTTTTTAGGATTTTATAAGAGGGGAAAAAAGGATAAATGAGGGTGTCAGTGGAGGGATGAATAAGCCAAATAAGCCCAAAAAAATGGAGTTTTCTTTGCAGCAGGGTGAACTTTAAGAAGGCAGAGGATAGGAAAGTTTAGTGAAAAAATAGTAAAACTTAGGATGATGAAGGCAGTAGGATTTCTAGAACTCACAGTGTTTCTCAAATACTGTTTCTAGAAATCCAAAATCATTTTTTAGTCATCCTTTGATATCAGAAAAATTTATAGATGGATAACAATGCTCCAATTGGGGAGGGCAGCTCCTTTAGGAGGTGTCAAGAACCTCAGAAAATAAATCTCTGGAAGAAGTAGACCAGTGCCTTGATTTGCACCTTGACATAGCTCCTTTAACTTGATGATTCGCTGCTTTGAATTGTGATTTGCAACATCAGAATCATAACATGATTAATTCCAACTCAACTTCTACCTACCCATCTTACTAGTTCTAACATTTTTTTTTCTTCATTGAGTGCATTTGAATTATCCTACCCTTGACATCCTTTTCTTTTTTTAAACAGGAAACTAAAAAATTCTACACTTATATCAACCAAGAGTTCCGATTAAACTGATGAACTCTTTTATTTCTCTACCTATTCTAACTATCTGTCAAGATTAAGCTGTATGACGGACTTTTATTCTCTAATCTAAAACAGAAAATTGAAAACATAACCAAATCAGGATTGGACAGTCTAATTTGTTATGAGCAGTGATACTTTGTGCAAGTCTGCATACATAATTTATTTTACATAAATTTAACACAAGATTTTGAGGGCTCAAACCTGGAATCTACTTTTTATCCCTCTCTTCCTTTCTTGGTGGAGATTTTGAGTTTTGGAACCAATTTTTCTTTTCCTAATCTAATCTAATCTACTGATAAGCCAAGTTTAGATAGTTTGGAAAATCTTCATTCACTAACCTATCAGCAGAAATTTAAAACTCACTCAATCATGATTAGGTTGTATGACTGAATAAGGCTTTTCTTCTCAAGCAGTGGCATTTGGACTTGCACACTTTCAGAACTTACTCTTTTTTGGTATGGGGTTGTACCTTTTCTTTTTCTGCCCTCTTTTTCTTTGTTCTTCTATTTTTGTATTCATTTTTCTCTGATTTTTTTTTTTTTTAAACAATTTTGTATATAATGGATAGATATTTTAGACTTAAGCATCTTAATGGAAATAATGTTTGAGCATCCTGCCATTGAAAAGACCTCCAAAAAATTGTGTTCCATCCATTTATTGTAATAAAAATACAGTGTTGCCTCTGGTAGAATGGATAATGTAGGGACCTTTCCATAGATTTACAAACTTACCATGCTTTCCCTTGTTTTCTCTTCTTGAGTCCCATTTGAGCACTTTAGCACCAATGTTGAAATCATTTTCTTTTGTCCTTTTATCAAATAACTTCTTGATGTCTTCTTGTACTAATTTTTTTTTATTATAGACTTCTTCTCTGGTTTGCTGCAACTGTATGGTTTGATTTATCCTTCTTATCATGTCATTTTCTTCAGATTGTACTTCCAGGATTAGCTTCATGAATGGTACTCCTAGGCTTGTTGGAAAAATTGCATCTGTTCCAAAAACTAGGTGGTAGGAAGACATTCCAATTGATTTCTTTCATGTTAACCTGTCTGCCCATAATGCATGTACTATCTTGTTGTGCCATGATTTTTTATGTCCTTCCAGAAACTTCTTGATGATGTTTATCAAACTTTTGTTTGAGGATTCTTCCAGTCCATTATCTTAAGGGTAATAAGCTATGGAATGACCTAAGGTGATCTGATATTTGTGGAAAAATTCCACCATCCTTTTGGATCTAAAGATAGCAGCATTTTCAGTGATAATATTTCTAGGACAACCAAATCTAGACAGAATATGGTTTTCAAGGAATTTGATGATGACTAGATCAGTAGCAATTCTATATGGGATGGCCTCTATCCATTTTGTAAAGTAATTAGTTGTTGTTAGGACCCACTTATGTTGGGAAGATGAAGAAGGATGAATTTCTCCAATGAATTCTAGGTCCCACTATTGAAAAGGAGCTTTAACAGAGATAGGATGCAGAGTTAAGGGTAAGAGTTTTCTTTTTCCTTCAAATATTTGACACTTGTGGCAGGAAACTACCAATTTATGGATATCTTGGAAGAAGGTGGGCCAATAGTAACCAGCTCTAAGGATTTTGTTGACAGTTGTTTTCTAATAGAGGTGGCCTCCACATTCTCCTCCATGAAACTGATTCTTGATCTTTTCTGCATCATTCTCAAGCAAACATTTAAGCAATATACCACTAGCATTTTTCCAATATAACCATTTATTTATAATGCAGTAATTTACAGCTTTTAACTTTAAGAATTTTGCCTTTTTCTTAGATAAACTAGGAGGAACATTGAGATAAAAAATAACATACAAAATATCAGCATACCAAAGTGAATTCAATAATACTTCTTCAACAGGAGGGGTTGTGCACTCTTCTTGTTCTTCTAAAACATCAACCATATTCATATCTAAGGCTTTAAAGTTTGATTCAGCCATAATTTTTGCAAGTCCTTGTCCTTTGACCAGCTTAGTGGGTCTGATTTCCAAATCATATTCTAATATAACAGCAATCCACTTTCCTCTTTTTCCATCAGGGTCTTGTGTTAAAATGTCTTTGACAACTGTGTGGGGAACAAATGCTATGATGTGTGAGTGTAAAATGTAAACTCTGAAATATTTCAAGGCCTTGACTAAGGCAAAAGCCTGTTTTTCCATTATATTGTATTTCAAAGGTGCATCTCTTAAAGCCTTGCTGAAAAATGTAATGGGTTTCTCTTGTCCTTTTATGTTTTTCTGAAGTAGGACAGCAGCAACTGTGTGTTCTGAAGCAAAGGCGAATATGAAGAAATCTTTGTTAAAATCAGGGCTAATGAGAACTGGTGTTTGAGTGAGTGCTTGTTTAACCAGATCAAAGGATTGATTTGCTTCAATGGTCCATTTAATTCCTGTTTCCCTTTTTAGCATGTTTGTTATGTTTCTAAGGAGTTCAGCAGGCTTTGGTATGAACCTTCTTAAGAAATTAATCTTTCCAATGAAAGATTGCAGTTCTTTGATATTTCTAGGATGATTGACTTGCAATATTCCTTCAATCCTTTTTGGGTCTATCTTTATTCCCTCTTCAGATATGATATGGCCTAGAATTTTTCCTTCTTGGAGGCCAAATAAGGTTTTCTTGGGGTTTAAGGATAGACCATACTTTCTACATTTTTCAAAGACTATTCTTAAGTGAACAAGGTGTTCTTCATCTGTTTTGGAATAGACCGTGATGTCGTCTAAATATATCACAATGAAGAAGCCTATCTCTTCTGAGAAAGAAATATCCATGGCTCTTTAGAATGTGGCACCAGCCTTCATTAAACCAAAAGGAATTTTCACATACATGAAAGTACCCCAAGGTGTAGTGAAAGCTATCTTAAGTTGATCATCAAGATGTACTAGCACTTGGTTATATCCTGAAAAGCCATCTAGCAAAGAAATTCTCTTAGAACCTACTACCCTTTGTAAGATATGATCCGTTTTGGGCAAGGGGTAGTTTTCCTTTAAAGAGGCTTTGTTTAAGTTTATGAAGTCTATACAAAGCCTTATCTCTCCTATTTTCTTCCTCACAGATACAAGATTTGATACCCACTCTGAGTATCTCACTGGGACTATGATTCTAGAATCACACATTTTCTTGATTTCTTTCTTAGCAAGGGGTAATTGCACAGGGTTTATTCTGCGAAATTTTTGTCTAAAAGGTTTCTGGTTTTCTTTGAGAGGTATCTTATGCTGAATTATCTCTGTATCATATGACTTTGAGTACTCATAAGTCCAAGAAAAAACATCAGAAAATTCTCTAAAAAGCTCAAGATATTTCAATTTCATATGAGCTGGCAGTGTTTTGGATAATTTAATCATCTTGGGCTCTTCTTTACTGCCTACATTGCACTCTTCTATTCCAGTTTCAGTAGGTTCCATTTTTGGCTTTTTGGAAACATCATTAAAGTAAAACAATTCTTCTAGAGGTACCAGTCCCTTTGGCAAGTTATTAGTGTTAGATTAGAGCACTGCAAAATCTTCTTGTTCTATATTAGGGCTCAGCTCTGTTTTTTGTGGATGTTCTTTAGTTAACAGATTTATATTAGAAATGTTTATCTCAGAAATGTTAGGAGTTTCTTCTTCATAAGATCTTTCCTCAGTAGGACGGTCTTCTTCATACTCTATGAATCTGAATTGGTCATTTCATACCCATTTCTGGACTATAGGAAATCCTCTATTTGTTTATCTCCTTCAAAGACTTGCCAATATTTGGCATTATCAAGGACTGCTGGTATATATTTAACTTGGACTATATATTGTTTTCTCTCATAAGTATTTTGACATGTACTAGCAGAAAATGCTAAACCATTAGCAAGAATGTTTTGGTTTCTAGGGACAAAGTTAAGCTCATATTCTGTGAATGTTTTCAAAAGGTCAACAGGATCATTTCTATATTCTTGTAATCTTGGATGCTTGGCAGTATATTCTTCATTCATTTGTTTAATAATCAATTCTAAGTCTCCATGAACATTTATCCTCTTGGTTCCTAATTTTCTCAATAATTGCATTCCTAATAGGAGAGCCTCATATTCAGCTATGTTATTAATGCATTGTAAGTTTAGTTTGTATGAATGGCCCTCAACATGATTATTTTCTGTGTTATGTACCCATATGCCTGCTCCTGAACCAGTTTTAATACAAGACCCATCAAAACTCATGCTCTAAAGAGGTTCAATTTCAGATTTTTTATTGAATTCATTTATGTCCTCTTTTTCCTATTCATTGTGACTCTTACTATGTTGTTTTTTAGGATCCGCACCATGTTCATTTTCATTTTTCTCCTCAAGGTTTTCACTACGTTGAGTTCTATCTTGTTTGTCATAATCAGCCCTGTGTTGATGGTTGGTTTGGTGCCTATGATCTTCATCATGTTTGCTGTGATTTTCTAAGTTAGCAAAATGTTTTAGCTTTTTCTCCTTTCTTTCCTCTTTTCCTATTGCTGGTTTGTCATCTGCTTCTCCTTTCTCATTAAGATTTTCATCATTGTATAGAATGAATGAATCAAGGTCTGTGTGAATAGAATAAAGAGGGGAGTTTTCTAGTTTTTCTTAACTACTAACCATGTATTTCATGTGTGTTTCCCTATATAGTCTTCTTCATTCACTAAAAACAGGGATGGTTGCATAAGTCATATCCATCTGCAGGGTACCTTGGAATTTAGCACCCCATGACCTTGAAAGGAGCATTCCATATTTAGGAGGTATATCAGCCACTACAATGTCCATCACTAATCTCTTGGCTGGTCTTTGTGCTAATTTAACACATAAATCTTTGATCAATCCTAGACATTTAACTCTGCTAGAATCAAAAGAGTATAAATCTTTGTAAGGTCTAGTTATCTCAAGGCCAAGTCTCTCCATTACTACTTTAGGCATAAGGTTATGGGAAGCTCCTGAGTCAAGCATGACATTGTGCAAAATTTTATCATGGATGTTTAGACTGACATAAAAGGGAGGAACACCTCCTTCTTGAAATTTCCCTTCTACTTCTGGTCCAAACAGAAGCTCAGGCTTATCGTCAGTTACATTCACAGAATCAGTTTGTTCTCCTATCTTTAAATCTCTTAAAATTTGGGTTTTATATATGTCTTGGGTGACTAATTCAGTGAGAGCAACATGGATCTTTATTTTGGCAATTTCACTCTCTATGCTAAGAGGTATCTGAGTTTTTAAAGTGTTTAAATCATCCTTCTTAGTCATTGTTTTCTCAGCAAATTCAGCGTGCTGGTTTTTATTATGAACAGTAGTTAAAATAGTTTTACTAGGAGAATTAGCTGAGTTTCTAGTGCTACTTTGTTCACCATTAAGTTTGTCATTGATTTGGATTTTTTTTCCTTTGTTTTTGTCATAACTTTCAACCACTGTTTTGTTGTTTTCTGTTGTCTTTTTAGAAATGTTTTCAGAATTGTTTCTAGTAGAAATTTCGGAGGATTTCTTTTTGGGAGTGTCTTGATTCTTTTTACTCCTAACTTCATATTGTCTGTGCACTTCCATTATAGCATTTTCAAAGCCTTGTTTGTAATCTTCTGATTCTAGGCTTCCCTCATCATAGGGTGTAAATATGCCCTGTTCTTCTTCATTGAGGAAAACAGTATCCTCATTGTTTACTCCCAATACTTTTATGTGATTTCCTTCTGTTTCTTCAATCACTCCCTCATCTTCATCAGCATAGTTTTGTTGAAAAGGAGGTCTGACTTGCTGATCAGGGCCTCTTTGTCTAATTTGAGGAGGATTCCTTCTAAATTTTTTGTTCTGATTTTGATTTTTATTTTGAGGAGATGCTTGGTTCTCTTTCGGATAAGCTCTCCCATTCATGTTTATTCTCTCCATCATCATCTCCATGGTTTTAACCAGACTATCAATTTCGGAATCTGATGTGGAGGGTCCAGCTTCATCTTTGTAGATAACATTTTTCTCTACTTTTAATCTAGCCCTTCTGGCACTTAGGTTAGCTTCTACACTTACTTCCCCTTTCTGCATATCTTCTAATGTGAGGGGTTCTCTCTCCCTTAATTGATAACACATGTCTAGGTCAAATCCTTCAGGAAACTTCGTTAAGGCTAATCCTTGTGGGGGTTTCATTTGTGGAGGGAGTGCATTATAAACATTATTGAATCTAGTGCAATAATCTTTGACACTCTCTCCAGTATTTCTTTTAAGGTCATTGTATTCTGATAGGATTTGAAGGGGATTTCTCTTGACTTCCCATTTGTTTAGGAACAGTTGATGAAAATAAAGAAGATAATTAATACTGTTAGGGGTTAAGCCTTTGAAACATTTTTTTGCTTCTCCCCCCAAGCTTTGAGAAAACATTCTAAGTTTAACAGTTTCATCATCTATTTCTTGTCTGTCAAAGTAGTCATTCATTCTATCCCATATTCTGTTGGTGTAATAGACCTGTGTAAATGTAATGTGATCTTGAGTGATAGTCTGTGGTAGAGGAAACTAAGGTAAAGGAAGGACTAAGGGGAGCATACCATATTTCCATGATATGAGCTTGTGGAAAGCATATGGAGGGTTAACAAGTGGATGAAGGTGATGAAGTGGAGTGGTTTGAGCAGTGGATGTATGGGTGGGTGCAGCTAAAATGCTTGGACGGCTAAGTGATGTTGGCTTGATTTAGGATGAGAGAAGCCAAAGTTATGGAGAAAATAGAAATCAAGAGGAGTGGAAGGGGAGGCGTCCCTACTACTACTTTGTTGTGAGTCTATAAGCTCAAGGTTTATCTAATCTATACCACTTTGTGACTTGGTTCTAGATAAGCTTCTTGTATGAGGTAAGTCAACTTGGGTATTTTGCAAGTTTATAAGGTTCTCAGGGAAAGAACTTACTCTATGGATTGGTCTGTTAATATTTGGGTTTTTGGATCTAGGAGACTTCCTAAGGATGCTTTCAGGATTGTCAACTATTTTAGGGGGATTTGGGTGAGGATGGGATCTAGTATGGATTATGTTGGGGTTCCCATGTTTTGGCAGATTTGGCAATACCCAAAGATGAGACAACATCAAACCACTTTGGGGCCCTAGGATCTAGCCCTCCTGGACCCGGAGAGGGATCTCTCCAAATAGAGCAAAGAATGATGTATCTTTGAAGCTCAAAAATAAGATGTTAGGCTAGTTATGAAGTACGGAGGGGTTTTAAATGATTTGGTTGGAGGGTTCTTTGAGTTGGAGTCATGAGATCCATGGCCAGGGACAAATGGGAGAAAGGGACAAGGCGGCGGGACCTTTGATAAAGAGAATGGGCCAAGACCGTGCCATCCATTGGGCTATGGAGTCATGATAGGAAAATTACTTGCATCCACTAGCCAAGGCTTCCAAAGGGCAAGTCATCTACACTAAAGGATCTTCAAAGCAGATGGTGGGATGAAACATTAAGGAGAGAAAGTGAAAGAAGGAAAGACAACCAATTTTCTGTCTATAGATCAGGTCAGAGGTCATTTAACTCCAGACTTGCTTGGACATACTCAAAGGTAGCTCTCAAAGGTGGACAAAGGGGCAGCTTATAGATCAGACGAGAGGTCATTTAACTCCAGGTCTGCTTTAGCAACTCCAAGGAAAAAACAGAGATAAGATTACAAAGAAACATCTAAGAGGCAAACCCCCAAGTTCATACATCAGCCAGCAGGCAATAACATCCGCTGCACTGGTTAAACCCCACGAATTTACTCTTAGATAGCACCTGGAGCAGAAAAAATAAAGGTAGGGAGAGCAGACAGCATAGGGCACCTAACAAGGGTGAATCCTATACCATTATTCTGATGCCTACCAGAAGAAAGTGAAACAGCATGTAAATGAAATGAACAGAGTTAAGGAGAACATCACCAATAGTAATAGACCAGGATCCTGTGAAATGTGCTTTGATTAACAAATGCAAAACCAGTCATGTACAATAAGCTCAATGGCTGTTACAGTCCAGACTTCTCCTCCCAGCCTATTACATACAAACTACTCTGCAACTCTCTCCCAAAACTGTTCTAACAGTCAAAATGGAACCCTCTAACAACAATATGCCCAGCAAGGCAACAACAACCTTTACAATTCGTTCTCAGGGATTTTTTATAGGAGGAGAGGAAGCAACAGAGGTAGGATATACAATAAATGAATCTCATTAAGACAGTGAGGCGGAAGTGTTCACGCCCATACTGCTTAATGGCAGAATGCAGCACTGTATGTACCCTGTAGGCTGTTTGGAGGCTCTGTCAGGTCAGATTTTGACCTCTGGTGTTTCGTGAAGTCCTTTGGATGTCTGGAGCTCTGTGCTAGCCATGCTGAAATAAATGAACTGGGTGGGGTGATCTGCAGGTCTCTCCATGCGCCATTACTGCTGTCCGACTGTCTTAGATGAGCTTTAGTCGGTGTAATTAATCGTTTCAGAGCTCGAGGGGCATGGAGATTTCTTGTAGGAGGGTGTCCTTTTGGAGGAAATTACTTCTGCTGATATTTAAACACAGATAAGACTCTTTGCGTGCTTAAGTCTTCAAACTGTGCTCCGATCCTTTGGACTGCGGGGTTAACCTTAATTAAATCAGCAATATTCCTTCACCCCCCTTTAAATCCTGTTTCTGCTGCTTCGTTGGCTGACTGAAATGGCTTCTCTGTACTATCCACGCAATGAATAAACCTGTTAAGGACCTGGCAGTGGTGGCGGAGAAATGCAGTGGAGGCGGTGGAAAGGTGGCGGAAGAATGAAGAATCAATGGAAACAGTGGAGAGGAGCGGAGAAACGGACTCATAATGTAAAACCCCAACGCTCAGCGTTCGGGCGAATTACACAGGAAAACACCAAAAAACAACGAACAGATGAATGGAGTGGGACCCAGTGGAGGCGGAGGGCGAATGAACTCAAACCGTCAAATCTGGGAGGGACGGACGGCTAGGATGCAATCGGAGGATGGAAAGAGGGACTTGCGATTGCGATCGGGGAGGGGAAGCGATTGAGCGCTGACCGTCGATCTGACGGGGATATCAACGGTGGAGAACAAAATCGGAGGGGATCAGCGATTGGCGGGGGACCGTCGGATCAACATGAAAATGGACGGCGGAGATCTAATCGGAGCATCTCAATCGGGGCGGCACCATTGAAAGTTCCAATTACGATTGAGCGGGGCAATGCGATTGAGCGATGACCGTTAGATCTGAGGACTGATCAACTGTCAGGATTAAATCGGAAGGGAGACAGAAGGACTGCGATCGGAGGAAATGAGCGATCGGAAGGAAGGTGCGATTGAACGTGAACCGTTGATATGCGGGAGAATGGACGGTCAGGATGAGATCGGAGGGTCAGTGCGATCGGGGGATCGGGAGTTGCGATGACCATTGGATCAGAAGGGAGATGGATGGCTGCGATGTAATCGGAGATCAATCGGGGAGGAGTGCGCGATGAGTGTTGCGATTGCGATCGGGGGGGCCCAGGTGCGATTGAGCGTGCGGCGGCCGTCGGATCGGCAGGGAGATCAACGGTGGGGAACGCGATCGGAGGAATAGAGCGATTAGGCGCTGACCGTAGGATCGGTGGGAGAATGGACGGCTGGGATCGAATCGGAAGGTTTCAATCGGGGGGCAGGCCTTACATGTTCCGATTGCGATGGGCGAGGGGCCTGCGATTAGCGCTCAGCCGTTCGATCAAAGCGGATCAACGGTGTGGAACGGATCGCGGGACTTAACGTTATAATAAATCGCATCGGGGATTGCATTGAATTACAAAGGGTTTTGCCTCCTCCGATAGTTCCGATTGCGATAAGCGCCGGGACTTAAGCACTTGGTCCTGGCGCGGGGTCATATGTGGGGAAGTGGTTAAGGGGTTTGCGGTAAGGGGCTAAGCCCTATAATATGGTGGGAAAAGGGGTTTTGGGCCCGTTTTGATGGGTTTTGAGGGGTTAAAAGGGAAACGATAGAAGGGGAAAGTGGAAGAAAGGCTAAGCAAAGGCTAGGGGGGGACTTTAAAGGGGATTTTGGGGGAATTTGAGGAGTAAATGGGGAAATAGAAGGGGAGGAAAAGGGGGGATAGAAAGAGGTTAAATGAGGGAAAAATAAAGGGGGAAGGAGGTCTTTGGGCATTTCTTAGTCAACAGAGAGGCTTTAAAAGGGAAACCAGCAAAGGGGATTTAATAAAAGGATAAAAGACACATAGAGGCTTCAAGGAGGCTATATTTTCAGAGGAAATGCATTCCTTGAAGGCTCAAAAACAATTGAGCCCCCTAGTTGCTTGTCAAAAATTTATAAGGGGGCTAACAGTGGCTCCACATGGGGATGGCTTCTTCTTGAAGGAGCCAAGAAACCAGAAAACGATCTCTTGGTGTAGGCCAGATGCCTGCTGCCTGAAACCATCCTTTTCTTTTCTTGATCAGCTGCCACAAACTATGAAGACAACATATCAGCAGTACAATTCTTCCAAACAACTACCTACCCACACTATAGTCCTATAATTTTTCTTCTTGGGTGCATTTGGACTTGCAGACCCTTTACATCATTAAGTTTTACAAACAGGAAAAATAAACCTATTCTACTTCTACCCTTATTACTCCATGAGACCAGATTAGACTGTTGGTCTCATATGCTTCTCTACCTACACTACTACCTGCTAGGATTAGACTGTCTAGCAGGTCTCTTCTCTACATTCTAGGACAGAAAATGAAACAACTAATCTACTTGCTCATAGGCTGAGCTTTATTGAGCTTTTCCTACCTACCCTACTCTAACTGGAATATTTACAATCTAGCTTACAAACATGGTCTTCCAATGTAACCAGTCCATCAAGTGATCCCATGGTTGGTCCTTCTTGCTCAACTCCTTGAGCATGCTGGATAGGCAGGGCAGCTCCCACTCTTTTTGTTCAAAAACAGCAGCTTTGAAAAATTTTCTTCTTGTCTGCATCATGCTGCTCAAAAAGACCTTTGATCCTTCTCCATATGTTTGCAGGAAAAGTGCATAAGGATCATGATAAGATACCTGGTTGTGAATATCTGGCAGGCTGGATTCGACCAGGGTCTCTTCTTCTTCCACTGGATCCAGAAGAAGACTCTCCTGAGAGGGAGAATCTCCCTCATCTTCTGAACTGGAGGACTCATCGTATATTGGGGTTGAGTCCTCTCAGAGCTCTGATATGTTGTGCTCTGAGGAGCAGGGTCCCGTGCAAAGGTCCATTTGTTCTTGAGCAGGGGCGTATTCCTTTGCTTCCTCTTCTTCAAGAGTAAGCTCCTTGCTTTCATCGCGCTCAAGAACCTCTTCTTTACTTTCCTCCTCTCCTTTTGAAAGGAAAAGCTGCTGGCGTCCATTCTCACCGATGATCTGCGGTAGAGCAGAATGAAGGTTCAAAGGATCTTCATCTGCTATTATTCTGTCATAGCTCTCACCATCAGTGTCATAAATAGGCGGACCTGACCAAGTCAACCATTCTGGGCGCACAGCAAGTATTTCTTTGTTCTGATCCACAGAGGAGTCTTCTGAAACTGAATCCTCAAACTCATAAAATGGCTGAGCAGGAGCTTGTGTTCTGTAGAAGGTTTTTGGGTCGGACCGCTGGTTTAACATCCAATCAATCTCTTCTTCTGTCAAAAAAAGGATTTCCCCTTCATTATGGACAGAAGCACAGCAATCCTCTCTCCCTTGCATTAGCTGACTGGGAGGCGGGATGTCTTCTTGAACCTCTTCTTCCATATCAGATTCTGCCTCTTCCATGTAGTCGTCTGCTTCCTCAAGGCAGCTTTCCCTATCAGCCTTTGCTAATAGGTCCTGATATTCTTTGGTCAGCGTAACACAAGGCATATGTAAGCAATCAGGCAATTCCTGATCACTTTCCTCTTCATCTTCTACAGATTCTTGAGCATCATACAGGTCCTGCTCATCTTCTAAATCTTGAGTTTGTTCTTGCTCTGAAGGAGACATGGGCTGCTCTAAATAGTCATCATCTGCATTCATATTGGCCATCTGTGTCTCCAGCATTTTGGTAAGCACTTCTGTTATTCTGCATACTTTATTATACAAAGCATTGTACTTTGCATCCCTGTCCATGCTTGGATTCGTGCTTATGCAAAGAAGGCTACTATCTCTTCTCAACCAGTTCAGTGTTCTTCACCAGTGGAGTCATTTGGTCTTTGGATCATAGGGAGTGTGGAGTCGCCAGGTGGATGATTATGACTGTTTGGAGCTGGATGTTGTCCACCATCAGCAATGAGAAGCCAATCTAAAGGCAAAGTGGTCCATTTCCCCAGTATGGTCGCCATTATGTTGGGGTTCCCATGTTTTGGCCAGATTGGCAAGACCAAAAGATGAGACAACATCAGAACCACTTTGGGGCCCTAGGATCTAGCCCTCCTGGACCCGGAGAGGGATCTCTCCAATAAACAAAGAATGATTTATCTTTGAAGCTCGAATTGAGATATTAGGCTAGTTATGAAGCACAGAGGGGGGTTTAAATAATTTGGTTGGAAGGTTGCTGGGTTGGTTAGGAGATCATGGACTGGGAAAGCAATGGGAGAAAAGGAACAAAGCAGCAGGATGTTTCAGCAAGGAGAATGGGCCAAGACCGTGCCATCCATTGGGCTATGGAGTCATGAGAGGGAAATTACTTGCATCCACTAGCCAAGGCTTCCAAAGGGCAAGTCATCTACACTAAAGGATCTTCAAGGCAGATGGTGGGATGAAACATTAAGGAGAGAAAGTGAAAGAAGGAAAGACAGCCAATTTTCTGTCTATAGATCAGGTCAGAGGTCATTTAACTCCAGACCTGCTTGGACATACTCAAAGACAACTCTCAAAGGTGGACAAAGGGGCAGCTTATAGATCAAACCAGAGGTCATTCAACTCTAGGTCTACTTTAGCAACTCCAAGGAAAAACAAAGATAAGATTACAAAGAAACATCTAAGAGGAAAACCCCCAAGTTCATACATCAGCCAGCAGGCAATAACATCCGCTGCACTGGTTAAACCCCACGAATTTACTCTTAGATAGCACCTGGAGCAGAAAACATAAAGATAGGGAGAGCAGACAGCGTAGGGCACCTAACAAGGGTGAATCCTATACCATTATTCTGATGCCTACCAGAAGAACGTGAAACAACATGTAAAGGAAATGAACAGAGTTAAGGAGAACATCACCAATAGTAATAGACCAGGATCCTGTGAAATGTGCTTTGATTAACAAATGCAAAACCAGTCATGTACAATAATCTCAATGGCTGTTACAGCCCAGACTTCTCCTCCCAGCCTATTACATACAAACTACTCTGCAACTCTCTCCCAAGACTGTTCTAACAGTCAGAATGAATCCCTCTAACAGCAATATGCCCAGCAAGGCAACAACAACAACCTTTTCAATTCGTTCTCAGGGATTACATATAGGAGAAGAGGAAACAACAGAGGTAGGATATACAATAAATGAATCTCATTAAGACAGTGAGGCAGAAGTGTTCACGCCCATACTGCTTAATGGTAGAATGCAGCACTGTATGTACCCTGTAGACTGTTTGGAGGCTCTGTCAGGTCAGATTTTGACCTCTGGTGTTTCGTGAAGTCCTTCGGATGTCTGGAGCTCTGTGCTAGCCATGCTGAAATAAATGAACTGGGTGGGATGATCTGCAGGTCTCTCCATGCGCCATTACTGCTGTCCGACTGTCGTAGATGAGCTTCAGTCGGCGTAATTAATCGTTTCAGAGCTCGAGGGGCATGGAGATTTCTTGTAGGAGGGTGTCCTTTTGGAGGAAAGTACTTCTGCTGATATTTAAGCACAGATAAGACTCTTTGCGTGCTTAAGTCTTCAAACTGTGCTCCGATCCTTTGGACTGCGGGGTTAACCTTAATTAAATCAGCAATAATCCTTCACCCCCCTTTAAATCCTGTTTCTGCTGCTTCGCTGGCTGACTGAAATGGCCTCTCTGTACTATCCGCACAATGAATAAACCTGTTAAGGACCTGGTAGTGGTGGCGGAGAAATGCAGTGGAGGCGGTGGAAAGGTGGCGGAAGAATGAAGAATCAATGGAAACAGCGGAGAGGAGCAGAGAAACGGACTCATAATGTAAAACCCCAACGCTCAGCGTTCGGGCGAATTACACAGGAAAACACCAAAAAACAACGAACAGATGAATGGAGTGGGACCCAGCGGAGGCGGAGGGCGAATGAACTCAAACCGTCAGATCTGGGAGGGACGGACGGCTAGGATGCAATCGGAGGATGGAAAGAGGGACTTGCGATTGCGATCGGGGAGGGGAAGCGATTGAGCGCTGACCATCGATCTGACGGGGAGATCAACGGTGGAGAACAAAATCGGAGGGGATCAGCGATTGGCGGGGGACCGTCGGATCAGCATGAAAATGGACGGCGGAGATTTAATCGGAGCATCTCAGTCGGGGCGGCACCATTGAAAGTTCCGATTGCGATTGAGTGGGGCAATGCGATTGAGCGATGACCGTTAGATCTGAGGACTGATCAATGGTCAGGATTAAATCGGAAGGGAGACGGAAGGACTGCGATCGGAGGAAATGAGCGATCAGAAGGAAGGTGCGATTAAACGTGAACCGTTGATCTGCGGGAAGAATGGACGGTCAGGATGAGATCGGAGGGTCAGTGCGATCGGGGGATCGGGAGTTGCGATGACCGTCGGATCAGAAGGGAGATGGACGGCTGCGATGTAATCGGAGGATCTCAATCGGGAGGTGCGCGATGAGTGTTGCGATTGCGATCGGAGGGACGGGTGCGATTGAGCGCTGACCGTCGGATCGGTGGGGAGATCAACGGTGGGGAACACAATCGGAGGGGAAGGAGCGATTAAGCGCTGGCCGTCGGATCGCGGGAGAACGGACGGCTGGGATCGAATCGGAAGGTTTCAATCGGGGGGCAGGCCTTACATGTTCCGATTGCGATGGGCGGGGGGCCTGCGATTAGCGCTCAGCCGTTCGATCGAAGCGGATCAACGGTGCGGAACGGATCACGGGACTTAACGTTATAATCAATCGCATCGGGGATTGCATTGAGTTACAAAGGGTTTTTCCTCCTCTGATAGTTCCGATTGCGATAAGCGCCGGGACTTAAGCACTTGGTCCTGGCGCGGGGTCATATGTGGGGAAGTGGTTAAGGGGTTTGCGGTAAGGGGCTAAGCCCTATAATATGGTCGGAAAGGGGGTTTTGGGCACAGTTTTGATGGGTTTTGAGGGTTAAAAGGAAACGATAGAAGGGAAAGTGGAAGAAAGGCTAGCGAAAGGCTAGGGGGGACTTTAAGGAAGTTTTGGGGGAATTTGAGGAGAGTAAATGGGGAAAGGGAGGGAAAAGGGGGAGTGAGAGAAAGAGGTTAAACAGGAAAAAAAAAAGGGGAAGGAGGTCTTTGGGCTTTTCTTAGTCTAGGAGAGGCTTTAATATAGGGAGCAGCCAGAGGATTTAATCGAGATGAAGGGCCTGAAAGAGGCTTCAAGGAAGCGTATTTCGAGAGAAATGCATTCCTTGAAGAGGCTCAAAAACTTGATTTATCCCCCTAGTTGCTTGTCAAAAATTTATAAGGGCTATACAGTTATTTCTAGAATCCAAGATTTTGGATCCAACAAGTAAAAAATATTTTTCAAGGGTATAACAATTTTAAGACACAAACCAAACTATGAAAGAGATACTTAACTCACAAAGTATTCTTGACTGGGTATTGTTTAATGTTTTAATGATAGGGTAAGTTTCCTAGTGGAGTCAAATGGAAAATCAGTGGAGTCACCAGGTGGAGGATTTTTACTTGTTTTATGACTGATTGTTGTCCACCATCATCAATCAGAAACCATTCTTAGACAATACTTGATTTATCTTAAACTAATGAGGTTTTCTGAGTTTTGATTGAATCTAAAAATTTTATTACTCAGTGCTCCCCAGTATGGTCGCCACTATGTTGGCTCCCCGTAATTTGTAAGAGTGGAAAGAAAAAACACTGTAGGGGCCACATCAGAACCACTTTGGAATCCTAGGACCTAGCCTTCCTGGATTCAAAGAGGGATCTCTCTATAAAGGTGTTTTCAATTGATATATCTGTGTGCTATTTGTTAAATATTTTAGGCTAGTTATGATGTTCTAAGAACTTGTTTGTTTTTGGTTGGATTAAATGATAGATTGAAGGATCAATGGTGTGAGTGATTGATGGAATTTTTCAACTGAACAAATATACTGTGAGAAGACATCAATCCATTGGGCTATGGAGTCATAAAAAGGATTTAATTTTTCATCAACTCTGCAAGGGCATTCATAGGGAAAACTAACTATATCAAATGGATTCTTTAGATTAGGTTGTGATATGAAACAATAATAAGTTGTGAAGGCAGAAAAGCTATAGTCAATTAAGAATCTTCTAGATCTACTTAGAAAAGAAAATCCTTCTAAGGTAACTGTTTGGAGCAAGCCAAAGGACAAGGCAAACCATAGATCTCTTTGGACAAACTTTGAATACGCAACCTTTCAGAAAATAATCCAGCAATCAAAAGACTACTTTCAGATAAAGAAAACATATAAGAAAATAATAAGAGCAGTCTAAGATCAAACAGAAATAATATAATCTACTTTTGACAAACTCTCAAGGACCCTTCAAAGCAACATTTCAAGCCAGACCAAAGGGCAGGGCATACCATAAACCTCTCTAGTTTTAGACTTTAGTAAGTATACTTTAAAGGAAGGTCTTAAAAACAATATCTCAAGTCTTAGTCAAAGGAACATGGACTCACAAAAATTTCCTTGGTTTCACTCTATTGAATCATTTCCAAGACAACAAGCTAGATGTAACTAGAAGGAAATTAAGAAACTTCCAATCAGATCTTGCAGAAGAAAACATAAACATAAAGAAATACAAACAGAAATAGGGTGCTGAAATAGAAAATCCTAATCTAAAAATTTTGTTTCTTTATCAAAGAAAGATGGACATAATGAAAAACATAAGGAGAAACAATAACAATTTAGGAAATTTTCACCATTGATATAGCTCAAGGATCCTATGAACATGCTTGTTTTATTGATGATCAAACTAGTTAAATCACTCCAGGTACAATAGCTCTCTGCAACTCAGAGCTTTCTTCAGTTCAGTGTAGCATTCCTCAACTAGCTTAACAGCAGAAATCAGTTCAAAAACCATAAGTAACCAACAATTAAAATGAAGCTCATATGTAATATTTATATGAAAAATGAGGAGATGCTACCAATCTAGGGTGTCTAAATGTTATTTATTACAGATTTTAATGATTTTTGACCTTTGAGAACATGCAAGGCCCAAGGAAAAAAAATGTAAAAGAGTTACTCTAAAATAATAACTTTGTCTTAACTTCTGAGTTATTTTAGTTGAAATATTTGACTTTTAAGGCTTGGTAATAACTTTGTAATAACTGTTGAGCTGCTTCAAAATAGCTCTGACTGTGCAATAACTTCCTAATGCCTTTATAGAGAGAAAACATGATGTAGGTGGCAGTTTGATCTTTTTGAGGAGTAATTGCTTCCATGTTGATTTATTCGAAGTTGTCTTAGGGTGATATGTCATTGTTTTAATCATAAAACTCAGTAACTAGGCCTATGATCTCTGATTTAACCTTTATAATCTGTTTCGCTGTCTTTATTCATCATTTTGCCTTTATAACTATTTTATTCTTTCATCCTTGATCTTTAATCATTTTACTTGTATCTTTAATCACTGCTTTTTAGGGCTAATCCTCTGTTTTATCCTTTAATCTGAATTTAGCCCCTTAATGCTTCTGCTCTTTACTTCGATTGTTTGCTCTGTGTACAGGGAGGGTTTCTTCATTGTGGCCGAAGGGCTTTATAACCCATTGATGATCATGAGTCATCAAGGGTTAACCTTCATGCAGGCTCCCTTGGTTATTTTTATATGAATCCACCTCTCGGATCGTCATCTAGATGTTTCAATTTGTCGCTTTCCGATTGTGGGATGGCATTTCCGGCCCTTTTCCTTCATTAGAAAACCTGTAAAAACATAAAACAATGTTAATTTAAAACCTGCGAGAAGGGTGTAAACTGCATTTTTCGGGGTTTTTGAGCATCAGGGGTGATTTGCAGAGGAGGAGGGAGCAAAGAGGGAAAGGCTCTGTATGTAGAACCAAGGGAAAAGGTGAAGAAAATTGAATTTTGGTGCGGGAGGAGGAAGGCGGTTTTGGAAAAACAGTGGTGGTTTATCACGCAGTCATTGGGCGGTAAGTGGTATTTTCCCTGGGCTGCGCGATTCCATTCATCATCTACCGCATGTCCTGGCCAAAACCACTTTTTTCACGCGGGTATGGGCCGCTAAAATTCGGCGCAAAATCTTGCGCGATATGAGTTTCAGACCGTCAAATCTCAGATGATGAGATCTACGGTGCGGACAACATCCTGGAGCGGGGTGCAGGTTTGGTGGATGGGACCCAATGGATAGGTGGTGCTAGTTGAATGGGCGACGGAGTTAGTGGAGAGCGGGTCTCGTTTTATTATTCCAATGGTTTGGGAGTTGATTTATAAGGTTTGCGGGGTTTAAATGAAAAATGAAAAGGCAAAGGTTTGGTTATATGGGGGAAGGGGCGGAGAATAGGCGGAAGGTTTTGGTCTTATGTGAGGTAAAGGGGATCGGGAGCTGAGAAGGAGAAAGTGCTAAAGGGAATAGCAGAAGGTTGGGGTTAGGGTCGTATGGGTAAGGGGTCTGGGTTTTTAAGCCAAAGAAGGGGCTTAAAGGGATCTTTCACAAAAAGGTAGGTTTTTATCATAAAAACAGAGTTTTGCAAGGTTTTTAGGGGATCTGATAGGTTTAGAAGTTAGGCTAAAGCAATGTAAAAAGGATTTTTACATTGTTTTAAGGCTTTTTAGAAGAAAATAGTGAAATGAGGGAGGTTTTTTAGGATTTTTTAAGAGGGGACAAAAGGATAAATGAGGGTGTCAGTGGAGGGATGAATAAGCCAAATAAGCCCAAAAAAATGGAGTTTTATTTGCAGTAGGGTGAACTTTAAGAAGGCAGAGGATAGGAAAGTATAGTGAAAAAATAGTCAAATTTAGGATGATGAAGGCAGTAGGATTTCTAGAACTCACAGTGTTTCTCAAATACTGTTTCTAGAAATCAAAAATCATTTTTTAGTCATCCTTTGATATTAGAAAAATTTATAGATGGCTAACAGACATGACATTGGTTGTAATAAATGACAACACTATGCCCAACAAATCCATCTATACACATAAAATATAGTACAAAATAAAGAAGCAAAAAATGGCATAATTCTAAGTCCTCTTATGTAGCTACCCAATACTACAACCAACTAGGAATATTTAGAAAATTAATGATTTGGTGGTTGTTTGACGTAAATTATAGATTTGAGGAAGAGTTATGAGGGCTTCTTGGAAAGGTTATCAAATCAATATATAATTCAAGATTATCACAAAACTCCACCTTAATGATGTTATATTTTCATCACAAGCACAAGATCTAGTGAATTTAGATTCAATGCTCTAAGTCCAAAGCTTGTGGCATTGATATAACGGAAGAGAAAATTTATTCTTTCAGCTCTTTCAAAGCTAGGACGTGAGTATTTAGTATTTGTTACTTATTTCCACATTGTTAAGTTCTCCATGGGTAAATATTGGCAGATGCCGTCCTTGAATAGCTTTATGGAGTCATTATTGAAAATGAATATAATCAGATTCATATGTAAGCTCTAAATTCTTCCATTGCCCACGTGTTTATAGCGAAGGAAGATAGTAAGAAGAACAAGTAGAAATCAAGGGATTTAGATCATATATATTGATAAAGCATTGATGGCACTAAGGAGACTTCAAACACTAAGGGAGAAAAGGAGAGAACAAAGTACACTTATTGTAATAAAGGATTTCATCTGGAGAGTTCTTATATGGTGAATACAATTGATATTAGGAAAAATTTACTTCAACAACACAACCTAGCAGATTTAAAAACAAATAATATCAAGAAGAATATTAAAGACAAGCCAACAAAGAATCAAGGTATGGATCATATTTTGTCTATTATTGCTTCATTGTCAACATTAGATGTATTTTGAGGTCTAAAATGGGTCTCTTAAGGAAAATAATAAAATAAGAGAAATATTTAAAGGAAAAGGAAAAAAAATTACATCTTTTTTATTGCATTTTCAACTTATCTCCTTAGAAGTATACTCAAATGAAGTGTAAGAACCCATTTAATGAAAAAATTCAATTCTATATTTAGGTACCCACTTTGCATACTTTTGAGTAAACCCATAGAAAAGAAAATTGAAAATACATGAAAAATGTGTGTTTATTTCAAATTAAGCATATAATAAGCACCTACACTTGACATTTGAGTAAACCTATAAGAATATAGTTTAAAAAATAGTTATATTATTTTCCCTCCAAAATATTTACCGGAGGGATAACATCGTCATCTTGAACCGGACATATTCTCTTAACGTTGATTTTATTATGGTACATTTTTTGTTTGAGGCCCACTTTGGACTTCAAAATTTCCCCTATGATAGATGGATTTTCAACTCAAGTGCTTCTAATCATGTGATTGCATCAAAAAATTCTTCTTTTGTACCTTGCACTAGACATCCTATGTTGATGGGAGAAAACATACCTATGAGAGTGTGCAAAGAAAGAAGAGTAGAATTGTATTATGGAAGCTTTCAGAATTTGATCCATGTTCTGAATATCTCCATGAATATTCTCTCTCTATCATATTACACACTTAGTATAGGCAAGTGAGTTAATTTCACTCCAAATTTAGTGATAATATAAGATATGGAAGATGGTTCCACAAGTATAGTTGAGGATTTGAATTATCATTCCAAGTTGTATACGCTCTCATTTCATGCCTAAGTATAATTATTTTTCATTTTAACCCATGCACTTGAATAAGGTTGAAAAAAACTAGATGACAAGTATGAGAATTACCCCTTGTATAAACTACATGAGGAACTAATGGCATTGTTTTTGCCTCTTTATGAGGTAAATGTTCGAGATGTTTTTGCACTCTTTGTATTCAATTTCAAAATCTTATTTAGAATACCAAAAAATGTTGAAAAATGTAACTAGGTTTTGTCTTCATTATTGCATTTGAGTCATAATGAAATGTAGTTATGGAAAAAAATGAAAAGAAAAATTTATTATTATTATTATGACTTATTAAAGCATGGGTTTCATGATTGGGTCATCATGTTTTAGGTCAAAGTCACTGTGGAGGACTTCTAGGATTTATTCTGAGTCAATAGAGTCATTGTATATTTAAATATACCCTTCTTGGGATTTTGAATCATGTAAAAAGGATTAGTTTTTAGTCAGAAATTAATTGTTTCACCTCCACACCAAGTCGGCCTCAAGAAAGGAAATTCGACCTCACCAGAAGGGTATATATTGAAGCAGTTCAATTCATTTGTTGAACTAACTCTCACACAAGTTCTATATCACAAGAAGAGATGGAAAAAGTATGAAATAAGGAAGAAGGGCTAAAATAAGTGTGAGGTTGGAGAAGAAGAAATATTAGGTCAAGGTCAAATTTTTGGGCCATCTCTCTCTCTCACGTGTGGGTTTTCTTGGGAGATCAAAGTCTCTACAGCTATATCGAAGCTATTGTTATCAGTTGCTACCAAGTCAAGATTGATGTTGTTAGGTCAAATTTGTTGCTTCCACTTGATTTTGTCTCAATTAGAAGTGTTAATCCAAGATAAAAGTTATTGTGTTGAGATCGAAGTTGCTAGGTCGAAGATAAGTGTTGCATCATAGTGTTGCTCTTGTTGCTACTTTCGGGTCGAAGATACTATTTTATGCAGAAGAAGAAGAGGGATGAATTTGTGTAGAGGAATTTTGTTTCTAAGTCTATACTCTTGGATTATCTCATGAAATCTATTTAAGGAAGAATTTTTTACCAGGCTTTCCCCTAGAGTGGGGGTTTTCCCTCGTTATCTGCCTACATCTGGTGTCCTTGATCTTTATGCTACTGCTTTCGTAATTTCTTGATGAACTAAGATAAAATAATATCATAATAAATTTAATAAGAATACAATAATATCATAAGTAATTATCAAGTATAATAAAATATGTCTTCCTTTCTGATTTTCTAACATGGTATCGGAGCTTTGGTGAAAAAGAAGGAAAAATGAAATTTTAAGGTTCTATTGTAATAAATGAATCTCAAGAAATTGATCAAGAAAACATAAAAGGAGATCTTATAAGGGAATAAGCTTTCCATACTCAAGGACAATGTCTAACTAAATAAAGGTAGAGAACAAATTAGAAGGAGCCTCAAATTACAAGTCATGTAAAAAGAGAATTGACCTCATCCTTGAAAAGAAAAAAGTATTAGATTTGGTTCAAGGAAAAGTAAAGAAACCTATTGAATAATCTAGTGATGCAGATAAGGTGAAGTTCATAGAATCAAATATTTTGGCTATGGAACTAATGGTAGAAGGCATAAACGACAATATTTTACCATATATATCCAACATAGACCATGCTCAAGAAATGTACAAGGCCTTATGAAATTTATTCACTATCAAGAACATTGTGTTAGCATGAATTTTTGTCGTAAAAAACTCACTTTAGCTATGCATATCAAGTAGCCCTAACATCAAGTATGGCTACAAAATATCTTTATATTTGCTGCATAATATTAGATCTAAGCATAAAAAACATTAAGCAGATAAAATGTGAAATGGCTCCATGCATCCAATGGACAAGGCAAGAACAATGTATAAAAAGAATCTTTTGTTATATTAAATAATGGGGCACCTGAGAGGAAAACAAGAAAGGTGTTTTCCAGTTCTCCTCAGTGGGATGGGTTCTTGGAAGTCCTCAGTGTTTCAGATCTAAAATTCCTCTTTTTGGTTGATATGAAAAACCCTAACATGGAACTCAATGAGAGTTCAAAATGCAAACAAAATAAAATTGGTGACCAAGAGTAGATCTAGTGTGATCTAATGCAATGGAGGTGACTAATGAATGGGAAAAAACCTCCTATTTATAACAAAATATTGGGGTGTTATAGAACCTAGTGCATGAATAAAATATTATTAAACATCTTCTAGAATCACCCTTTAGGAATATTTTATTATATTTGTTGGAGGGAAAAGGGTTTTTGACTTGGGTCAATTCCTTTATTTATAAATAACAAATAAATAAATGATTTATTTATTATTTAAGGAAACGAGGGGAATACAATTAAATAAATAATGGTTTATTTAATTATTTAAAAATGACTTAGTCAAATTTAACTAGGAATAATATTTAAATAATGATTTAAATAACTTATTCTTAGGAAATTATTAAATAAATAATGATTTATTTAATTAATTACCTTGCTTTGGGTTAAATATGACCAAGAAGTGTAAACAAATGTGGTGAAAGTGATTTTACTTGGGGTAAAATTGGTCTTACATGGTGTACTTGGGTTCATCTAACGATAATGGGTTAGATGACCAAAAAATGGTGTAAAAGATTGCCTCCCAACGTACGAGTGTTAGGAGAAAATCGTATGACCGAAGTACGTTGTAAGAACTGAAACAAGATAGAAATGAAAGAGAGGAATGTAAGGTGATCTAAAGTGGTAGAGGACTAGACCCTAAGGAGACGAGACTTACAGGTGCAACAAGTCTCAAGTGTATGATGTGGTACCAATGTGAAAGGTGGCAGGGGAGGCATACCTATGCCTGCCGAAACAAGAGTGAAAAGAATAAGGCACCCAGAAAACCACGGAACGCACTAAGGGAACAAGGATTGGTTAGAACATGAGGCAGAGGAATACAATAATGAGCCCCACATACATGCTATGCCTGGAATAATCGTCAGGACTTATACAATAATATTTGAGTACATGAGATACAAATACACCCAAATGCCCCCTACACACGGGGACGGGCTCTCAACATATGACTGGGACATGCAAATCGTAGAGGGGCTGCAGACGGTTGAGGTTGATATCATCCGATGAGAGGAGCTGCATCAAGGGTGGAAATGAAGAAGTCATCCGGGCATATGGGGGGCTACCTACAGGGCCACCCCCTCCTGAGGGTTGAGACATCTCACACATGCCCGGGAATCATCAATAGTTGTTGTGGCATCATGGTACCGTCAAGTGTATATATCACGATCATGTTGAGAAGAGCTCGAACCAAGATCAACTGCCCCCTGGACCCAGCTGCTGGAGAAGATAAGTTGATGTCGACAGAAGTAGGCCCACCAGAGGTGAGGCAATAAGGGAACCCCAACCAAGGCATGGGAGAAAAAGGTAGAGCGACCAACAGGGAGACAAGAATGATGATGCTGGAATGGGGGATAGGTCCAATGGGGACCATGAAAAACATGAGTACAAATGGGTATCTCATGACGGAAATCCTCAATAACAGAAATGAGTGTGGGGGCAAAGTGATGCCCCCCACCGAAAGGTGGTGTAAGTGAGGAAGTCTGATTTTAAGGATAGGTGAAGTAAGACTCCGTGGACGATGGGTGTCCTATTGAAGTACTGAAATACAGAAAACGAACATATGCTGGCTATCTACAAGAAAACACATTTCGAGGGGGAAATGCTAAGGGTAATATTTCTTAAGATAGAGTGCATTGCGAGGATTAGGAAGGGGGTGGCCTTCAAAGTCCTCTAAAAGGTATGCCCCCTTCCTGAGATCTTTACTAATGATGTAAGGACCGAGCCATAATGAGTCAAACTTCCCATGACCGAGGGTATCGTGGGCCTGGTCGTATACTAGAACAAGGTCACCTTCATGAAAGGTGCGAGGGTGGAATTTGCGGTCATACTGAGCTTTGGTGCACTTTTTGGTCGCTTCAAGGGTTTGTAATGCAACACAGTGATCTTCGGAGGCGTGCTCTAGCATGACAAGTCGTTGTTCTAGAGGTTGGGTATCGGGGAGAAGTTCGACGGCTAGGTGAAGGGAAGGGATTTCACACTCGATTGGTAAGACTGCCTCCTCACCAAAGACAAGGTGGAAAGGAGTGAAACCAGTGGCGGTTTTAACTGAAGTACGATAGGCCCATAACGCAGGGAAGAGCATGAGGTGCCAATTGTTTTTGTGTTTATTAACCGTTCTTTGAAGCATGGTCTTAAGAAATTTGTTGACGGCTTCAACTTGGCCATTACCTTGGGGGTAATAGGAAGATGAATATTGGTGTTCAAAAACCAAGAGTGAAGATAGCTCATGCCAGATCTCATCTTCAAAATGTCGGCCATGATCAAAGACTAATTGTTTGGGAACTCCAAAACGAGCGATGACATGGTTGAAGAAAAAGAGGGCGGTTGTGGCTGCTGTGTTATTGAATGTGGGCATAGCTTTGGCCCATTTAGTGAAATATTCAACCACCACAATGATATATTTGTGGTTACCGGTGGATGGGGGTCGACATTCCATAAATTCAATGGCCCATTTGCAAAAAGGGCCAGCTATGATGATAGGATGAAGGGGAGCGGGTGGAGTTCGCGCCTTGGGGGCAAAATGTTGGCAATTGGAATAGTGTTTGACTGCTTCAATGCAATCACTAAAGAGAGAAGGCCAAAAATACCCAGCGCGCATGATTTTCTGGGCAGTGGCAAGGCTAGAGAGGTGGCCACCGCAAGCGCCGCTATGACAAGCGTTGAGGACTTGTTCGGCTTCAGCGTGTGTGAGGCACCGACGAAGGACAGTATCTATGCCATGACAATAAAGATCATCGCCGATTAGAAGGTAGCGAGAGGCTTGGTGGCGGATACGTCGGCGATCGTCACGATCAAGGTGAAGGGCGAACGTTTGGGTTCACAAGTAAGTAAGGATATCACCGTACCATGGATCGTCGGTGGTGATGGCAAATAAATGTTCATCGGGGAGAGCCTCATTAGTTGGAGTGTCTTGCATCCCAGTAGGGAGGTCAGAAATGAGTTCAGCAAGGGCTAAATCTTTCTTACCTTTTGGGGTGACAAATTCAAGGTCGAATTCTTGAAGGATAACGACCCAACGAGCGTATTTCCCACTGAGGATGCGTCGGCTCAATAGGAAAGCCATTGGTTTGGAATCAATCACCACCTTGGTGGAACGCAGGATGATATAATGACGCAGCTTTTGGATGGAGAACACAACAGCCAGTGCTAATTTTTCTTCATGTGAGTAAGAGACAGGTGGACCAGCAAGGTTTCTACTGACATAGTAAATTACATGTTCGGTGCCATGATCATCTTCTTGAATAAGGACACCAGCGATCGAATGGGTGGAAGCGGAGATGTAAAGGATGAAATCTTGGTTAAAGTCAGGATGACAGATCAAAGGGGAAGAGGTGAGAGCATGCTTGAGGGCATCAAAGGATTTTTGAGCGTAGGTGTCCCAGACAAAAGAGGTGTGAGAGCGAAGAAGTCGAAGGAAACCATGTGCGGTAGTAGCATAGTCGGGAACCAAGCGGCGAAGGAAATTAGCTTTGCCTTGGAGACTTTGCAGCTGTCGTAAGGTACGGGGGATAGGAAGCTTAAGAATGGCTTGAACTTTCAAAGGGTCAAGAGTGATCCCCGCTTTAGATACTATGAAGCCAAGGAGACGGCCTGCGGGAACACAGAAGACACATTTTAAAGGGTTAAGACGGATGTTATACTTGCGACAGCGGAGGAAAATGGTATGCAGATCATGCATGTGTTGGGCCCGATGTTTAGAGCATGTAGTAAGGTCGTCTAAATAGGCAAGGATAATATGAGCTAAGTCATGGAAACAATAAGACATGGCTCGTTGAAAAGTGGCGCCAACATTTTTAAGACCAAATGGCATGACTCGGTAGGCAAAAGTGCCCCAGGGACTAATGAATGTGGTTTTAAGTTGATCAGCACGACGGATAATGATTTGGTTGTACCCTAAGAAGCCATCCATGAAGGATAAAACTTCATGTCCCGTGCACTCATCAATGATTTGGTCGATAAATGGTGTGGGGAAGTTGTCTTTGGGAAAAGCTTTGTTCAAATCGCGAAAGTCAGTGCAAACACGAATGGTGCCTTGTTTTTTGAGGACGAGGACGGGATTGGACACCCAAGTGGTGTATTCAATGGGATAAATGAAACGAGCCTGCTAGAGCTTATCGATTTCAGCTTTGATGGCGTCGCGTCTGGATGGATGAATGGGTCGCAATTTTTGACGGACCGGGGTGGTGTCTGGCCATGTGTTGATGTGGTGTTCGACAATGGCGGGATCGAGTCCGGGCATTTCTGAGTAGGACCAGGCGAAAACATCACGGAATTCTTTGAAGAGTTTGGTGTAGGCTTAAATTTCATCCGAAGTGCATTGGGCGCCCAGAGTGATGTGTTCTTCGATACCCGGTTTGACAGAAATGTCGATTTTGATGGTAGGAGAGATATTAGCCATGTTGCCTTCTTTGAAAGCATCAGGGGCAGGGATGGGGTTTTTGAACCAACCAAATTTATTGGGGATGAAGTCTTTGGTTTCGATAGCGTATTGGTCATGTGATTGATGTGGTAGGAAGTAGGCACGATGGTGCATATCGTCCCATGGAAAGTCGGGTTCGGTCATGGCTTCCATGATGTCTTCGTCGGACTAGAAGAGGGGAGGAGTGGATGGTAAAGAATGTCCAGGGGAGTAGAAGTATGAAACACCTGATTTTGAGGGGAGGTGGTTACATTGGTGTCGTCATGGGGGGTGACAGCGGGGTCAGAGACTAAGGGGTCGGTTGCTGGAAAACGAGGTGAGGAGGAAAGGTAGGAAATAGTGGCTGAAGGTTCGGTCATGTCGGTATCAGACTGAGGAATGGTAATAGGGGTAGATGTGTGGTCGAGGGTTATAAAAGGAGGACGGGCAAGTGCGGCTTCGAATTGGCGGTAAGCGGCTAAAGAAGCACGATACTCGTCAAGACAGGGGCAAAGGTGGATATAATGTCCATGGAAGTTGCATAAAGAATAAGGGTGATTGGTGCGCAAGTTTTTAAGTTTGGGAAGGGAACTAGGGAGAGTGACCTGGACCGTGGGAATATCAGATTCTGGAAACATTTCATTGACCATGGTTTTGAGGTGTGGTAATTCAGGGTAGGTATGGGTGGCGTGGCCAACAACTTCGCACAAGGCGCACTGGATGGGATGTTTTGGAAGGCAAGGAGGAGTGGAAGTTGTCGACGCCACCGTGTCTTTCGGTGCCCCCCTACGAGATTTGATATTGTTACCGGACATGGTTGTAACAGGAGGAGGGGCTGGGTGAGGAGACGGAGGTGTGGGAGCAGCAGAAGAGGTCATGGGTATTGTTTGAACCGGAGTCAAAGCAAGATAGGGCTTGGGTTGACCAGGCAGGGTAGGGGCAAGGGGGCTTAGGTACCAGACGGGTATACCCAAGGTCAAGTTGGGTAGGGAGAGGGTAGCCAGGATAGGGACAGAGGAAGCTCCGAGAGTTGGAGCGAGGAAAGGAATCTGACCAGCAGGAAAATGACCAGGGGGGACAGGGCCGAGGGGATTGTAATCGGGCGGAATTGTGCCAGTAGGGAGAGAAGATTCTGAAGGAAAAATACTGGCTAGCGGGGGTGAAAGGCTAGGATCCGGAGGAGTTGGGGAAAGTTGAGGTTGCTGACTAGCCAAAGTGGGTTGTGTAAGGTCAGCCCAAGATGATTACATCATGCAAACGTTCGCCAAGCTAGGGTCAGAGAGGGTAGGTGAGTCAAGAAGGGTGCCAAGTAAGGAGGGGTCTTTGAAGAGGCCGGGAGGGGCATGGAGCTGAGACGTAGTCGCGGTGGAAATAGAGGACTCAGGGGAAATCTGGGAGTTGGGTGTACAATACGATAACTGGTCGATGGTGATGATTTTTCCGTTATGTGGGAAGAACATCTTGCGGTAAACTGCGGATGGGACGGCAGACATGGCATAAGTGTAACTACGCCCCAAGAGGATGTTGTAGTCGAGAGGGGCGGTGATCACTTCAATGTCGACACACACAGTTTTTCCGGCAAGAGTAATAGGACAGCGACGGAAGAGGCCGACGGGCTGGGAAGCATGGCCATCCCACGCACGAATGGTGATTGTGGAAGGAGCCAACGCAGGATATCTGATTTGTTGCCAAACCGAAGTGGACATGACACAGGTAGATGCCCCCTCATCAATGACGCATCGAGTAATAGTGGCATTGTGGATTTGGACCGAGATTTGGAAAGCAACCGACGCAGGAAGAGGGGGATGGTCAAGTTGACGGGGATTGAAAACAATGAACTGGTCATCGGTAGGGTCGACAGCATCCAAGACAATCTAATCAGAGGCAGCATTTCAGCGTAAAGGACCCTTAGGAATTTTGGTTTGAACTTCAACTTTGGGTGGAGGAATTTGCAAGGGACCATTGGGTGTCGATAAAGGCTGAGTGGGGGCCAAGGATGGGAACTCGGGGGTAGAAGGAACGGGAGGCCGAGTTTGAAGGGAAGGATTGGCGGGGAGAGATTGGTCTGATGCCATCATGATGATCTAGTGATCGGAGGAACCAGAAGGAGAGGGTTGAGCGAGTTACAAGCCATGAGGTGACGGGGTGGCCACGAGTCCTTGTTGAGGGGAAGGAGCGGGAAACATAGCAGGTTGAGAGGTGTCCGGATGGGGAGGGAGAGTAAGAGAAGATGGTTGCATCTGCTTAGTGAGCTGAGACTCCCATAGTTGCTTCATTGGTGGTAATCGGGGACAAGCATGAGTGGGATGAACGTAAACATCATAACACGAACAAGGCTTGTTAGTGTGAAGAGGCCTAGTTGGCTTGGGCTGAGAGCCTGGGGATTGGGTGAGAGTGGGGGAATCAATGCAGGAATAGTTGGGTCCATGATTAATGGAAGTATAGGGATGGCTTTTCCTCTTGCGTTGAGAAGGAAGATGAGAAGGGGTACCTGGATGTGCAAATGTTGGCCCTGAAGGGGGGAGTAAATGTGGTCCAAATGCTGAAGGCGTTGGGACAGTAGAATGCGAGTAGGGGTAGGGTGTAGGATAGGAAAAAGGAGGAGTCATGCCAAATCCAGGATACATGCTACCTGGAGAGTGAAAAGTGCCGAAGGGGCTGGACATGCCTAGAGGGAAACTGTATCCCAGAAGAGGTTGAGCAGAGGTAGACATGGCAAAAGTAACAGGGGGAGATCCCGAACAGGCAGAGGAAGAGTCGGAGGGCACACTCGGGGGAAGACTTACTCGAGGACACGAGAAGGAGTAAGTCGATCAACTAGAAACTGAGGGTGAAGGCCAAGAAGTTGTCGGGAAAAATGCCTTGGAGGCGCAATGATGACGGGAAGAAGAAAGACCGACAAGGGCAGCAAGGTGCAAAAGCAAGACGCGACAAGGGCAAGGAGGTGCAGTGTCAATTAATTTTAGAGTCTTTGCCGGCCGGTGTTAACCAGGCTCTTCTTCACTTAGGGTCAGTGTGTGGCATGCGTTAATTTTAATTGATTAAACCCAAACGTTTTAAGAGTAAAAGAAAAAGTGTGTTGCGTAATGGAAAAGAAATCTGCAGTAAATAAAACTGAATGAACAGAAAATTAACAACTAAAAAGGCAGCAATTGAACCCAAGAAGGTGGGTCTCTCAAAACTAGGCTAGAAGGGGCAGAGCAAGCTAACAAGAGACCAATAGATCGAAGGTCCGGAGGGACTGGGATCTAATGGAGAAATCTGCTGGAAAGTGGAGTCGCCAATTGTTAGCATGAATTTTTGTCGTAAAAAACTCACTTTAGCTATGCATATCAAGTAGCCCTAACATCAAGTATGGCTACAAAATATCTTTAGATTTGCTGCATAATATTAGATCTAAGCATAAAAGACATTAAGCAGATAAAATGTGAAATGGCTCCATGCATCCAATGGACAAGGCAAGAACAATGTATAAAAAGAATCTTTTATTATATTAAAGAATGGGGCACCTGAGAGGAAAACAAGAAAGGTGTTTTCTAGTTCTCCTTAATGGGATGGGTTCTTGGAAGTCCTGTGTTTCAGATCTAAAATTCCTCTTTTTGGTTGATATGAAAAACCCTAACAACATGGAACTCAATGGGAGTTCAAAATGCAAACAAAATAAAATTGGTGACCAAGAGTAGATCTAGTGTGATCTAATGCAATGGAGGTGACTAATGAATGGGAAAAACCCTCCTATTTATAACAAATTATTGGGGTGTTCTAGAACTTGGTGCATGAATAAAATATTATTAAACATCTTCTAGAATCACCCTTTAGGAATATTTTATTATATTTGTTGGAGGGAAAAGGGTTTTTGACTTGGGTCAATTCCTTTATTTATAAATAACAAATAAATAGATGATTTATTTATTATTTAAGGGAAATGAGGGGAATATAATTAAATAAATAATGGTTTATTTAATTATTTGAAAATGACTTAGTCAAATTTAACTAGGAATAATATTTAAATAATGATTTAAATAACTTATTATTAGGAAATTATTAAATAAATAATGATTTATTTAATTAATTACCTTGCTTTGGGTTAAATATGACCAAGAAGTGTAAACAAATGTGGTGAAAGTGATTTCACTTGGGATAAAATTGGTCTTAAATGGTGTACTTGGGTTCATCTAACGATAATGGGTTAGATGACCAAAAAATGGTGTAACACATTGGTCAAGTAGCAATTTTTAAGAATGAACTAAGGACCAAAAAAATGACTAAATATGAAATTTTGGCTTCCTTCTTTGTAAGGATATCTAGAATTAGAGATGACCTTCTATCCGTAGATGAGATTGTTCCAGACAGAGAACTAGTGATTATTGTTGTTGCTTCAACAATCAATATCTAGAAGGAAAATCCCACATTCAAAGAATTATGGAATGCTTGCCGCCAAGAAGAAATGAGAATCTCATTAGTAACCAACAATGAAGAAGAGAAAGTTTCAAATTCCTACTCCGCTCATCACAAGAAAGGAAACTTCAGGAAGTCTAAAGGGTCAAGAAGGAAGGTAGACATGTCCAAAATAGAATGCTACCAATGTCATAAAATGGGTCATTATAAAAGTGATTGTCCTGACAATCCGAAGAACAAGAAAAGGGACAGGGACCAAGCCAATGTTGCTTAAGAAGGATCTCCCAGGAAGAATATAGATGAATAATCAAATATAAGGGACTTGCACTACTGATTTCTTTTCTCTGAGTCTTAGTTATTTTCATTTTAAATTTTTCTTTTGACTTTTAGTATGTCTTGGTTTAACATATTTTTGGAAAGAAACTTTTGAATTGTTTTTATAAGGTTATAGATATCCCTCAATATTGGATGGATACCTCACCAACCTACAAGTATAAGTATTTTACTTCTTTCCATATTTTATTTCTTTTACTTATTCAAGTTTTTCTATATTAAATACTAATCACATATCTATTCATATTTTCTTTGTTTAGGAAAGGAAAATTATATAGTCAAGGAATATGGAAGGAAGCTTCACAAGACAAAGCTTTGAGTTGAAAGGTTTGTTAAGAAACAAAGGTATTACCTATACCAAATTTTTTGTATACTCATTCCCTTTAGTAATATATTTCACATTACTAGCATTGTTGTGTCTATATTTCCTGAATCATAAAGATTCTTTATTGGGTGATTCATCTCTAGATAAATCTACCCTCCTCATATATTTTATCATTCTTGTAGAACCCTCTAGGGTTCTTTGTAAAACCCCAAACTTAAGGGTATGTTGATGATAATGTGTGAAAACCTAGCCTACTTATGGTTATTGATGAATTCTATGAAAATGTTTGATGCTTTGATGATTTCATGTTTGGGGTTTTGGTATGGTTATGAAAACCCTAGCCTATTGGGGTTAAATGGTTCCAACCTTTGAGTTTTTGATGAATTAGGGGTTGGTATGTTATTTATTTAAACCTTCTATATTTAGGGTTTTATAGGGTTTATGAGCAAGACCATTATTACCTATGAATGAATCCCTACGTATATGTTTGTTCGTATGATCAAGCTTGTTATTTATCTTATTTGTAATAAGTGTCATTGGGTTTTCCTGACATATGTTGTTGTGATATGCTTATGCATGATGATGAAATCCTAGATATATATGTGGATCTAAATATTTATGGTCATAAGTCTTAGGTTTGGAACTAAGCCCTTGTCAAATTTTGATATTCTACGATGATATTGTTTGGGAAATCTAGGGTTTTGTAGCTAAACCTTAGTAGAAAGTAAATTATCTAGCATGTGATATGACAATTTGGAATCTATGAAATTGTATTGTGATTGTTGAAGATGAAAATCTAGGGTTTACAACAAAACCTAGTAGAAGTTAGTCATATTGTTAATTGAGTTGTGATTGGTTTTGACTGTAAAAGATCATGTATGAAATCTAGAGTTTGGATGAAATCCTAGTGGGAAGTATAACATATGAATTTTGATAGTTATTATATGCATTTTTACACTTGTTTGAATTGTTTCTAGGGTTTTCTATGTGAAATAATATGTTATATCTATGAAGGAGATATTAATTCCCTATATATAATAAGATTGATATCTTGATTGAGTTGTTGATGTGATTTAGGGTTTGTAACAAAACCTAGGAAAGAAGTTAAAGTATTAAAGTAAAGTATCTTGTTGATCATGTTTTTAAAGTCTAATTCTTCCATTGTGGTATGATTTTGATATGGCTACCTTAATGCTTCTACATATTTGGTTGTACTTTATATTTAAGCCATGCAAGTACATAGTCTTCAGATGGTGAAGATGCTCGTAAGTAAATTTGGTATGATAAGAATGATAAAGGAAGATATATGAATGGTTATGGTCAAAAATGACTCTAATAAGAAGGATGGAAGACTTAAAATATTCTCCAATTCCATGAGAATAATTTTATGTCCCTAAGTTAAGAGGGATCCTGGATAGAAGAGATCTCCCTAGTTAAGAGGGATCCTGGATAGAAGAAATCTCCCTAGTTAAGAGGGAGGGAATGATGACTACCTTAAAATAAGAAATTGGAGAATGCATTTATAGGTGCTCCTATAAGAAATAAGGCAAGATTTGGATGAAGAATATGTTGATGCATGTGAAGTAGGAAAGAAATATATATGGTTAAGGAATCTTGTGTTAAGATTCATTTAAAAGTCCTACTGTGATAAATTGAGAAGCAACATCAAGTTGTCTGAAAGGCCCCGGAGGTTTGTGTTTATGTACATTTGAAAGTTTGTTACTGATTTTGTTTTTGTTTGTACAAGTAAATATCTTAGAGGTTTTTTTATTATGTTGTACATACTTGTTGTTATCGATAATTTTTATCAAGAGATATTTGCTGTCTTTGATCCATTGGATGAAGGAGGATTTTCTACCGATTGGACTAATCAGGAGTGTGAAGGCTTTGTGACTGAAAAATTTCCTGTAGGGACATCTATGTGTTGATGTCTAATAGGTAGGTTGGCATTGGTCATAGATATCTTACCTTGGATACGCACCTGGATCCATGGTTTGATGGTTAGTAAGTAAGTCTGATGGTACCTAGAGAGGCTGAAATTTTTAGTCCATCTTAGTCCACCTGGATAGATTTCCTTGGTTAGGAATCAAGTCCATGCCATATGGTGCTTAAATTTTTTAGAAACCTTGGATAGATTTTCCTGGTCGGGAATATATTCCATGTCATTGTGGTTTCTAAACTCTTCATAGTTCACATAGTTGGAGATCTTCCTTGTACTTGAATATGATGAATACCTCCCTAGTTAAGAGGGAGTGTTAAAAAATGTAACTAGGTTCAGTCTTCATTTTTGGATTTGAGTCATAATGAAATGTACTTAAGAAAAAAAATGAAAGAAAATTTTATTATTATTATTATGACTTATTAAAGCATGGGTTTCATGCTTGGGTCATCATGTTTTAGGTAAAAGTCCCCATTGGTGACTTCTAGAATTTATTATAATTCAATAGAGTCATTGTACATTTAAAGAGACCCTTCTTGGGATTTTGAATCATGTAAAAAGGATTATTTTTTTTGTAATAAATGAATTATGTCACCTCCAAACCAAGTCAACCTCAAGGAGATCAAGTCGGCCTAAAGAAAGGAAATTCAACCTCACCAAAAGGGTATATATTGAAGCAGTTCGATTCATTTGGTGAACTAAATCTCACACAAATTCGATATCACAAGAAAGAGATCAAAAAAGTGTGAAATAAAGAAGAAGGGCTAAAATAAGTGTGAGTGCTAGCGGGAAAACTTCCCTAAGGTAAGGGTTGACAACCTCAATAGATCGAAAGTAGAAAATCAACAAGAAGCATATGTTCAAGAAATAAAACTATAAAACTACCAAATTTGGGTTTGAGAGGAGTACCCATATGTCCTACGTTTGATGTTGATCCCGTGGGGTCCAAACCCTTTGCTTCCTCTTAAAAGAGCAAGCCTGCAACACAGTTCATAGAAGCATATACATAACAAGTAATTCAAAGTGTGTGCATAATAAACATGATATATCATCAAGCATAAACATATAAATCATGACATATTACACATGAATCAAAAAACATGAGATCATAACATATTGGAAATGAGACAGAGCTTCTTTATTGATGTCAACAAAGAGTCGTGGAGAGATACAACCTAATCCAATCATGGCACCAATGAAAAGTTCCTCAAGATCCCTCCAACCCAAGCCTTAAAGATCACCTCTCAAGCATGTAAAAAAGGATGCCACATAATGAAGGATGAGAATCTATCCAAGGAAACAAGGATTTCCTATGACTGGGAGTGCAAGAGGCACAAGGAAAATCAAACTTGATCTGGGGACAAAAATGACTATAATGTCGATATCCTATCTCCTTCTTCTAATTAGGCCTTCCCACGAGGTGTATAAATACCACCAAAAATCAGTTTATTCAGCTAGACCATAGACCCCTGTAGGTGGGCTTTCGGTAAAACCTGTAAACCCCACCCAAGAAATAGGATTATATTTTCTCTTTTCATGTTTTAAATAATACAGACGGTTTCTGTATTATGGTACCCATGTTTTTGCGTGCTTCTTAAAGGGTAGAGTCGCGTATGGAATTCAAAATATCATTTTTTAATATAATATCAAGTCTGTAAGGGAAAGGGTTGCCCAAGGCCATACAAGAGCATCAGAACTATAAGAGTGTTGAATGATACTATAATAGATGCCCCCTAATATATGAGCTCAAAAGGGGTAAATTATGGCTAAAATGTATTAAGTATAAATATAGGTCATTTGAGAACCCGATAGTAGATCACTAGATTCCAGCCCATTGAATACCTATGGAAGGAGTCAGAAAGAAGACTCGTGTCTGAGGTGGGAATACCCATGCTCAGAGATAGTAAAGAATGTCGTCTAATCAAGTATAGAGCTAATCCAACATGTATACATAAGTGTACAAAGAGACCTAAATAATACATAGTGGATCATCTGATCATAGTGGAAAAAGAACACATCGAAGCTATGTCTCAATATCACATATAGAAGAAAGTTTGATAAGTGATACTTCAATAATGTCTGATCATTGATGTTGCATAATTCATCGTCATAGTACCAAGTTATATAGGTCGAATAGTGGTACTGCATAAACTCGGGTGCCAACATACATGATGTTGTTGTGATGAACAGCAACATATAAGGATGGTTAGTATCACTGGCAGAAAACTAAAGGAGTTGTCGAGTGAACCAAGATGTTGACACAACCTAAGGTCTTCACCGACTGCAGATGGTACATCTCTACACTATGGTAATAAATGAGATGAATTTTACCATGTGATAAATCATTGATTATTGGTCATTGATGTATACCATTAACAAACGCGAGACAACTCACTGATAATGATGATGAGTGTCAAGGTACCCCAATACAATCTAACAAGTGCGAATAAATGTGTTGAAGTTAGACATTTGAGAGAATCTATCAATCATGAGACATTGATGTATTCTAACTATCTATAGAAAAGGAGACTACCATTGATAGTGATTCAAAGTCGATGGGAAAATCTCTACTCGAAGGAAGGCATTAAGGCATCCCAAATCAACCAATGCAAGTGTAACCCACAGACCAATAATTTGGAAGAACTCGAACGAAAGAGATGAAGTAACCATTCTGAAGTGTGCTTCTGGCGTACACAATATGTGGCTAGCGCAAGGCAGAAAATATCTGAACCAACTAATAAAAACAGACGCGAGAAATCCACCAATTGTGTCAATGGAAACCATGTTATTGCACGAATCCCAATGTGTGATAATGTAAGTTGACATTGAACATAAGGGAAACCACTCAGTCAAAGACCCCTGATACTGATCAATGTTGAGCACAAGGTCACCTATCAATGATGTAAATAGGGCCAAGTTGCAGCTCTAGGCCTACTCTCAAAGCAATTTGTCGGAGTCAATAAGAGAATACCCGCTAGAAAGAAGTCAATGAAGACCCTCTTAACTAGCATGAGAAAAGGACCAAATAGCTGATGTGATATTGAAGATAACTTGATAGACTGGGTATGTCCAAATGAAAATGAGTCAAGAGACACCGCAGAATGGCCGATATAGGTTGAATTCCCTTGAAAAAAATCATGACTCGAATGTGAATCTATAGTAGTATAAAATAACTTTGTATAAGTTTGCAATGCATGAGGCATTAACAAACTCTCCATATGGTTGGAAGAGATAACCAATCAAAGGAGGATTGAATCAAGAACAATGTTATGGCTCTCCTAAAGTCAAAATAAGTCTCATACCAATGGATAAAAGACTTGTTTTGAGTGATTTGTTCAAGGGAAACACAACTGACTCTTGTTTCCATCAAATATGGAAGTAAATGTCTTGTTCCTGCTCTTTTTGGAATATTTAATTTTTTTTTGTCTTTTTCATATTTTAAAGCATGAAAAAGAATAAAATAATTTCTATAGTAGAGTTGAAATAACAAGTGTTAAGGGAATATGCACTATTTCCTGGGGCTGGAACATTCCTATGCTCAATGCAAGGTGTCGAATAGTGGTCATAAACACTCAAAGGAATGTTCTTTCCACGGATACAAGGTGGCAAGTCACAAAGGCTAATGAATGCATGGCTTGAATATGTAGAATGGTCATGGTCAAAAGTGGCTTATACACGAGTCCAAATGAAGTCGCCTTGTGGCCAAAAGGGTACTAGTCAATATGCAATGCAGCAGTACAACTTAACACGTGAGAGCCTATAGGTTATAAATCCAGAAATATAGTGAAGAAGAAGAAGAATGAGGCTTCATTGCAAAGTCATGGAAGGAATAAAGAGGACTCCTGAGCCTAAGAAAAATATTTCAGCATGGGTTCCAAGTGAAAATAAGGTACTATCTAGGGCACCCATGATAAGGTAGGCTCCTACCACACAAGTTATGAAACTTCTAAACAACGAGAAGGTTTTGTGTCACATATTTGGTGGGGTCAATCCTAAGGAAAAAAAATAAAAGGAAACTGATAATGCACAATGTAAGTGGAGAACCTAACCTATATGCCAGTTTCGAGAACCGATACCTGTTAGAGTGGACCAACCATGAAAATTACCCAAAGGATAAGTCTTTAGAGTTCTGTAGACATAATTAGGAACACTAGAAAAGAATTTAATACATCCCTTATATATACTTCAGATAAAAGCTTGTATTAAAAAATACAAAACTTGAAAATGTGCACCTTATATATACAATATGGTACAGGGAACCATGCAGCCTTGTGGATTACGCATAATAGTTCTTCAAGACAAGCCCCTCATAGGTTTCAGACCAAGGACTCCTTTGGTAGCTAAAACTCATGGCTTCAAAAAGTTCCTCCTGTGAAGGAAACTCAATATCCAAGAAATCATGAGAACTAGAAGGATAAAATGAGGAAAGCAAGGGGTCCCATGTCCCCATAGAATAAATCACTTGACCAACTATTGGGAACAAGTCCAGAGAAGGAAAACAATAGTTCAAAGGATCCTTCTCAGAAGAAATTGAACATTGAGGATATGACGCCACATAGTTCAAATGTGGTGGGGTAGAGTCAACTAGAACAATTGGAACATACCAAGGGGTATTCTGAACTAAGTTCAAATTAGGATGGTAATTATAAGATGCAAGTTGATCAATAGTGACAATGTAGAAAATCATACCAATGGGATTCAATTTGATGTACTCAAACAATATATTGAATTCTTCCTACAATTTGCGGAAACAAAACACGATTGCACAATCATATAAACAAGTAAGAGAAAGAAACAATCAATTGCACAACAAAATATGCATTTGGGGAAATAAACTGATCAAAACCCCAATATATGTATATTTCATATGGTTAATATCATGAAACAATATAATGTTATTCCTCAACTAAGAAACCTATGCACCCTGCCAACTATCTCACTCTGATCTTGCTCGAAACTGGCTTGCAATCTAAGTAAAATTGGTCAAGTATTTAACATTTTTCTTGCCTCTGCCTGCCCTACCTTTCTTAAACATTCTTGGGCTAATTGAACCCCTATTAATTAGGAAAATACCAATTAATTATTTTGCAATCCTTCAAGGCCTTACTGATGACCTCATGCATGACCTGTACAATTTCATAATAGTAAAACTAATAGTTATATGCCTTTAACCTCAAACTCAACTGGGCCTTCCTTAGAACTTACATGCAACAACTATTTATAGTGAATTATAAGTTAATTTATTGATCACTACTTGTGAATTAAATCATATTTAATTCACTGGACCTATCTCTAGCTCATCACTCAGTTAGAACTATTTAAATTGATTTTAACTAAAACAATTTAGTAACTAATTACAACTCACAAATAATTGTAACTGGACCCCATAAAAAAGAAAAATCCCTTTACATGCCTCCTCTTTGACCTCTAACTCGAATTTCCTAAGCTAACTCATTCTTCCTGACTCAGTTAAATAATACAAGTTGTCATGAGATGAAATTACAATTTTTCTTTCAATTTAATTAAGGGAAAAATTATATCACAAGCCTCATATGGTAGCCATTTATGGGTGCCATTTTCTGGATTTCATTTATGGTTTTCATTTTCAATGTTTCTTGTTGCAAATTTCAACACTCCCTCTGAACAAGAAAGTAATTCAATCTATCTCGATATGTTACCTTTGTAATGTTCTACATGCAACACTTCAATAGTATTTTTTGCTCCTACAACTCCTGAAGCTGAATAGCCTACAAAAATTGAATTAGTATGATCCATTTGTCATCAAAGTCTCTGACTACTATCGATTACTGCACTATATACTAAAATCTATGTGTTGTTGCAGACTCTACATTTGTGCCCTCTGCCTTGTTGCCAACCTTGATTTGTTGTCCAATATATGACATCTATCACTTTGATTTATGTCTTCGTGACATCTCACTGCATCAATATAACTAATCCTTCCTACTACTGTGTATTATGGGCTCCTCATAGCCAGGTTTGATCCATGATACATTCCATCTCAATGGACCCTACCCAAATTTCTTCTCTTGGGATTATGTTTGCACATCCCCCTACCTCTCACTTGGAGGTATGGTTGCATGTGCTTCCTCTGCCCATCTAGTCTCTGTTGAGATTTTGTGTATTTGGGGTAGCATCAATTGTGCTCTAGGTCCCAAATTTTGAGCAAGGACTAGAGTTCACCTGATCTACAAGACCTAAAAATGGATTTGGGAAATTTCATATGGTTTAGGAGATTAAATTAATTAATTATTTTAATGTATTTCCTAAGTTAAAACTTAGGAAAATAAAATAATTAAAGTGAATTTAATTAAACATGTGATGAAATTTTCTTGAGTCACACAGATCAAGATTTCTCTTAATCTCAGCCATTGATTAAATATTTAATCTTGGTCGTTGATTTATCAATGAGAAAAGTATAAAGGAAAGGCTTGGGGTCATTTTTAAAACACAGAAGTAGACACTGAAGCTAAGTTGAGATTCTAGGGCGGGGTTGCTAAGAATTCTCAAGTGTTTCAGCTGCAGAGAGGGGAATTTAGACCAAGGGGATGATATGATCCCGGGGTCTAGAATACACAAGAAGCAGAGAAGAGATCGGGAAAGACAGCGCAGAGGAAGGCAGCAGTAGCAGTAGCAGACGACAACAGTAGCAGCAGTAGACGGCAGCAATAGCAGCAGCAACAGGCAGCAGCAGCAGTAGCAGACGGCAGCAACAGCAGCAGAAGACGGCAGCAACAGCAGCATTAGCAGCAAGGACAATGTGATTTTCAGGAAACCCTTCAGGGGTTACACAGAGGCCCTTAGGGGCAGCGTAGTGACTGCGTCACCCAGTCTGGGGTAATGCAGTCCCTTCTAGTGACAACGCTGAGCATTTGGAGGCCTTCAGAGGCTGACGTAGTGTCTTTCAGGGGCAGATCTGTGGTTTCTAGGCCTAGATCTGGCTGAGTTCTATAAATCCCAGTTGAGGGTGTGGATCAGTCATTCTTGTTGGTCTTATATCAGCAAGGTGTTGCAGATCTAGAGTTTTCTCTGTAGGGTTTTCTAGATCTAGAACCTAGAGTTGTGTATTCATAAATATTCTTAATAATAGAGCCCTCCAGCAGCCAGAGACTGGTTTTCCCACTTTGGGTTTTTCTGGGGACAGTTTTTCCATAAATAACTGTGTCACTTTGTCTATGTGTTCATGTGCTTATTATATATCGAAATTGGTAGAGATCTATTATGTGTTTTTCTTTGATGTTGACTTGAGTTTATTCAGTTGATAACTTGTAAAAGTAGGAGAAGCTTAACCATATTAATAGAAAAAATTTCTGCATAAGAATTAAGATTCAGAAATTTCTACATGGTATTAGAGGGATTGCAGATCTAGAAGGGTCACCAGCTGAAGAATCTGAAGGATATAGCTATAGAAAGTAGTTGGAAAGGCATCAGAAAAACAGATCTGAAGGGACAATGCAGTTTTCAAGAGCAGAATCACGCAGAGGGAAGGGCGACGTTGTCCAGGATGTGTCTTAGAAAGCCCACGCAATTACTGTGCAGAGGCAGCTCAGAAAAAACGTTGGTTGGGTCTGAAGCCAGCCAGTGTGATTTAGATCTGAATTTTTCAGATCCAGAAAAATTCTGTAGAAATTTCCAGAAATTCAGAAGAGTTGGTGGGGTTAAACTTCTGAATTTTTCATATTTTTAACCTTAGCACAAGTGACAAATTTTGGGAAGAGATCGGCTTCTCAGAGAGTTTTTTGCCAAAGGAAACTTGCATTTTGGTCATAGTATCAAAGAAGAAGCTGAATCATAATTGATTTGGTAGATTTCCAAGGAGGGAAATCATATGTCAGAGGGAGCAGAGGGTTCCCAGTTCGAAAAGGACCCTAGATCCAAGAACTTTAGCATAGAGAAGAGGAGCTCCGACACATTCTGAGCAGATGGCTCCTCATGGACTACGTAATCAGGATAGGCTAGAGGGCCTCTAAAACTTTTCCGTATGGAAATCAAGGATCCTGATTGTCCTAGAGGCATATGGTCTAAGAGATTATGCAGAGCAGACCCTAGCCACGCTGACAGATGCAGATCTCCTAAGGAAGCATAGATAAGTTGCTAGGCATGCCAAGCGACTGATAATGGACAGTATCAAGGATCATATTGTGCCACACATAGCTAAGAAGAGGACATCTAATGAGATGTGGAAGGCCTTGAATTCCCTATATGAGGGAAAATCAGTCCAAAGAAATATGTTGTTGGAGGCCCAAATGAGGTCATTCATGATGACCAAGGGAGAAGACATCGAGAATTTCCTCTTCAGATTGCATTCAATCATGGATCAGCTGACTGCAACGAGTGCAACCGTAGATGATGCAGTGATAGTCAGGACTGCACTCAATGCAATCACGGATGAGTGGGAAACCTTTGTCCAAAGTATCTTAGGCAGAGCACACCTCTCAGATTGGGACAGCTTGTGGTCGATCCTGCAGCAAAAAGAACTGTGAAGGTTCACCAAGAAGTAGCACAGCCCTGCATTGAGAAAGGTTAAGAAGGAAGAGGAGGAATATGCAACCTTGGCATCGAAGAAGTAGTTGAAGAAGAAGAAGAATCTTTCTAAGATCAAGTGCTTCCAGTGTTGCGAAATGGGATATTTTGCTAGCCATTGTCCAGAAAAGAAGAAGGACAAGGAAGCATCTTCTTCCAAATCAATGGTGGCAGATGATGGATCAGGAGATGATGTAGCCATGAGTGTTCAAGAACCACGGAGGTGGGGTGACATGGACATGTAGAGGAGCTACATGGAAGTAAGGCGGGATCCTTGAGCAACTCATCTCTTGGATCACAAGCGAGCTACGGCAGCCTTAAGATAGTAGCGGGACAAGTGGAGCAGTGGGTGCATAGATCACAGATGAGGCCAAGGTAGAGGAAAATCTAGAGGCTGGGAGGAGCAGCGCAGAGCATAGCAACAACAGTGTAGAAGTAGTAGCAGCGTAGAGGCTGATGTGACTTCAGCAGCGTAGAGCAATGATGCTTATGCAGTGCAGAGAGCTTCAGAGGGACAGCATAGTGTAGCAACAGCGTGATATATTTCAGCACAAGAAGCTGATGTGACTTCAGTAGTGCAGAGGGAGTCTAATTACGCAGGAAGAGTTGTATTTTTGCATCGTTCTTTAGATGCCACCATAGATTTGTAGCCTATGGAGCTTCAGTGATGAGGATGTAGCCCATATGACTTGTTTTTCAAAGATTGGGCAGGAAATTCAATTGTTTCCCTCAAAAACTGAAGTGGCAGTGCTATGAGCAGCATAGATGCAGCATATTGAGAGGGAGATGCAGTATAGTGGTTGCAGTGGCAGTGGCAGATTCATGGGCAACAGTACAGAATGGCAGCAGTAGTGCAAAGTTGAGTGGCAGGAGGCCAAGCTTCAACAGCACAGAACCAGTGCCCAAAATCATGTAATGCATAAGTGTGATGTATTGCTAGAGCACACCCTTGATGCTAATAAGGAGTGTTGAGATTTTGTGTATTAGGGGTAGCATCAGTTGTGCTCTAGGTCCCAAATTTTGAGGAAGGACTAGAGTTCACCTGATCTACAAGACCCAGAAATGGATTTGGGAAATTTCATATGGTTTAGGAGATATTAAATTAATTAATTATTTTAATGTATTTCCTAAGTTAAAACTTAGGAAAATAAAATAATTAAAGTGAATTTAATTAAACATGTGATGAAATTGTCTTGTCACTGCAGACGCTCTTTAATTTTAACCCATTGATTAAAAATAATCTTGAGTCATTGGATTTTTCAACTAGAAAAGAATAAATGAAAGGTTTGGGGTCATTTGTGGGCACAAAGAGGTGCAGCACCAAGCTAAGCCGTGATTCTGTGGTGGAAGGCAAAAATCTCATGTTTTAATTGCGAGGGGAATTTATACCAAGGGGATGATCTGATCCCGGGGTCTAGAATACACAAGAAGCAGAGAATAGATCAGGAAAGTCAGTGCAGAGGAAGGCAACAGCAGCAGCAGCAGACGGTAGCAGCAGCAACAGACAGCAGCAGCAGCAGTAGCAAATGGCAGCAGTAGTAGTAGTAGGTTGGGAGGAGCAGCGCAAATCATAGCAGTAGCAGCGTAGAAGAAGTAGCAACGCAGAGGCTGTGTGACTTCAGCAGCGCAGAGCAATGTTGCTTACGCAGTGCAAAGAGATTCAGAGGGGCAGTGCAGTGCAGTAGCAGCATGATAGATTTCAACACAAGGAGCTGATGTGACTTCAGTAGTGCAAAGGGAGTTTGATTATCCAGGAAGAGTTGTAGGTGTGCATCGTTCTTTAGATGCCAGCATAGATCTGTAGCCTATGGAGCTTCAATGATGCGGATGCAGCCCATCTAACTTGTTTGTCAAATATTGGGCAGGAGATTCAGTTCTTTCTCTCAACAACTGAAGTTGCAGTGCAGCAGATCAGCAATGGCAGTGCTATGAGCAGCATAGATGCAGCATATGAGAGGGAGCTGTAGTATAGTGGTTGCAGTGGCAATGGCAAATTCATGGGCAGCAGTAGTGTAGAGTTGAGTGGCAGGAGGCCAAGCTTCAGCATCACAGAACCAGTGCCCAAAATCATGTAATGCATAAGTGTGATGTATTGCTAGAGCACACCCTTAATGCTAAGAGGGAGTGTTGAGATTTTGTGTATTTGGGGTAGCATCAGTTGTGCTCTAGGTCCCAAATTTGTAGGAAGAACTAGAGTTCACCTGATCTACTGACCCAGAAATGGATTTGGGAAATTTCATCTAGTTTAGGAGATATTAAATTAGTTAATTATTTTAATGTATTTCCTAAGTTAAAACTTAGGAAAATAAAATATTTAAAGTGAAGTTAATTAAACATGTGATGAAATTGTCTTAAGTCATACAAATCAAGCTTTCTTTTAATCTTAGCCATTGATTAAAGATTTAATATTGGCCGTTGATTTTTCAACGAGAAAAGTATAAAGGAAAGGCTTGGGGTCATTTGTAAGACACACAGAGGCAGAGCACTGAAGCTAATTTGAGATTCTAGGGTGGGATTGCTAAGAATTCTCAAGTGTTTCAGTTGCAGAGAGGGGAATTTAGACCAAGGGGATGATCTGATCCTGGGTTCTAGAATACAAAAGAAGCAAAGAAGAGATCAAGAAAGACAACACAGAGGAAGGCAGCATCAGCATCAGCAGCAGCAAGGACAGCGTGATTTTCAGGAAACCCTTCAGGGGTTATGCAGAGACACTTACGGGCAGCGTAGTGACTACGTCACCCAATCTATGGTAACTCGGTCCCTTCCTGTGATAGCATTGAGAATTTGGAGGCCTTCATAGGCTGACGCAGTATCTTTCAGGGGCAGATCTGGGGTTTCTAGACCTAGATCTGGCTGAGTTTTGTAAATCCTGGTTGAGGGTGTGGATCAGCCAGTATTGTTAGTCTTAGATCAGCCAGGTGCTACAAATTTAAAGTTTTCTCTGTATGTTTTTCCAGATCTGGAACCAAAAGTTGTGTATTCAGAAATATTCTTAATAATAGAGCCCTCCAGCAGCTAGAGACTGGTTTTCCCACATTGGGTTTTTCCGGGGATAGTTTTTCCAGAAATAACTGTCACTTTGTCTATGTGTGCATGTGCTTATTCTAGATCTGAATTGTTAGAGATCTGTTATGTGTTTTGCTTTGATGTTGACTTGAATTTATTCAGTTGATAACTTGTATAAGTAGGAGAAGCTTAACCAGATTAAAAGAAAAAATTTCTGCATAAGAATTAAGATTTAGAAATTTTTACAGTCTCTTCTTGAGTGGACACCTCAACCCGGTCTCCTCTCTGCTTCTCCAATTGTGGTTGCTCCACAACCTTCTGAGACTGCTTCTGAGACTGCATTTTGAGAGGTAATTTGTGATCCCTCTCAACCACCAATCACTAACCTTTGCTATGCTCCTCAAATCTTGTCATGCATCCTCAAACTCGAGAGCATACAGGTTCTTGACTCTTACACCGATATGTTTCACCCATCCCATGGTGATGTGTCTAAGGAACACCTTTCCTTTTCTAAATATGACATCATAACCACGACCTTCCAATACTGCTATGAAGACAAGATTATTCTTTAGTCCAAGAACATAGAAAAAATTTGTTAGTCTGGAAGGGGATCCATACTCCCTCTGAAAGGTAACTATACCTATTTTGGTTGCGATATACCTCCCATCATATCCAAACTCTATGTTCTGCTGGAGGTATTTCTCCTCCAAGTCACTGAAGAATATTTATTCCCCATCATATGGAACAAGGCACCGTTGTATAGATACCACATGCATCCCATAGCAGTGTTGTCCATGCATGCAATAAGAGTAAAATTAAGCTCGAACTGCGAAGCTAATGCTTCACCCGTTGTAACATCGAGGTCCTTCTTGCTTGCCTTCTTCTATGGACAATTCGAGGCATAGTTCACGTGCTTGAGACAATGGAAACACTTGATCTTGGACAAGTCTCTCTTGCCCTCTTCACCTTGGCACTTATTTCCCTTGGCTTTATTTCCTTTTTCAACCAATGGAAAATCTTCTTATTTTTCTTTGTCGGAGGTCTCGTCTCTGGTGCTCTACCATATCTCTTCTATTACCAAGTCGGACCACAAACGCTCCTATTCTGGTAGCTTCTCCCTACCATTCATAGAGCCCTGGTAACTATGCCAACTCTTGGGAATGCCTAGAAGAGTTAGGCTCACCAAATCATCCTGGGCTACTGTCACACCAACACTTCCAATCCCATATCAACATTGAGTGAACTTTGTCAACTATGTTGGTATCATCTCGCCCTCCCCCATCTTGAGCTTTATGAGCTTGTATTTCAGCTCCAACTTCATGTGTTCGTTGTTATTATGAAATATATTTGTCAAGGCCTTCCACATATCATATGGAGTTTACTCCCCAAGGATACTCAAGACAATATGATCTCGATCTCCCTCTAACAATATCCTTCTCGCATTTTCTACCTTCTTCTTCCATGCATCAAGAAGTTGAGCATCTACTGTTGCGGGATGTGGAATATCACTTTCTATGAATTCCTTCAGTTTGTTGTCCTCTAGCACTGCCTCCATCATGTCCTTCCATGCTATGTAATTTTAATTTCCCTCAAGGGAATATTTGAGTCTCAAGCCATTGAAAGACATCTTGATCTGTTGTTGGATCCTGAAGAATAAATCTGCAAATTTGAACCTGTTAAAAAAAAACTCAATTTCTTCTCCTTTATTGTGATTCCTGGCGCTCTGATACCATGTGGAAAATCATACCAATGGGATTCAATCTAATCTTATAATGTACTAAAACAAGATATTGAATCCTTCCTACAATTTGTGGAAACACAACATGATTGAACATTCACATAAACAAGTAAGAGAAAGAAACAATCAATTTCACAATACAAGATGTATCTGGGGAAATAAATTGTTCAAATCCATGCTATTTGTATATTTCATATGGTCAAGATCATGAAATAAACAATTTTATTCCTCAACTGAGAAACCTCTACACTCTAGTGACTGTATCACTCCGATCCTGCTCGAGATTGGCTTGCAATCTAAGAAAAATCGGTCAAGTATTTAACCTTTTGCTTGCCTCTGCCTAGCCTGACTTGCTTACGCATTCTTGGGCTAATTCAGCCCCTATTAATTAGGAACATACCAATTGATTATTATGCAATCATTCAAGGCCTTCCCTATGACCTCATGCACGAACTGTACAATTTTCTAATAGTACAACTAATAGTTATCTTCCCTTTAACCTCAAACTCAACTGGGCCTTCCTTACAACTGACATGCAATAGCTATTTATAGAGAATTATCAGTTAATTGATTAATCACTACTTGTGAATTAAATCAGATTTAATTCACTGAACCTATCTCTATCTCATCACTCAGTTAGAACAAGTTAAATTTATTTTAACTCAAACGATTGAGTTACCTAATTACAACTCACAAATAAATGTAACTGGACTCCCTAAAAATAGAAAATCCCTTTGCATGTCTCCTCTTTGACCTCTAACTCGAATTTCCTAAGTTAACTCAGCCTTCCTAAATAAATTAACTAATACAAGTTGTCATGAGATGAAATTACAATTTTTCTTTCAATTTAATTAAGGGAAAATTAAATCAGAAACCTCATATGGTATCCATTTATGGGAGCCATTTTCTGGATTTCATTTATGGTTTCCATTTTCAATGTTTCTTGTTGCAAATTTCAATAGACAATACTTCCATTGTGAGAAAAATACATCACTCGAAACACTGAAGACACCACGGCATTCATAGCATACACATAATCATGCCCAAGTAGCACATTAAAGTCTAAAGGGGAATTAACCATCATCATATTGATTAAAACACTCTTTCCAGCTAAAGTGATAGGAAATTGAGGAAGAACACCGATAGATTCACCAAGTCTTCTATCATAGGCTAACAATTGACTATCAGTTTCCAGCAACTTTGAAGAACCTAAATATTTCCAAGTTGAGGAGGATATAACACTTGAAAAGGATCCTTCACCCACCATACATCGATAGACATTTGTGGAATTAAATCTAACCCTATTTTGGAAAGGTACATTAGAAGGGAGATGAGGCTCGACAAGATTATCCCAATCAAAGGAAACACTCATAGAACTTGGAGGGGGTACACTCGAAGAGACATACATGCCCCCTACACCAGAAGACTATAAACTAGAAATCAAGAAGAGTATGTTGTGAGACACTTCATCCCCCAAAAGAGGAGTGGGATCGGCCAACGATTTCATTGGCTTGACCACTTCATCAACCAATGGTTGAGTCGATTTTTGAGAAACCATAATAGGTTCAGGAGTAGAAGAACCTACAGACTCGGACCACAACCTTTGTACCACTGAAATCTCAGCGCACAAATGAGTAAGACAATATCCCTTGCATATCTTACAAGGGAACTTAGGTTTAAATTTCTATTCCTAGGTTTTTGATCAACATTAATTCCCCCAACATGACTAGCAACAGTTGGTGGAGGGTCTCCAACATGACTTGCAGAGGTTACAGACTCTTTCCCAAGAGAGAGAGGACTTATGCCCCTAGAAGTAGGTGAGTCGTCAACAACATGAATCATAGAGGTAGGTGACCCATTGCTAGTATGATTGGAAATGACTAGACTTATGCCCCTAACATGACTTGCAGTGGCTGACCAGCAGAGGTTGGTGGTGATTGATGGAGAGAAATATTATTCTTCTTATTCTTCCTCTTTATCTTCTTTTTAGATTTCTTATTACAAGATGAAGGAGAAAGAGGAAGCCCAGATTTATCTGTAAAATAAGATGAACAACTAACACCCATTTGATGCTCTTGAAATAAATCATTCATCTGAGAAGATTCAAGAACATTCGGAATATTCGGAGTGGACCACAGCCAAACAGGTAGTCCAAAATTCAATCCAGGAATATTCAAAGTGGCCATCAAGGGGGTACCAACATTTCCAAAGAAAGTAAAATCACAAGGATCCCCTTTTGGATGGGTCCCTTGTTGAAAAGTGTGACTAGGATCGGTCTTCAAATTGACTATGTAATTACGTATTTATGTAAAGAAGAAGACAAAGATAATAAAATGTATTTTTGTTATGCTTGCTTCATGGGTTTCATGAGAAAGATTTTTATTATAGGTCAGTAGACTTCTTCTTGATGTCTATTAGGATTTTTCTTATGGTTATAAGTGTAATTAAGAGTCATGTATATCAAGTGTCTAGTCTAAAGAATGTGCTCCAAGACCTTGTGGAAGAATGGCTCATAACAACCTCATGACAATTATCATTAATATTGGAATATATACTCTTCATGTCGGCCTATATACTGTGTTAAATTCGGCCTATATGATAGATGGATGGTCGGCCTAATAACATAGAAGGAGCCTCTATATATACTCCTATCTGCGGCTAATTTGGGATAAGGATTTCAGACTGCTCTGAAGTGAAAAAGAAGTTTGTGAATAGCTTTGGAATTAAAGTGTGGATCAGCAAGAAGACACTTCGGACTAGTGAAGAGTTAAGGATAAGGTTAAATCTGATATATTTACATATTCAGATCAAGGTCAAGGAAGTGTGGATATACTACAGCAGTCTAGAATATATGTGAGTTAAAGACAATGAAGTGTGGATTTTTGTCTGTATAGTGAATGCGGATTGCTTTGAAGTCTGTGGCAAAGTGATGGATTGTCTCCAGATCACAGTGTGAGAAATTAAGGAAGTTAAATATTTGATTTACCTTCCTAATCTACAATACGTAAAGGAGAGATAGCATATCTTAAGTGAAGTAACCTCAAGGTAATGCGAAGTGAAGGGTCCTAAGTGACCTAGTCTAATATATGAATAGAAAGAACTTTGTGGAAAGGCACTACTATAGATCAGAAAGAAAGATACTTGTTTAGATTAATAGAGAGAAAGAAGATTAAGCAAGGAAGGAGTGTTTGGGAAATCGAGACAAAATCAAGGAAGATAAACTTAGAGATTGAGTTCTTCAATATTGGTGCAGGACAGTGCAGGTTGGTGCAGAAAAGAAGGATTAGCGTTGGAGGTTGACAAAGAAGCAGTGACAAGGTCTTGGAAGCATACATAGGTCAAGTGTCTGAGTGTTGGTCAGGGTACTTGTCATTTGAAAATATATAAGAAGAATTTCTCGTGGGTTTTCCTCTCCAAGAGGGAGATGTTTTTTCCCTGGCTCGAAGAGCCTAACTTTGTGTCTCTTGTATTTTGGTAATTGACTTGATGAAATACTAAATCAGTAAGAAGAGAAGACATAAGTAAATCAAGTAAGCTCACAAGTAATTATCAAGAAGAGAATTTGAATTAATCACCAGCCCTCCAAATTCTCAACATGGAATCAGAGCTAAGGTGTTGAACACAAGGGATACTTGACAAGAAGACACTCGAGGAAGCAAAGATCAAAGTTTGGGTTGAAAAGTCAAATTATTTTGCAAGGAAGACTCTCAAGATATTTCAAGAAAGATCTTCAATCTCATTCAAAGGATCAATTCATCAAGAAAATAATATTTGCCATCAAATATTTATACTCAAAACATTGTTGGAAGTAACACCATCTTTTGAAGATATCCTTTATCATCAAGGATCCAAGAACACCTACATTGGAATTTTCAATCTTAGAAGAAGCTCTTGACTTCATCTTCATCATCATCAAGGAAGTTGCAACTCACTCTACTCAAGTAATTATCTATGACCTTACTTAAATCTGTCAAGATGACTTATTGTAAAGAGAGCAAAAAATTGGTTGGGTCATCAAACTTTAGTGCAAGGAAGAAGAGGGCACATTTGAATTTAATTGAAGACGAAGTTATGGATTAAATCGAAGGATCTACAATTCAACCCTGAAAAGAAGATGCTCCAGCTCATGCCAAGTACATGAAAGGAGAAATCAGAGCCCAGGGGATTCTCATAGAATCCATTAAGGACTCACTCATTCCTTGTGTATCAAAATTGAATTCTGCAAAATAAATATATGAGAAAATGGTGAAGCTATTCTCTGAGTATTGCGGGAGAAGAAATATCTCTAAGACAAGAACTATACAAAATGAAATTGTCAAGAGAAGAAGGAACCACTTCATACTTTATGAGGATTTCTGAAATAAGAGACCAACTGCAGGAACTGGGAGAACTAATGTTTAATACTGGGATTACTACAATGGTGTTGAATGCTCTACCAGAAGAATGAGGAAACTTCACTTCAAGTTTATATGAGAAGAAAGAAGCAACACCATTCCATGATTTATGTTCTCTATGTAAAATAGAGGAAACAAGATTGAAATCCAAAGCTAATACAAGATCAAGTGAAGGGAATCAAGCCTTTACAGCCATATCCAGGAAGGAAGATTTAGAAAAAAATTTCCTCATAATAAAATAAGAAATATGGAAAAAGTATGATGCTTTGGGTGTAATTAACTTAGGCATTATAAAAGAGATTGTCCTAAATCTGGAAAGGACAAGAGGAAAAATTAAGAATCCCGTGTCACAGATGAAAGGGTAGAAATTGATGTTAAGAAATATAAGAAAGAATAAGTGAAAGATCTCTATTATGATTGAGATCATCTCCTTATTTTATTGATTTCTTTTTGTTGTAAAATAGTATGATAGGAAGAAATGTATATTAATAGCATCATGATAAAAATATGGTAGGAGCTCTTGGTGAAACAGCTCCTAGAAAACCTCGTTGATAACAATACTAATGGAAGGCAGACATCAAAATAAAGGTTCATCATGGAAACTATTGTTGACATTTTCTAATGGAGTTCTCTATGGATTCACTGATTAGAAATAAAGCAGAAAGTTTTCATCAAGAATTCTATGTACAAAATTCTTGGATGTGATGACATATTAATGAATCGAGTCAAGGGAATAAAGTTCTTCATTCTAGTAAAATTTCTACAGGATGAATCAAAGGAAAAAGGTATGAGGTATATATATTTATATGTTGACACTGGATGTTGTGAATTCATGTCATATGGTTGCATGTAATGGACTTCTATATTTATAAGTATCATATATGGAGGAGGATCTCTCACGGTGCACTGAAAGATGAAATCCACATAATATATCCTCATATGGAATGTGAGGTGGTTGTATTTGAACATCGAATTGGAAATTGGAAGTTCCTGGGAATGAAGATGTACATAAAGGAAGAGATCATGAAGTGAAACCATGTCAAGAGGCAGTTATCATCTGGAAGCCAATAATATGTGACTAGAATATCTCCTAGGAGGATATGTAGACTATGATAGAAGTTTGGTAAAGAAGAAGACCCTTGACAAGACATTTCATTAGGAGATGTGTCAATATGAATAGAGGATTTTGATGCCTACAAGAAGATGTCATGGTGAAATAACATCACTGAGACAACTTTTGATTTGAAATTACATATGTATATGTTTATCTAGACGAATTTATGCAGGGCTGCTAATCATGTGAAAGGATGTAAGATCCTTGGAGATGGTTCGAAAGAAATCAGCATGGCATAAAAGGTGGACCAAATAAGGAAGTCTGATGAATCACTTTCTGATAGCTGACATGACTCATGGATGAAGGTGATGGATGATCTATGCCCTATGATGCCAAAGTTTGAATATTCCTCAATATTGAAATCCATGACATCGAGGGGAGGAATTCTTCATGAGAAGTTGGGTGTCTCACCATTGCTGCTATAGGTCCCTGGTTGAGAGGGAGCCTGGTGACAAGTTTCTTTCTTGGAAGAAACTTAAAGCATGCCCTTTCTAAGTTAAGAAGGAGTGACATATATGATTCTCTAATACATGCGTTATGCACTTGAATAGGACTAACAGCCGTAAGTCTCAATGTAGGCCATGTGGAGGTAATGGATAGACACATCATTCTAGTATTCACTTGGTAAGACAAATGGATGATTGGGTAATCATCTAGCATTCGATACTCTTTGAGAATGTGATAGGGTATTCAAGATAAGAGTAGTCGGGGACCGATATTCTTTGAGAACTAGCTACCCAAGAGAATAATGGTCCGAGAAGGTCATACTTTGGGAACACATGGGTGGAGTATGTACCTTGGAGAGACAATGACTATGGATTCTATAAGTCATGTGTCTCACCAGCATTGTATCCCATTGTCTCGTTGAGAGATTGGGTTGTTAGTCAAGGCCTTGCACTAGGACAATGTTGGTTGATATGATGATATACAAATGTGATTACCAATCCGATTCTTCTTATGAGATTCTTCAGTTTGAAAGTGACCATGTACTTGTATGAATACCTCCCTAGTTAAGAGGGAGTGTTGAAAAGTGTAACTAGAGTCGGTCTTCATATTGACTATGTAATAATGTATTTATGTAAAGAAGAAGACAAATATAATAAAATGTATTTTTATTATGCTTGCTTCATGGGTTTCGTGAGCAAGATTTTTATTATAGGTCAATAGACTTCTTCTTGATGTCTATTAGGATTTTTCTTATGGTTATAAGTGTAATTAAGATTCATGTATATCAAGTGTCTAGTTTAAAGAATGTGCTCCAAGACCTTGTGGAACAATGGCTCATAACAGCCCTCGTGACAATCATCATTAATGCTGGAATATATACTCTTCATGTCAGCCTATATATTATCTTAAATTCGGCCTATATGATAGCTGGATGGTCAGCCTAATAATAGAAAAGGAGCCTTTATATATACTCTTATCTGTGGCTCATTTTGGATAAGGATTTCGGACTGCTCTGAAGTGAGAAAGAAGTTTGCGGATAGCTCTGAAATTAAAGTGTGGATCAGCAAGAAGACACTTTGGACAAGTGCAGAGTTAAGGACAAGGTTAAATCTGATATATCTACATATTCAAATCAGGGACAAGGAATTGTGGATATACTACAACATTCTGGAATATATGCGAGTTAAAGACAGTGAATTGTGGATGTGTGTTTGGGTATTGTATAGTGAATGCGAATTGATCTGAAGTTTGTGGCTAAGTGTTGGACTGCCTCCAGATCACAGTGTGAGAAATTAAGGTAAATTTGTGATTTACCTTCCTAATCTACAATACTTAAAGGAGAGATAACATATCTCAAGTGAAGTAACCTCAAGGTAATGTGAAGTGAAGGGTCCTGAGTGACCTATTCTAATATATGAATGGAAAGAAGTTTGTGGAAAGGCACTACTATAGAGCAGCAAGAAAGATACTTGTTTAGAGTAATAAAGCAAAGAAGATTAATCAAGGAAGGAGTGTTTGGGAAACCAAGACAAAATCAAGGAAGATATACTTAGAGATAGGGTTCTCTAGTATTGGTGCAGGATAGTGCAAGTTGGTGCAAAAAAGGATTAGCGTTGGAGGTTGACAAAGAAGCAGTGACAAGGTCTTGGAAGAATACATAGGTCAAGGGTCCGAGTCTTGGTTATGGTGTTTGTCATTTGAAAATCTATAAGAAGAATTTCTCGTGGGTTTTCCTCTCCAAGAGGGAGAGATTTTTTCCCTGGTTCGAAGAGCCTAACTTTTTGTCTCTTCTATTTTGGTAATTGACTTGATGAAAGACTAAATTAGCTAAGAACAGAATACATAAGTAAATCAAGTAAGGTCACAAGTAATTATCAAGAAGAGAATTTGAACTAATCACCAGCCCTCTAGTTGGAATCTACAAGAATAATTTCCATCCCCAAGTTATACACAGATCCTTCCCTTACGGGTATTTTCAAATGAATTTTGAAGGAAGAGAGATGTGTTGGGTGGGTGGACCTACCTATGGTTTTGTGCATGGGTTTGCACATGGTTTTGGGTATGATGGTTTTCTTTCCATGATATTTTGTAGATTTGAGTCAATGGAACTATGGTTATGCTCTAATCCAAGGTTAATGGATTTGGGTTTATGAATGCTTTGGCATGCATATATATTTGTTGTAACATTGAAAGGAATATAATGAAAAATCAATCTGGTAGTCCCGGTTTTTGGATCTGGGGGAAAATATCTGTGTATATCTCTGCTTGAGCTCTTGGTGCTCTGCGATTGTATGTAATTTATTATATATATATATATATATATATATATATATATATATATATATATATATATATATTTATTTAATTTTTTTGGTAAATAATTTTTGTACAAGGTTAAAACCTACAATATTCACAATAAAAGCTTTTCCCTTGAGGAGGAAACTCCATAATTTCAAGAGAAAGATCAAAATCCTTTCAAGATCAGTGGAGTGGTTGGTCGGTCACTTAGAATGAAAATTCCAAAAGTGAAAAGACAAAATCCACCTAAATCCAACTAAACAGAAAGAGCAAAGATAATTCCACTATAAATTCCTAAATATACAGACAAGCAAACAAATTCCAAGTATTTCCGCTCCAGGTGGTTAGGATTGGACACCAAAATACAAGAAATTAGATAAAGGTACCTTACGAAGATAGTTTGGGATAATGATGTCCCAAGCCTACCATTGAAGGTATTAGAAACAATTGCGCTAACCTCCAGACCTCCAAACATTAGCCTTTACCGATGCAAGAACCCAAACTTTGCAAGGGCACCCTCCATAAGTACTATGAAGGTGATGAAACTTCTGTCTCAGGTACAAAAGCATCATAACTATAGGAGTGTTCAATGATGTTATAAGAGCGAGGTTGGAGAAGAAGAAACATTACGTCAAGATCGAAGTTTTGGGCCATCTCTCTCTCACACGTGTGGGTTTTCTTGGGAGATCAAAGTCTCTACTGCTATATCGAAGTTGTTCTTGCCAGTTGTTGCCAAGTTAAGATTGTTGCTACTAAGTCAAAGTTGTTGCTGCCAGTTTTTGTTGCCTCAAGTATTAGCCCTAATCCAAGATCAAATTTATTATGTTGATTTCAAAGTTTCTAGGTAGAAGATAAGTGTTGCATCATATTTTTGATGTTGTTGTTGTTGTTGCTAGGTCGAAGATAGTATTATCTGCAGAAGAAGAAGAGCACTAACTTAGTGTGGAGGAAGTTTGTGTTTAATGCTAGAGTCTTAGATTATCTTAGGAAAACTATTGAAGGAAGATTTGTTGACTAGGTTTTCCCCTAGAGTGGGGTTTTTCCCTGGATGTCCGCCTACATCTGGTGTCCTTGATATTTGTGCTACTACTTTGGTAACTTCTTGATGAAATAGGATAAAATATCATAAGAAAGTTAATAAGAATACAAGAATATCACAAGTAATTATCAAGTATAAGAAAATCTTTCTTCTTTTCTCATTTTCTAACAATGAAAACCTATTGCAGATCCATATCACAAGCCATGAAGGGCACATCCTACTTTACAGACAACTGGTAAGCTACTGCGTGAATCTGTCATGATATATAGAACTAGTATTTATATTTTTGGTATTCCATAAGCTCTCATTGCTAAAGTCCAAGGCTAAACCAATAGTGAATGGATTCTTACATGATGGGATAAAATAGATTCAAGACAGATCCATGATGGATTTGTTGATCAACAACACCATCCTTCTTCAAAGAAACTACATGGTAGACATAGTATTCATTTTGAGGGGAGATTGATTTCCCACTAGGTTTTTTCTCTTTACCTCACCTTTATCATATTATGGTTTGCATAATTTGTTCAATACAAAATTACCTAATATGGTTGCAAATTGTTGGGACTCATGTAGTTGTTTGTATATTGTTGAAGATTGTAACTAGGTTCGGTCTTCATAATTTATATTTATTGTACTCACCAAAATAATTGAAGAAAAAATATATATATATTATTATTTTGATATTTATTTCTATTTTTATTATTAAATGACGTATTAAAGCATGGGTTTCATGCTTGGGTCATGTTTAGTATAAGGTCCCAATTGTGGACTTCTAGGTTAGTCATTACAGATTTATATTGACCCTCCTTGGGCTTTTGAATCATGTAATTAAGTTTATTTTCAAGTCAAAAGTGGTCTAGTAGCCCTCCACATCAATTCGGCCTAAAGGAGATCAAGTCAGCCTCAAAGGAAGGAATTCGAACCCATCATAAGGCTATAAATGCAAGGAAGTCGAATTCATTTGTTCACCAATTCACTGCAACTCACAGCATCAAGGGAAAAAGTGCGAAATTGGAAAAGGAGGAAAAAGAAGTGCGAGTTGGGTTTATCTGAAAGAGAAAGAGAAAATCGAAATTTTGGTGAAGGAATCTCTTTGTTTCGTGGTCTCTCTTAGGAGATCAAAGTCTTTGAATTTTGGAATTTGTTTCTCCTACAAATCTTTGAAACTGCTAGAAGACTGGTAAGATTGGTTGTTTCTACTACTAGGTCGAAGATCTAGAAGGTTGACTTGGTGTGGAGGGAAATTTTGGCTCATGTCTAGGGCTAAGAGTCTCAAAGAATACTATTTAGAGGAAGAATTATCTTGACTAGGTTTTCCCCTCGAGAGGGGCTTTTCCCTGGCATAGTGCTTATATCTTGTGTCTCTTGTTTTGATCTTCATACACATAAAATGGTAATTGATTGATGAAAGATAAAGATAATAAAGAAGTAAGGAAGCCAACATAATCACAATTAATTGTCAAGATCGAAGAATCAAACCCTAATATATATATGTATTGATTCTTTAACATGGTATTGGAGCTAAGCCCGGGAAGGATTGAAGATCATATTGTTGGCATGAAATCTCCCTCATTGATGGACTACATAAGGATGGGTATCAGCTCTACTGGGAGATGGATCAAGAAGCTATTACATTATCTATTCACTAAAGACAAAGGTCAAGGAATTTTGGATGCCCTTACAGGATCTCTCCATGATGAAAATGCATGGATCATTGATAGTGGAGCATCAAGACACATGACTGGAGAAATCAAACAACTACATACACTATCAAGAGATCCATCCACTCATGCAACGAAACTGTGTGGGTGACAACAAAAGTTATGTTGTGAAATGATTAAGGTCAATGTCACTAGAATTGGAAATTGGATCGAACATGCACATCAACAGCATACTATATGTTCCAGGTTTCAAAAAGAATCTACTTTCTATTTCTTGTTTAGAATATAAAGGTGAAAGAATTGATTTTGTTGATGGAAAAGTATTAGTATGGGGCAAATATTCTAACATTAACAAAGCTAGAGTCATTCGAGTTCGTGAAGGAAGTTTGTATAGGTTTTCTACACCATCTCCTCAAGCCTTGGTTCATATGGAAATTAGTCCTATTGAACTATGGCATAGAAGATATGGACATCTACACAACAGGCTCATTCCCTCTCTTAGTCAACTGGTCAATGGCATCCCCAATATAAAGGAAGACCGTGAAGGTGTGCGCAAGGGATTCTCTATGGGAAAACATACAAGAAAACCTTTCCCGAATAGTGAATCTAGGGCCAAGGAAATATTGGATCTCATTCACTCTGATGTATGTGAGCCCATGTATGATAAATCTCTTCGAGGTCATCTCTACTATGTGACTTTCACAGATGACCATTCTCGAAATACATGTATCTACCTTCTCAAAAATAAAGATGAAGTATTTTATAAATTCAAGGAATTTCGAGCTGAAGTGGAATACCTCACTAAAAGAAAGATAAAGACTCTAAGATCCAAAAATGGTGGGGAATACACTTCCAAGGAGCTGATTGAATATTGCAAGGAAGCAGGAATTGAGAGGGAGCTCATTGTTCCCTACTATCCCTAACATAATGGATTTTTTAAAAGAAAGAATAGGTCTATTAAGGAAGGCATTAAGACAATGCTCCCTGATCAAGACCTACCAAAATTCTTATGGGGAGAAGCAGAAATGACAGTCGTGTACATACAAAATAGAAGTCCTCATAGAACTCTCAAGAACATAACTCCTAAATAAGTGTTTACAGGAAAGAAGTCAAGTGTGGATCACCTCCAAATCTTTGGAAGCCCAGCATACATCCATGTTCCAAAGGACAAGCAAAAGAAGCTAGATCCTACAAGTATCAAAGAAATAATCGTTGGATATAGTCTCTCCTCAAAAACATACATAATCTACATCAAAGAAATAAGGAAAATTGAAGTAAGCAAATACGTCACATTTGATGAGAGCCAAGCCTACAAGAATTTCAAGGATATTCCCATAGATTATGATGATGAAGAATCTCCCATAATTGAAGAATAATATCTACATAATGAAGATCCTACTACAAATCAAGAAGAAGAAGGACCAAGTGAGCCTATTCAACCTGTGGTCATCCTGACTACAAGGAAAATGCCAATTTGGTTAAAATCTACTCTACAAGATGTTGAAGGACATGAAGCTCCCATAGGAACCTTAAGGAAAAGTAAAAGACCGAAGAGATACTTTGGCTATGTTGCATACATGACAAAACCCATTCAAGCTAAACCATCTACATTTGAAGAGGCTACTCAACAAGATGTCTAGAAGAAGGTGATGCAAGAATGGGGTTTGGGAGATCGTTCCTAGAACTAGTGACAACTCAGTTGTCACATCTAAATGGATCTACAAAATTAATCATGTTATTGATGGAAGCATAGACAAGTACAAAGCAAGGTTTGTTGCAAGGGGCTTCTCTCAAAAGGAAGGAATAGACTATTTAGAAACCTTTGCACCTACAGCAAGGTATACTACCATTAGATCTTTGGTTTCACTGGTTGCTACAATAGGCTGGAATATCCATCAAATGGATGTAAAAACTGCATTTCTAAATGGGACCATAGATGAGGAAGTATACATCGAACAACCCAAATGTTTCGAAGTAAATAGAAGGGAATCCCACGTCTGCAAACTTAACAAAGCACTATATGGCTTGAAGCAAGCTCCTAAACCATGGTATGCAAGGATGGATGCATATCCCTTAATAAATGGGTCTATGAAGGGTAATGTTGATCCAAATATCTACATCAAGGTCATGAATAATGAACCCATCATTATTCTACTATATGTGAATTATCTATTCATCACAGTTGTGGAGCACATAATTGAAGAATGTAAGAAGATGTTGGCAGCCGAATTTGAAATGAAGGATCTAGGACTTATGCATTACTACCTGGGTCTTGAAGTATGGCAAAAACCTGGGGAGATATACTTGGGGCAAGGAAAATACATTATCAAGATGTTGCAAAAATTTGAGATGATGGACTCCAATCTTATGACTGCTCCTATGATCACAAATTTATAGAAGATGCAAGGTTCCAACACAAGTCTCATGGATCCAACCTCCTATCAGCAGTTGGTGGGCTCCCTAATGTATCTGGTAAATACTAGGCCAGATATATTCTTTGTTGTGAACATCTTTAATCAATGTAAGTTGGAACCTCGTCATGAACATTGGATAGTTGCCAAACACATATTGAGATATCTCCATAGTACTATACATCACTGCCTCAAACATAAAAGTGAGGAAGTCAATCTAATTGGCTTCTCCGATTTTGACTGCGGTGGCAGTGAGTCTAATGAAAGAAGTAATATTGGTGGATTCTTAAGCCTGGGGATCTGTTATGGTATCATGGATGATTGGAAAGCAAGGACCCATTGCCATAAGTAGTGTTGAAATTGAATATGTAGTTGCATGTGAAGTAGGAAAGGAGGCAATATGGCTAAGGAATCTTCTAACAAACTTGTTTGAAAGTACTCTAAGTCCTATAATCAACTATGACAATCAAAGTTGCATTAATATGTCTGGAGATCTCGTATTTAATTCTAGGACGAAGCACATCAACAATAAATACCATTTCATCAGGAAATTGGTACAAGATGTGATCATGAAGCTGGAGTATGTCACGAGAGATGAACAAGTGGCTGACATACTGACAAAGGCTCTTCCTATTAAGAAGTTTGAATATTTAAGAGACAAGCTTGGTCTAGTAAATATTGTTGATTGTATTAATATCAATGATTTGGAAGCGATATGTTGAGGCTTTGTAAGTGAAACATTGCCTGGATGTAACACTCTCTTCCCACATCTACCCAAGTAACCGGCCAACCAGGGTAAACATGTGACGAGAAGCTACTAATATGAGATTCAACCTCCTATATGACTCTGAGGAAGTGGAACCGACGGAAACATGACAAACAAACTTTACACTGCATCATTGACATCCCCATGAGGTAACCCACTCTTCCAGGGCCATGTTCCCTGGAGGGGAACTGATTTTTAATCTATTTGAGGCTTAGATGTGGGCATGTAAGGGCAAGGGAGTGGCTATAGACCCTTAGTCGCAAGCTTTCCTTGTCAAGGTAGCGGCTAAGGCCCCAAAAGTTCAGTTCTGTGCTTGCGGCTTCAGGATTTGTACCACTTTTTTAGCCCTTCAGCCCAGGTCACTACCCATAACTTCCTCTAACTTCAGGAGAGGGTAAATAATATTAAAAGAAAACATCTGGAATCAATCACCTCATCAGGAACTCATCTGAACCCCACCCAACAATGACATGTATTTCGTCAAACATGTCACAAACATAGCAACTGCAGGTATAAACAACATATTTAAACAAAGGGGTCTCTTTCTTAACTGAGAATGGCTAAGAAGCATTGCTCCCCTACATCATAAGCTACAATACAATCTATTTTACCATAGATACATTCTTCATTCATTTACCGAAAAAAGCATAGACACGGCCATACATCATCACAGATAAAATGCATGCTTATAACCAGCATAATAACAACAAAAATACCATGGATACAATAGAAATGAAATCCATACATAAACTACTATATTTGCATATCGCATACCAAAGGAATGAGTTATTTAGTACTGAATGTAAAAGCTAACCGAAGATGGGACTTCTACATTCCACCCGACCATAGATTGGCTAAGCCAAGTCTCACTTCAGCCAATCACCCCCATGCCATATTCCAAGCATGAATGTGGGACTTAATCAAACACGTTAATCACAACCAATCCAGGGATTCCAGAGGCCAAACCACCTCAACCCTCAACTAGTGATTCCACCTCATGGTCGAACATCACAACTATCATAGATTGGTATCTATCCAAGTTGCTCTAGGGCTCTAGAGTGTTTGTTCCAATGAGGGCTTACAGGACTAGTAACTCAACCCCAACTGATACAGGGCTTTCAGAGCTTTTTTCCAACCAGGGCTTCTAGGACTAATAACTCAACCCACTTAGGGCTTCCAGAGCATTTTTCCAACCAAGGCTTCCAAGATTAGTAAATCAACCCACAATTGTCCGTCAGGCTTCTAGATTTTTTGTCCTACCAAGGCTTCCAGGACTAGTAACTTAACCCAAAAACTAAAGGACTCATGAGAACTAACCAAACAACAATCAATGGAAATAAACCCACAATACCATGATTGTCCAGGAAATGGCAAGGATATGCAAATCCATTGTTAATCCTGTCCATCCTCCATGCCAATGACAGATCATAATCCAGAAACCACATGCAATACCATGCATGCCAAAACTAGTGAGGAAATCATACACACAACTCGGTACCTGCACTTAGAACCTGTTGTAGATCTTGATCACGATGTCCTTTCCGCTTTCGTTATTTTCCTTTGCTTTCTTAATCCAAAACTCTAAGTGTCCACACTCTCCAATAGTGCTCAAATAAAAATCTAAGTATCCAAGAGTATGTGGGAGAGAGAAAGAAATGAGAGCTCCAAAACTGCACTGACTAAAGCTTACCCACTAATCGTCAGAAGCCTTTTTATAGATGAGGCCTCTATTTTCTTCATTTTCCATTATTTTCCTTCATTTTCCTCGTCGCATGCAATTTGTGACCCTTCACCTTCCTTTTCTCTTATTTTCCATTATATTCATAAATAAATGTGTCAAAAATGTCAATTTTCCTTTCCAAACCTTTTACCATTGCCTTTGCCAATTTCCTTTAGCCATAATAAACCAAAGTGAACACCCGCTAGGATATTTTTCCCACCATTCAGCTTGGAATGTGTTTCCCATCAACCATGGTCTTATATATTTTTACATGATTGTTTTTATCAGGGTTGTTACACTAGAAATTTCCTTGATCTGCTAGATCAAGGTGTGTTGAGGCTTTGCGAGTGAAGCATTTCCTGGAAAGACATCGAGGCTGACACCTTATGTTGATCTCTGGTAGGGAGGGTGGCATCGAGTGGGTGTGCACCTAGTTCCCTGGGTTGGTGGTCAGTAAGTAAGCCTGATGGTACCTATAGAGGCTGAAAGTTTTAGTCCACCTTAGTCCCAACTGGATAGAGTTCCCTAGTCAAGAATCTAGTCCATGGCATTGCGGTGCCTAAAGAGATGAGTGAGCAAATGGATAGATTGCCCTAGTCAGGAATCTAGTCCATGACATTGCGGTGCCTAAATCTTCTTCATAGTTTCATATAGTTTGAGATCTTCCCGTTGTATATTATGAATACCTCCCTAGTTAAGAGGGAGTTTTGAAGATTGTAACTAGGTTTGGTCTTCATAATTTATATTTATTGTACTCATCAAAATAATTGAAGAAAAAAAAATTATATTATTATTTTGATATTTATTTTTATTATTAAATGGCTTATTAAAGCATGGGTTTCGTGCTTGGGTCATGTTTAGTATAAGGTCCCAATTGCGGACTTCTAGGTTAGTCATTACATATTTATATTGACTCTCCTTGGGCTTTTGAATCATGTAATTAGGTTTATTTTTTAGTCAAATGAGGTCTAGTAGCCCTCCACATCAAGTCCGCCTAAAGGAGATCAAGATGGCCTCAAAGGAAGGAATTCAAACCCATCAGAGGGTTATAAATGCAAGGAATTTGAAATCATTTGTTCACCAATTCACTGCAACTCACGACATCAAGGGAAAAAGTGTGAAATTGGAAAAGGAGGCAAAAGAGTGTGAGTTGGGTCTATCTGAAAGAGAAAAAGAAAATTAAAAATTTGGTGAAGGAACCCCTCTGTTTTGTGGCCTCTCTTGGGAGATCAAAGTCTTTGAAGTTTGGAAGTTTTTACTGCTGCAAATCTGTGAAGCTACTAGAAGACCGGTTGTTGTTGCTGCTACTAGGTCGAAGATCTGGAAGGCTGACTTGGTGTGGAGGGAAAGTTTGGCTCATGTCCAGGGTTAAGTGTCTCAAAGAATACTATTGAAAGGAAGAATTATATTGACTGGGTTTTCCCCTCGAGGGGGGTTTTCCCGTGGCATCGTGCCTACATATTGTGTCTCTTGTTTTGATCTTCATGCACACATAATATGGTAATTGTTTGATGAAATATAAAGATAATAAAGAAGTAAAGAAGCCAACATAATCACAAGTAATTATCAAGATTGAAGAATCAAACCCTAATATATATCTACATTGATTCTTCAACATATATGAATACCTAACATGGTTAAAAATTACCAAGACTTATTCATTATGCACATTCCCCAATTGTGCTTCAAAGGTGGTGCTAGGGGACATGCACATTAAAACCACCTTCGACCACTTTTCATCACCTAATAAGCGTTCCTTACCCTTTAGGGTCGCTTTCTATTTTCAGTAGTGGGTGCCGCCTAGGATGACAAGTGGTAGCAATTGGATAGTGACATGATGATTTCCTATCAAATGTTTTGCATTCCCTATTATTTAGTCACCTTATCCATGAATATACACTTTCTTAGTTAGGAAAATTTTCTTATCCACGGCCTTATCCACTTGCCTTTTGAATTTCAATCCTATATTTGGATTTTTCTCACTATTCTTGAGTTACAAGTTGCATGAGGGAATTATTATTTCAATTCTAACTTATTTTTTACTCATTCTATCTTTAGTTGGCCTTGTTATAAACTCATACTCTATTTTAGGCCCTACAACTCCATTTTTGAGATAGATGCTAAACATGGAAAATGCTTTTATATTTTCTAATGTATATGTACTGCAACCCCAACCAAGTGCACATTGTTTCCCTCTCAAGGAAGTGTTATATGTTAGAAAATCGGAAAGGAAAAAAGATTTTCTAAAGTTGATAATTACTTGTGATGTCTTTTTGTTCTTATAAACTTTCTTTTGTTCTTCTTTTATCTTTGTTTCATCAAGCAATTATCGAAATAAAACACAAAGATCAATGACACCAAATGTAGGCACTAAGCCAGGGCCAAAACCCCTTTATAGGGGAAAAACCGGTCAAACTCTTCCACTAGTAAATCAAATTGAGATAGGCCAATAACTTAGACCCAAAAGACCTTCCTCCTCCACCAAGTCGGCCTTCCAATATTATATAGCAAACTTCAGTAGTCTCTTTTTGTCCAACAGCTACAACCCAACAACAACCCAAAGCTTGAACACCCAACAACTTCAGAATTTCGGCCCAGCAACAACTTGAGACTTCAACCCCAACAACTTCACAATTTTGACCTAGCTATAATCCAGAAACTTCGCACGTGTGAGAGATAGACTGCCCAAGAACTCGATTTTGGTCTTCCGGCTTCTTCAATCTTTCTCTAGCAACTTCACTATTATTTTCTTCCTCCAAACTTGTTGAGGGAGTATCCTCCAAATGAGTCGAATTGTTGTCTTTATATAGTTTTTGTGTGAGGTTGAATTCTCTTGATGAGGCCGACTTGGTGGAGGAGGCCAAATTGACTTATTTTACATTAAAATAAATGTCTTTCTTGACAAATGAAGCCCAAGAAGGGTCTATTACATTATGACATGGACAAGAATACTTGGCATAAACCCTAGAAGCCTACAATGGAGGATTTTGACCTATAAACAATTGACCCAAGCATGAAATTGATGCTTTAATAAATCAATTTCTTTTATAACAAAAATTATTTTTCTTTCTTTTGACAAATACATTACATCATGACTCAAATACAATTATGAAGACCGACACTAGTTACATTCTTCAACATTATAAATATGTATTCATGCCAGACAATAATAAACACGAGATCTATCAAGTGAATTCAAATTGATTCATTAGCTACTTAGTCTATTTGAGTGTTTTCATTCTCCCTTCCCTACTTTTGCGTTGCAGTATTTAGTGTAGCATTTTTATCACAATTAAATCTTGTGTTTATGCCTAAAATCTAACAACGTCAATGTGCCATGTCTCATCTCCAAAAGGTGGTATGACATCTCAACAAGGGTGTCGTCAAGTCATCATAAGACTCAACATCCTCCAAAAGATATGTAACATCCTCTAATCAAATGTGCAAGAAGACTCATCAACATCTTCTAGAGAACCCAAGGCTCATCACATCCATGCAAGTATATTACCCAATGAGGGACTCTAAGTATCCAAATGTGACCATCCAAAGCATGTACAAGAGTCAATGCAACATAGAAAATAAGTCATGTCCAATGTAAGATCCACCAAGCTGCGTCTTCAAATTTCACACTAGCTCGTGAATTTATGCAATTTGCCAAGTTTAGGTATGGGAGACCCATGATTAACCCTTATTAGGTGTGCCAATACCTAAGAAAGGGAGTATTTCCTAAGAAACCCATCAAATAGTAAGTTGAAATCACATATAATATGATTTGGCATTAACTTCATGGGGACAATGTAATTAAAATGCAAGGACCATAAGATATTCACCCACATGAGCACCTATGTAAAGGGAGTGCTTATGTATTGAGTTACTTTTTCTTTAACACTTTCTTTTATTTCTTGCTTTCTTTTCTTTTACTTTGTCTCACATAACCCCTTTTCTTATGTATGCATTGCATTGATAGGGGTTTGGGATAGTTCAACTTAGTTTCTTTTTATTATGTGTTTCATTGCAAAGGACTTTAAGATAATTTCAGTGCAATCCTTTTTAGGTGTGTGTTTCCTTGCATAAGAATTGGGGCAATGGCCTTATAGCAAGGTGGTAAAGTTCAACCTTTTATTTTCTTTTTTTAATAAAGTTGCATCAACCTCGAGCACCCAAACCCCTTATTCGCATGGGATTGTGAAGCGTAAAGTTTTTGGGGATACATGTAACATCCCCAAATGAAAGGACAATAGATAAGGGATAGATGGAGTATATAACATTATATGGAAAGGACATGAACATGTTAACCTTATCGAAATTCCTCAATAGTACCGTTTTGCACAAGAGGCAACACTCGACTAGGAAATTGATGATAAGCATCAAGGTGGACAAGGAAAAAGGGATAACCTCCAAGCACCATGATTCATTATCTAATGGAACCCATGATCCCTACTTTCATGCCAAATACATAAGGTGTAAACAACTAATATGAATCATCGAAGAAAAATCTCATCTAGTTACCCATAAAGGTGAGGGGACAACATGACCTTAAGCCTAAACCAAAGTCTAAATTACTTCTACAAAAATGCAATAAAAAAAATTTATTAATCTAACCTAATTTTTATATCTATTAAAAAAATAATGTCAATGCATAACACTATCAATCATGGTACACATTTCCAAGTAGGTATATTTCACAAGTTATAAAATGATTGTTAATAACTTGTGTAACTTCAAAAGAGATTAAAAATGCAAGTGTGATGAAACATTATATTGTATAGACATTATTCATTGAAACAATAGATTTGTTGTTACCAATTAGATTAAGTATGTAATAGTTTCAACTTTTCTCCAAGCTGTCAAACATATTTGTTGTATACATTTTGATTCATTGTCAACAATCACGTGCATGATAAATTCAACCTTTATCCAAGTTGTCAAGAACTCCATACAAAGCTATAACATTAATTTGTATACCATAGAAGACAATTGTTTAAATATATCCTCAAAAGGATGCCATTTAATTATCAATGCCATTAGTTCATATATATCCAAAATCTAAGGAGAGTCTAACTCTTACCCATTCATCAAAGGTAGAAAAACATACCATAACTCAATTGTTAGCAATGAGGACAATCATCATTGTTTGTTAATTATGAATATGGGTTAGCTCATCATTATTATTTAAAGAAAACCATGTCACTTCAAATGACCCCCCATTGCTCTATAAGGGGGTAGACATTGACTCCTACTACATGTCTCTAGTTTGGGCAATTAACATGTTTCTTTATGTCCATAGAAGATAGAACTCTTAGCCAATTAGAAGTGGTTTTAGGTCTTGTGATAACCGAGGCTCCTTCCAATGGGTTCATGTGCTTTCTAGTAACATCTAGCTTAGTTCCACACATGAGACTAGATGCAACCCACAGTTGCAGTTTACACTCTTGCCTGGGAAGCATCTAGCTCCTATCTAACCACAACACCATTTTATTACTTTTATATCCAAAATCCAAGCAATGTTTAACTCCTACCCAATGTAGTGCAGTTGGTTCAGAAACCAATAATAGCCATATTATCATGGAATGAATTTCTTGGAAACAGATTTGTCACTTTATTGTTTAACAAGTATGTAATTAAAAATACAAAGATGAAAAAATTGTGATTTTATCGCGATTATTTGAAAAAATCGCGAGTTTTTCAATAGAACGATTTTATCGGCGATAATTTGAAATTATCGTTAGCGCGATATTATCGCGATAATTACGAAAAAATCGCGATTCGATTTGAAATTATCGTGGCAGCCTCCAACAGCGCGTTTATAGTCCGATTTTTTGTTTTTTTTTTTTCATTTTCACTTGGACAACGTGGGTTATGAGAGCTAAGGAGTGAAGGAGGAGAGCTAAGGAGGTAGATACGTGATCTACAAGCCCAAGATTGGACAAAAGTGAAGAATTTCTTGCAAGCCAAGCGAACAAAAATCGAATTTGGACAAAGTGTCTCCGGCAAAACGTTTTTCCAGGTATGGGCATCAAATTTGACCCATTTTTTTTTGTTTTTTTCTTGTTCTTCCATGGGTTTCTATTACCCATGTATTTTTCATCATTTGTGATTGCATTTGGTTGTGTTTTTTTTTTGTTTTTGTTTTATTGAGAGGAGAGGGTTTATTTTGGTCAAAAATGCAAAAAATTGTTTGTTAAAGTTTGTTTTTTATATTTCTTCTTGTGCTCTTACGTTCTTCCCATTATTTTTGCTTGTGTTTCAACATGTATTTTTTCCTATTATTTTTGCATTGAGTTGAGGGTTTTTTTGTGAAAAAAATCAAAATGTTGCATGTAAAATTGTAATTTTTTTATTTTATTTTTTAACTGGCAATTTTTTTGTGCCCTAGGTTCAAATTCCAACATTCAAAGTTCAAAGTTTCCAACATGCCAAGGAAATTAGATCCTTTCTGGGAATTTGGTGAACCTGATGGGGGGTTTGACCGATTAAACTTGACTTGCAAATTATGTGGTCAACACATGGCAAGGGGGGTATACAGGTTGAAATACCACCTGGCACAAATTCCTGGGCATGAAGTAGGCCCTTGCAAAAAAACCAATCCAGAAATAATCAGAAGAGCCATGAACTCATTGGGAGAAATAGAAACCACTAAAGTCAGCAAAGCAGCTCTGAAGAGTCAAATATCAGGGTTTGGAGTTGACCGTGAGAGTGGTAGTGGCTCTTCAGCATCAGCCTCTTCTACAGGCAGCCCCGCAGTTGCCTCCTCATTTTTTGTTCCTAGAACCACTCCCGGGGCACAGCCATCTATCTCCTCTCTTATTAAAAAAAAGGAGAAGGAAGAAGCTGATAAGTTGTTGGGCAAACTGTTTCTTTGGAGTGATTCCTTTCAATGTTGCCAGGAACAATCCATTTTATTAGGCTGCGATTGATGCTATCGCTGTTGTTGGCCCAAGATACAAAGCCCCTACATATCATGACCTTAAAGGGCACATTCTGCAAAATGAGAAAGCTGACTGCACCAAGAGATTGGAAGAGTTAAGGGCATCTTGGGAAGTCACAGGATGCACTGTGATGTCAGATGGTTGGATTGATCAAAGAGGTAGGACCCTTCTTAACTTCTTGGTTAGTTGTCCCAAGGGGACAATGTTTATAAAATCTATTAATGCATCTGCACATGTCAAAGATGCAAGATTATTATGTGATTTATTAGATGTGTTCATTATGGAGGTTGGGCCCCAAAATGTTGTCCAAATCATAACGGACAACGCTGCAAACTATGTTTCAGCTGGCAAGATGCTTATATAGAGGTATCCGAGCATATTTTGGACACTTTGTGCTGCACATTGCCTTGATTTGATGTTGGACATCGGAAAGCTTGATTTTGTCAAAGATATTGTAGAATCATCAAAGAGAATCACAAAATTTATATATAACCATGGATCTGTGCTTCATTTGATGAGGACATTCACCAACAATAAGGAGTTGGTGCGGCCTGTTATTACACGATTTGCCACTACTTTCATCTCTCTTCAATCCCTCTTGAATTCTAAGTGGGATTTGAAGAGAATGTTTCTTTCAGATGAGTGGCGTGCTTTGACTATCAGCCGCAAATCAGAGGGACGAGCCATCTGCAGGTTGGTGTCATATCAGGAAGATTTCTGGGCTGGAGTGGAAGAGGTGTGCAGCATTAGTGAACCTTTGGTAAAGGTTCTTAGATTGGTGGATGGAGAGAAGCCCGCAATGGGCTACTTGTATGAGGCCATGGATAGGGCCAAAGAAGCTGTTCGCAGCTATTATGATGATAAGGGTGATGATGGGTTTTAGAGACAACTTCTTTTATGGGAAGTGATTGATGATCGATGGAACAACACACTCCATCGTCCCATTCATGCTGCAGGGCTCTTCCTGAACCCCGCATTTGCTTATTCATGTGGTTTTCTATTTGATGCTGAAGTCATGGATGGCTTTTTCACTTGTGTTCAGAAGATGGTGCCAAGTCCATCAAAACATGCAGAGATATCCAAAGAGATGGAGGTATACAGAATGGCAGGTGGCACCTTGAGCTTCGACATGGCTGTCCAGGATAGGACTGCTAAAATGCCAGGTAAGATTTTCATTATTTTAAAAATTTTCTTATGTTTGTAACTTTATAAATTATAAGTTTATCTTATTTGTTGTAACTTGTAACTTGTAGATGCATGGTGGAGGAGCTACGGTGGCAGATTACCAAAACTCCAAAAACTTGCCATTAGAATACTCAACCAAACATGTAGCGCTTCAGGATGCGAGCGCAACTGGAGTGTATTTGAAAAAATACACACCAAAAGGCGCAACAGGTAAAAAACTTAACATATTCAAATTTCGAACTGATTTTTTGAATTCATTAAATATATTTTTTTAAATATTTAATTTATTAATTTATGACCCTTGTACAGGTTGGAGGGTCAGCGGCTCAATGACATGGTTTACGTCTACTACAATCTTAGATTGTGGGTGAGACAACTTGAGAGGACCCCTGATATGGAGGCCATCTCTTTAAATGCGATTGACACCACTGCTGAATGGAGGGTTGAGGCTGAGAGGCCTGTCATGGAGTCAGCCCCTGATTGGATAGAGGAGGAGGTAGTGGAGGGGGAGGGCGAGGAGGAGGACGAGGAGGAGCAGCAGCAGGAGGAGGAGGTGACACCACCTACCACTACTACCGGTAGAGGACGTGGTCTGCCTCCTTTAGCTCCTAGTGGTTCAGGTTCCCGTTCCGGTTCTGGTGCTTCATTTTTTTCTTCTAGAGCACGACAGAGCCCATTGCCAGTCCCGCCAGCTTCTTCATCTAGAGAGAAAGGCAGAGCTGTTGTATTTTCTCGCAAGAGGGGCAGAGGAAATCAATAGTATAGGACCATAGGTTATATGGTGCATTGACATTCCTTTGTATATGACTGTTGACATTATGACTCATGATATGAGATACATTATTATATTTTTTGTTGATATTTTGAGGCTAAGTTGACTCTTGAGACTCAGGACTTAGTATTCAGGACAGGATTCAGTTTTATGTGTGATGTAGCACTAGACATGATATTACACATCTTATATATTAGTTTTTTTTTCATATTTATGTGTCAATGCATTTATTTTATGCTGTAGATGCTTTAGATATTAAAAAAATTGAAAAAAAATGAATATTTTTGTATGTGCCGATTTTTTCCCGATTTTTACGATTTTTTCCGATTTTTTCCCGTCGGCGATAATATCCCGATAGCGATTTTTTCATCTTTGATACAAACACAGACAATAATAACGAGGTCCTATACCTCTAAGTGATGTTAGTAACAATATATTTGTCACTTTATTGTTTAATAAGTATGTAATTAAAAATACAAACACAGACCATAATAACGAGGTCCTATACCTCTAAGTGATGTTAGTAGTGGATTGAGGGAAGATGTTATTGCATTAACCTGACAACCTGGGCCACAAAGCCAGCTCCAAGATTAGAAAAGTTTTTGATACACGTGGTACTTTGTAAACAACCGTTTTCAAATAATTGTTGTCTATCAATAACAAATAATTTAACCTCGTTGTATAATGATTGCAAAACCCAGCTGAAATATGTAGTATTAAAGACGATATTTTTTCTAAATGCTTTGGGCATTCTGATCGTATTACCTGAATTCAGCTGCACACAACTTTGTTGTGAACAACGAAGATTTTTTCGAGATACCTTTGCATAACCTTAATATGTATCTGTAACTATGTGCAGTTCCTGCTCCAACCAAAACAATAAAATTCTCTTTATAATGAACAATTAATTGACTAAATTGCTCGATGAGATGGAGCTATCCTCTTTCAAAAGACAAAATAGAGGAGTAATCTGACAATGTCGATTGAATTTTGCCTCGGTAATGATACAGAATAATCAGATTATAGTGGAGTTCTTCCACTTTCGTCAATTATTGACAACATTAAATAAACCACATAAACGACATTTCTGGATGAGAGAATTTCCCCTCGGTAATGATACAGAATAATCAGATTATAGTGGAGTTCTTCCACTTTTGTAAATTGACAAAATTAAATGAACCACATAAACGATATTTCTGAATGAGACTCTAATTAGCAGAATGCTATTCTGGTCTACCGTCTCCTGTTTTCAACACCCAGCCATTTCCTCTTGCATTGCACAGCTCCTTCATCACCTATACATCAATAACACATAACATCAGTTTACAGAATACACAGCCAAGCAAATGCACGTGAAGTTGCATCCATTTCGCAGCAAACACTCTAGACCAATTTTACAAAACAACCTAACACATTCCCACTGTTGGATAACTCTGAAGTAGTTATAATCCTAATTAAATCAGCACTTAATGTTCGACAAAATGTAAACGAAGTTCGATAACGAGGGGATTTCCCTATAGAGAGAATATTAGAGAGAGTTCCTTTCCGGCAACGTTATAGCTATTTCTTTATCTTGCTACTAATGATTTTTCGTCCGATGCCTCAAAACTTCCAAGTGGCACTTGTAGGTTTACTTTTTTAATGTTCTAAGAAACCTGACCTGGAGATCTATTTATCGTTCGCTAGCTCCATTTATTGTCCGTTCCTACTTTTGGTTTTATGTATTCCATTTCTGGTTGAAACTTGTCGCCACAGTGTATGCTTAGCGATGTCATAGTATATAAAATACATCAAGTGAAGCACGTGTGGGAACAATGGAAGTTCAGATAGGGTGACAGTACTCACACAACCGATTTCCAAATTTTAGATATAAGAGAATTCATGATTAGAAACTTCAAAAATTATATAGGCAAAACGTTTGTGGCAGTAACCCAACTTCAAGAAGACTAAGCATGTGTTCCCAACATATAAATGAACGATATATTTGTTGATTTTCTAGTGTTAATCTAGACAAGCACAATTTTCTGCAACTGATAATTACTTCCAATGATATAAAGTCTAACTTTAGCACATTTCAGAACATTATTAAGCAATTACTTTCAGAAAATTCAACAGCAGATACAATGAAAACAGTAAAGATCCAGTAAAAAAACCATGCACAGTAGACACCAAAAATTTTCACCTGGGAAACCCAAACTCTGGAGAAAACCCAGCAATCTTTTCTAAGAGCAATTCTTCAAATCAGCATAAGTACAATGTGATATTCGAAGGCCAAACTTGCTCAACCCTTTCTACTCAGAACAGCATCCCTTTAGCTTATTTAGTCCCCTCTTCCTATGCTTGAGACACCTTGCAGCCCTCAGCCTAACAATCTAAGGTTCCTCGGTCTCTTCCGCAGCTTGGACTGAGGCTCGGACTGAGGCCTTCTCAGCCCCCCCTGTTACAGTCTTTAGGGCTTCGTCCCTTAAAAGAATTACACAGAACTTCTGCTATCAACAGCAGACAGACTTGGAAGCCTTAAAACCCTTCACGTTAGCCTTCTTTCCACTGTCCAGCAGACCAGACCTTGGAGAAACCACTCGGCCTCCTTCACTACAGCAGATTCTCTTTCAGAAAAGAAAGACGGACTTCAAATTCGTCCTCCACTTGTGATCTGCAGCTCCTCATGGGTTTGATGTTCTCACACAAGATGAGTTGCTATGATGGATTGAAATGAGAAGGGCTAATGCCCTTTTATAGTGATTTAGGGTGCCCCAAGAGGTGTGTCCTTATGCTGGGTTGACTTGATGTTTTGGAGGAAAACTAAATTCAAAATTTAAATTTTAAATTTCTTCCTTTTGATTTCCTTTTAGGGCCGACTTGAGTAGCTGCGGAATTTCGACCGTAGCTACCCAAAAATCAACACTCCCTCTTAACTAGGGAGGTATTCACCTTGACTTCTTCAAATATAAACTTTGTCGAACAATTTCTCCATCCCAAGAAAAGATTGGATGAGCCCGATATGTTAATGTATCCATCCACTTCATGTTCTATCCAAGAACTATGTGGAAAGTATCCTGCATCAGCATCAAATCTATATCCTTCATCCCAAACTCAGAGGTCAACTCCCTCTAAAGCAGGGCTTCCTGAGATAATCCTGATTGATTCCTCTATCACAGAAGCAAGTCCTCTTGCCACATGCTCCCTCTATCACATGAGTCCTTCAGACCTGAGGTTTGTACAAACCTTTCTTCATTCTGCAAACATGAGATTCCCTCTAATGTACCTCAAAGCCCTAAGGTAGCCCTGGAAACTGGAGCAAATGTCTCTTCATAGTACTTTCCCTCTTTTTGGAAGAAACCTCTTGCCACGAATCTTGCTTTGTACCTCTCTAAGCTGCCATTTATGTAGAAATTAATACAATATGCATGTATATTACCAGACTCCACTGATCTAACAATTAAATCCACTGTTAAATACATAATCCTTATACTCAATTCTTTGCGGAAATTAAATTGCCAATTGCAAACATATGAAGAAAAATCAATCGCACATAACAAGATGTTTTACCAGGAAAGCTTAAAGCTAAAAACCCCAACTATCATATATTATGTATATCATGGAATCATGAAACAAGATCATACAAAGCTCAGCTCATAGAGCTCTTAGTACAACATACAATCGTCTCACACTGTCATACAAAAATTGGTTCACACATGAACCAATTTACTGCCTCCTAACAGCCTGCATCCACTGCACAATCCACCACCAACTCCAATGCGTGTGTAGATGCATTGAATGCATCACTATAGTCACAACTAATAGTCAAACACACCCTTTCACCTATCTCTCCACTTGGTCTCCACTGAATCTAACATGCAAGTAGTTAACTATTGTATTTCTTCAGTTTCAAGTAAAACACTACTTGTGAATTAATTAAATAATTAATTCACTCATCTTTCACTAGTGTATCTTTAGTTACAACTAGCACAACTGAGTTTAACTCACTTAACTAAGTTAAGCTAAATAACAACTCCCATAACTACTCTTCCAACTCTGTTACAACTGTGTCACACTCAGTTACAACGAAGTCCATCATGCATGAGTCACCAACCAACCTTGGAATGCGTAATTCCTTCAGCGAACTAGTTTGCCACATCAGTTAACTGAAATCAAGTGCTCCAAGAGAATAAGTTATTATTTATTGTCTAATTATCATTAAGGGCTAATAGTAATCGACATGCATTCTATTTTTAGATATGCGATCTATAAATAGACTTCGCCCATGTTCTAAAAATAGAAACTCATCTAAAGATAGAATTTGCTCAACCATCTAGAATCAGCATCCTGCCAATTTTAGAATATGCTCACCATTCTAAAAATAGACATACACCTAAAAATAGCCTACGAGCCCCACCTAGTGAAGGTGCTTAATTTTCACTAAGATCATCATCTTGTTGAATCTCAACACTCCCTCTCAACAAGAAAGGGATTATCCTTCACCTCGATCCTGTCCCTATGGTATTCGAATTTTCTCCTGGTGAGCGCCTTCGTCAAAATATCTGCATCCTAATCTTTCATAGGAATGTACTGAAGCAACATGATCTTCCACTGCACACAATCTCTGATATAATGATACCGGATATCTATATGCTTAGATCTATCATGAAACACAGGATTAATCGAGAGTTTAATGCAACTCTGATTATCACAATGATTCACTGTAGGATCTAAATGAGAACCGAACAAACCGACCAGGATCTTCCTCATCCAGATAGCCTCACATGAAGCTTGACTTGCTACCATGTATTCCGCTTCCGCTGAACTGAGTGCCACAGATCTTTGTTTCCTGCTGTACCAAGAAACAACTGTAGATCCGATACTGAAAACCCCTCCTGATGTGTTTTTTCTATCCGTTGGGCTACCTGCCCAATCTACATCCGTGAAGCCATGCAACTTCACCTCATCCGTCTGTCTATACCATAAGCCATACTCAGATGTTCCCCTGAGATATCTCAGGACATGCTTCCCTGCCTTCCAAAAGAGCTTGGTAGGCTTAACCATCGCTTGACTAAGCTGGTTCACCGCATAGCATATATCCGGTCTTATATTAACTAAATACATGAGCGAAACCACCAACTGTCGATGGACAGTGCAATCCACTACCTATGCCAATGTAGCATCCTCTTTCCTCCAATTTCCTGGAAGAGGAGTATCCACGGGTTTGCAGTCCTCCATGTGAAACTTACCAAGTATCTCCCGAGCATACTTGCCTTGAGACACAAACAATTCACCTTCTCGCTGCCATATTTCCAATCCAAGGAGCCCATATCCTTCATCTCGAACTCCTTTGCAAGGTCCTCCTTGCATGAGTGTATCAGCGACTCATCACCAGTCAGTATTAAATCATCAACATAACGAACAATGATTAAAAGCTTACCCTCTACCATAATCTAGTATAGGTTTGCATCTGCCTCACTCTTGGTGAAGCCAAGTCCAGTGAAATAGTTGTCGATCTGAGTGTACCAAGCACAGAGTGCTTGCTTTAGCCCATACAACACTCTTTTGATTCTGCACACATGCGACTCGCTGCTGAAGATCTCAAATCTTTCAGGCTGCTCAATGTACACTTCTTCCTCAATGATCCCATTAAGGAACGCAGTCTTCACATCCATCTAATGAATGTGCCAACCCATCTGCGCTGAGAGAGCAAGAATGGTCCTTATGGAAGAATACCATGCGACAGGTGCAAAGGTTTCTTCATAATCGATCCCCTCGATCTGTGAGAAGCCCCGAGCAACAAATCTTTCTTGCCTTATACTTCTCAACACTCCCATCAATAGCTTGTTTTACCTTGTAGATCCATCTTGAACCTACCACTAATTTATCAACCGGCCTTGGAACAATTTCCCAAGCATTGTTTCTGACAATGGAGTAATACTCCACCATTGCATCTACCCAGGTGGGCTCCTGCACTGCTTCTTGAAAAGAAGATGGCTCTGTCACAATACATTTGCTCATGAGAGCCATGTATCCAGTGAATCGGTCAGGAGACTGTCTCTGTCTGCACTGTGAAGTAGGGGCTCCTACATTCTGTGCCGCATCAAGCTTCAACCTCTCAGTTTCTGTGGTACACCTTCTGCCAGTTCTAATGTTTGGCTCTGCGTGAGTGGACTCCTCCACTCCATGATCCTCCTCCTGTGGCTGATCCACATCTTGAGGCTCATCTTTGGGAACAAGCAGTTCTTCCTCTGCATGCAAGTGTAGCTCCCTCTCAAGCGACAACTTCATGGTTTTCTCTTCATTGAATTTTATATCCTGTCGCACCACAGTCATCCGACTGTTTGGCAAATACAGACGATAATTATGGGGTGTTTCTGTGTACCCCACAAATATCCCAACTTCTGCAGTCGGCTCCAGCTTCTTCCTGGAGTTCTTGGTCACATGAACATAAACAGATGAGCCAAAAATCTTAAAGTGAGAAACATCCAGTTTCTTACCAGTAAAAGCTTGTTCAGGTGTACTCATGCCAAGTACTCTATGAGGACAACGGTTTTGCACATAAACCGCAGTTGCATGCTTTCGCCCACAAGTGCATTGGTAGGCCCTAATCATGCACCCACAATCGTTCTATTCTTCCTCTCCGCGACCCCATTCTGTTGTGGGTTATGAGGCGCTATGAGTTCTCTTCGAATTCCTTCTTTGCTATAGAAGTCTTTGAATTCGTTCGAGATATATTCACCACCATTATCGATCCGCAGAGCCTTCACTTGATTCCCCGACTCTTTCTCCACCAATGCTTTAAACTCACAGAACTTTGAGAATGTTTGATCCTTCTTCTGCATGAAGAAGATCCAACATCTACGAGAATAGTCATCAACAAAAATAACATAATACCTGTGTTTTGTTGTTGAAGCAGCAGGAAATGGCCCACACACGTCTGTGTGAACTCTCTCCAGGATCACCGAAGCACGGTTCTCCTTTTCATGAAAGGTGGTCTTCACAAACTTACCCATAGTACATCCCTTGCACTGATCTAACTGCGCAAGTGTACCCTTGGGAAGTCCAGTAGAAATCTGCTGCAAAATCTTTAGGGCGCCATGGTGAAGATGGCCCAATCTCCTGTGCCATAATTCGCCCTCATTCCGGCTCACCACTTCTTCTTCTTTGCCCACCATTGCAGCGCAACCATCTACCTCTAGCTTGTAGAGATTCTTGACTCGAATCCCTATCCTCTTGGTTTGACCCGTTGTTTTATGTCGCAGGAAAGCTTTTCCATCACTGAAAACAATGCCATAACCTTTGTCCTCCAACATCGCAACTGAGACCAAGTTCTTCTTTAGACCTGGAACATGCATAACATCTTTCAACAGAAATGGTTTACCTGACTCCCTCTCAAAGGTAATGGTACCAATGTCGGTCGCACTATATCGTCCATCGTCGCCCATCTTTATATGCATTTGGAGATCTTTCTCCTCCAAGTCGCTGACCAACTCCTTATCTCCCGTCATGTGGAAGGAAGCACCACTATCAAGATACCACACCGATCCCATTGCGCTTGAAACCAAGCATGCGATCAAAGAGAAATCAAGTTCAAATTGCGACGCAAGGACCTTACCAGCTGCAGCTCCAGCAACCTTCTTGTTTTTCTTTTTCCGTGGGCAGTTAGTGGCAAGATGCCCATGTTCGTGACAATGAAAACACTTCACCTTGGACAAATCTAGCTTCTTGCCTTGAGCCTCAGATTTTGAATGGGATTTCTTCCCCTTCCCTTTCCTCGCATTGGCAGCCAAAGCACAATCCTCTTCATCATCATGCTTTGATGAAGAGCCATCCCTAGTACTCCGCCTTATCTCTTCCTGCACTAGATCCGACCAAAGTCGCTCCCAATCCGACAGTTTCTCCCGCCCATTGACAGAGGCTTGATAACTGTGCCAACTCTTTGGAAGTCCAAGGAGAGCCAAGCTCACCAAGTCATCATCAGCAACTATAATTCCCACACTTCCCAGCTCATCCCTACATTGGACAAACTTCGTGAGATACTTTGGAATATTGTCGCCTTTCTCCATTTTGATTTTTTTGAGTTTATCTTTCAATGCCAACTTCCTATGGTCGTTGTTGCTTTGGAAAAGATCTATCAAAGCCTTCCACATTGCAAATGGAGTGGCTTTCTCATGAAGGCTTGACACAATATGGTCTTTCACACCTTCCAAGAGAATTCTTCTTGTCTTCGCTACTTTCTTTTGCCATGCATCAAGTAATGCAGCATCCGTCGAAGTGGGCTTAGGAACATCGCTATCGATGAACTCCTTCAAGCCATTATCTTCAAGCACCACTTCCATCCTGTCCTTCCAGGCTATGTAGTTCGAGTTGCCCTCGAGTGCATACTCCAACCGCAACCCATTGAAAGCCATTTCAATGTTTACTTCAACTGTCGCACCAAGAAATTCTTGCATCAAATTCGAATTGTTCCACCAACACAACTCAGCATTGCTTCAATATTGCAAGCTTCAATGACTAACACTACTCTAATACCATGTAGAAATTAATACAATATGCATGTATATTACCAGACTCCTCTGATCTAACAATTAAATCCATTGTTAAATACATAATCCTTCAACTCAATTCTTTGCGGAAATTAAATCGCCAATTGCAAACATATGAAGAAAAATCAATCGCACATAACAAGATGTTTTACTGGGAAAGCTTAAAGCCAAAAACCCCAACTATCATATATTATGTATATCATGGAATCATGAAACAATCTCATACAAAGCTCAGCTCATAGAGTTCTCAGTACATTATACAATCGTCTCATACTGTCATACAAAAATTGGTTCACACATGCACTAATTTACTACCTCCTGACAACCTGCCTCCACTGCGCAATCCCCGTTGAAGAAGATCACTGAATGAATTCGATCTTGCTTTGCCTTGACTGCGCAATCCTCATTGGCAACTCCAATGTGTGTAGATGCATTGAATGCATCACTATAGTCACAACTAATAGTCAAACACACCCTTTCACCTATCTCCCCACTTGGTCTCCACTGGATCTGACATGCAAGTAGTTAACTGTTGTATTTCTTCAATTGCAAGTAAGACACTACTTGTGAATTAATTAAATAATTAATTCACTCGTCTTTCACTAGTGTATCTTTAGTTACAACTAGCACAATTGAGTTTAACTCACTTAACTGAGTTAAACTAAATAACAACTCCCATAACTACTCTTCCAACTCTGTTACAACTGTGTCACACTCAGTTACAACGAAGTTCATCATGCATGACTCACCAACCAACCTTGGAATGCGTAATTCCTTCAGCTAACTGGTTTGCCACATCAATTAACTGTAATCAAGTGCCCTATGAGAATAAGTTATTATTTATTGTCTGATTATCATTAAGAGCTAATAATAATCGACATGCATTCTATTTTTAAATATGTGATCTATAAATAGACTTCCCCCATGTTCTAAAAATAGAAACTCATCTAAAGATAGAATTTGCTCAACCATCTAAAATCAACATCCTGCCAATTTTAGAATATGTTCACCATTCTAAAAATAGACATACACCTAAAAATAGCCTGTGGGCCCCACCTACTGAAGGTGTTTAATTTTCACTAGGATCATCATCTTGTTGAATCTCAACAATTTACCGAGTGTTTGACCTTTTAGATCCACTTAGAAGTCACCACTGACTTCCTCTCAAGTCTTGGCACAATTTCCTTCATCATGGCATCTTTCAAACTTGTTGGCCTACTACCTCTGAACTAGAAGCCTTATCTAGCATGTCTCTAGATTTCAGTACAATTTCTCCCTCTCAAACACTAATCACTCTAGCTGAGTTTATGCTTGATCCTGAGAGAATCCTCTTGCCACAAACTTCACTTTGTTCTTCCTGAGGCTTCCATCTACAGCCAGTCGTAGCCTTAGCAGTCTTCATGATGTACCTACAAACCTAACTAGGAGGTCATGGAAGAAATGATTAATAACCAAGCAAAGGATACAAAGACAAGAGGCTAACCAATAATAAAGTAATAATAATTAACGAAGAAATGCTCATCCGTGTCCTCATCATCAGCTACTAATGCATGTAGCTTTTATTTCCTTCCTTGCAGGAATTGTATGAGCTAGGGTTTCTTCATCCTTGAGTTATCCAACCGCACTAAAGGCTCAACCGCAAGCTGACATTTCCATGCTACCAAGTACACACTCCTACTGGCATCCAACATTCTTGGCCACATTCTAGTGTTTCAGAAACCCTTAGGAATTTCACATTCAAGTCATAACGTTCATGTCTTCTAGGGTTTACAAACCCTAAGTCTTTCATCAAACCTGTTCTGTGCAAATTATTCTGTTGCAGTTAATATAGGTGGGACAATTTCTCAAATCCATATGTAGTTGAGTAGAACATAACCAGAAAAGAATGTGCTATAGAGTCTCCATGCCTCTGCATATGTGCTGAAATTGTCAACAAAGTGATTTCCCTATTTCATCATGTTATCAGTCAATCAAGGAATGCTCCATCTTGGTCAAACTACCAATATTCACTATGGTATTTCAGTCCAAGAGAATGTAAATGATCCAATATAGCCTTTGTAAGGTTTGTATTCTACATCTTTATTGTATCTCTTTTGTCTTGCGGAACTAAAAATTATTAGTCTTGACTTTGGACTTTCGCACTTCAATTTTGACAATTTCTGCATAAAATCTGTTCACTAAGATATTAAACTGTGTCATGATGAAAGAAACAACCAGTGAGGTATCTATGTTTCTTTAGAGTATTCAGATTTACTGATTCCAAATCACATGCTCAAGGCAGACTTAACAAAAGGTTGACTTCTTCAAGTCTCTGAAATGGCTTGCTGTAGCTGCCTTAGGTCCTGCGCGCTACTTCTCTGCCCCTTCGAACCTGCTTTTGAGATCCTATTTACAGCCTGAGCTTCTTGGTCCTGTACCAGGGCTGTGGCCTAGTTACAGACCCTCCTAACTCACTTAGCCAGTAGACTTTCCTATGGATAGACCCTCAGTCTTGCAAAGGAAGCTTCTCGGTCTGTCTGGGAACAACTAATAAGGCCCTCGGTCCCCTTCTAGGGCTGCAGCCTAGTTTCACAAAACAGAACCTTCAAGCTAAGAACTGCAGAACAGGTGTCTACAAATGGTGATCTCAATGGCCTTTCTTAACCTCACTTTGATACCATGTTGATTTTTTAGTGCTAATCAGACAAACACAATTTTCTGCTACTGATAATTACGTCCATTGATATACAATCTTACTTTAGCAAATTTCAGAACATCATTAAGCAATTACACTCAAATTCAACAACAGATGCAACAAAGACAGTAAAGATCTAGAAGAAAAACCATGCACAGTAGACACCAAAATTTTCATTTGGGAAAGCCAAACTTGGGACAAAACCTAACAATCTTTTCTAGTAGAAATTGCTCAAATCAGCATAAGTACAATATGATATTCAAAGGTCAAACTTGGTCAACCCTTTCTACTCATAACAACAGCCCTTTGCCTCCTTTGCTGGCCTCTTCCTAGGCCTGAGGCACCTTACTGCCATCTGCCTAACAACCTAAGGTTTCTCGGCCTCTTCTGCAGCTCAGATTGAGGCCTTCTTGCCCCATCCCCCCTGTTACGGTATTTAGGGCTTCAGCCCTCAACAGAATTACACAACTTCAACCTTCAACAACAAACAGACTTGGCAGCATTAAAACCCTTCACGTTAGCCTTCTTTCCACTGTCCAGCAGACCAAACCTTAGAGAAGTAACTCGGCCTCCTTCACTAGGGCAGATTCTCTTCCAAAACAAAAAGACTGACTTCAAATTCGTCCTCCACTTGTGATCTGCAGCTCCTTCTAGGATTGATGTTCTCACACATGACAAGTTGCTATGATGGATTGAAATGAGAAGGGCTAATGCCCTTTTATAGTTGGGCTAACTTGACCTTTTGGAGGCAAATTAAATTCAAAATTTAAATTTTAAACTTCTTCCCTTTGATTTTATTTTAGGGCCGACTTGAGTAGCTGGGGAATACCGACCATAGCTACCCAAAAATCAACAATATTTGCTATATTTGGTTTTCAATAAAAATTTGCATTTCATCAAAACTAATTATTTCCGAGTTTAATCATGATTTGTTTATGATTATAGAAAACCTATGAACAGTCAAATAAGCCTGAAATCCAGGTGTAATCAAATGTCCCTGTATGCAAACTATAATGATAAAGGTAGATTCTTTCACAGTAATTAAAAACATAATTATTTCAACCTTAAATCATGTTGACAAAGATGAAATAATGGCTCAGAACATTGAAATATATAATATTATAAACTGTTGAAAATAGTGAAGGAATGGATTCATTGATTTGTTCCTTAATTCAAGGAATCAAATTTGTGATCTTCTTAATCATGCACGAGTTCCAGTGATGAGGACGAGTTCAAGAAGCAGTTTGACTAGTGTGAGTTTGTTGAAGACCAAGTTAATTGTCTTCTAGTGTGAGTTCGTTGAAGACTAAGTTAATTGTCTTCTAGTGTGAGTTAAATTGGGAACTGAGTGAACAAGTGGAGTGAGCTTCCTAAATTTTAGGAGGATCCAGTTAACTAAACGTGTTCACTTTTGTTAACTAGAAAAGCTCCAGTTCAACTCCTAATTTAGAAAATTCACTAAACATAGCCTAATCGAAAAGCTTATAAGGAGATCGAAGGAACACAATTGATCATTCAATTCTTGAGCACGAGTTTGTGAGCAAGAGAGCTTGTAAGAGGAACAAGCAAGAGGATTTATCTTGTGCGAATTGTTGGAGGAGAATTTCCCTTGGGAAGCAGATCAGTATTCTTGCAGAGTTGTTTCAAGCATAGTTCAAGGTTGAGAGATCAGATTGCATTCTATATTGAAAGTTGAAACAGCTGGATTTTGTAAGAGATATGTAGCCTATTTTTCTTCAATAAAATTCTCAAACAAACGAGAGTTTTCCCTGTTGGGTTCCCTTGAAAATTTGTGTTTTTTGTGTGAATTTTGTGAAATTATTTTTGTTCTATCCCGCTTCTATTTGGTAGATAAATTCTATGTTTGTGTGACAAGAAAAATTATTTTCAGATTGTTCATAACAGAAGATCAAAATTTCGTGGAAATTCTACACGGTATTAGACCTGTGAACAAAGATCAATCAGCACATAGTCTTCAAAGATGACAATTCACACAAGAATGGGATTGCAAGAGCAGGATAGATTGGATGGATCTTCAAATTCTGGTGTTTGGAAGGTCCGCATATTTTTTTGTTGGATGAGTTTGGGCTGAAATAATTTGTTGAGAAAGGTGTTGCAGAACCTTCAGATCTAGACGAGTTGAGGATCTTCCAAAGGCAGATGGCCAAGGCCAAGAGAATGATTTTGGATGGTCTTCAGGATCATATAGTTCCTCATGATGCAGGGAAAGATACAGCTAAGGACATGCGGGATGCCCTAGTCAAGCTCTACCAAAACTCTTCAGAGAACCGGAAGATGATCCTCCAAGAAAAGTTGAGGACAATCAAGATGCACAAGGGTGAGAGTGTCACTGCTTATCTCACCAAAGTTCAAGAAGTTTGTGATGAGCTAGCATTTGCAATGTTGAGAACATCAGCATCGGGATAAAATCGGCAAGGGTCCAGAAAACCAAAAAATTGTAAAAATCGGGAAAATATCGATAAAAATCAGTGAACATCAGCAAAATTAAAATACCATAAAAATATTTTTAAAAATCGGCAAACATTGGCTAGGCCAAAAAATCGTGATTTTGAGATAAAATCGGGATGTTGTCGAGATGTTCGCAACACTAAGCATTTGTGAGAGAGAAACCTATAGACATAAAGCTAGTGCATGTGGCTCTAAATGGGTTTACCAAAGATTGGCATACTTTTGTCCAAAGCATTACTAGATGATATAAGTTGTCGGATTGGGAACGCCTATGAAGTGACGTCATCCAGGAGGAGCTAAGGCTCAATCTAGTTGGGCGTTCCAGCAGCAGTGGAAAGGGTTCCAAGCTTGAGAAGGAGGAGGAGAATCTTGCTCTTGCAAGCAAAGACAAGAAAGTCAAGGTGAAGAGCGAAAACAATCAAACAGGTGACAAGAAGAAGACAAATTCGAGTAAGATCAAAGGCTTCCATTGCCATGCTTTTGGACACTATGCTTCCAAGTGCCCTAACTGAAAGAAGGGGTCAAATAATGATCATGTAATTGCATCAGCTGAGGTAGATGAGTTTCCCTCTCAGTTTGAGAAGGACTTCTCATTGATAGCTTGCATGGCAATCTCAGTAGGGAGTAGTACGTGGTATATTGATTGAAGAACCTCTTTCCATATGACTGGAAATCGAGAGTATTTCAGCCAGCTGGATGAGAAGGACATGTAGTTGAATATCGAGCTTGGAGAAAACAGCAACTATGCTACCAAGGGGTTTTGGTACTGTCAACTTTGAGAGGGAGTCAAGGAATACTCTACATCTCAAAGATGTTCTCTATGTTCCAGGCCTAAAGAAGCACTTACTTTCAATAGCTATCCTTGAGGATAAAGGATATGATGTCATCTTCAACAGAGGTAAGGCTTACCTCCAGCACTTGGCTTCTGGATGTAAGAAGCAGATAGGTGTGAGGGTGAAAAACCTTTACAAGTTGCATGTAGAGACTAGTGCAACATTGAGCAACATGACAAGATGTGCAGATGTCAATGTTATTGGAAGCGGTAGAACCGTTCGGTCCGACCAGTTTGGGGCATTTTTTGGTCCAAACTAGGCCTCCGAACTGGAAAAGGTTGGTTCAGTACCGAACCAGTCGGTTCTGTCATGGAACTAGCCGCTTTGGTACCAAACTAGCCTGTTCTGGTTCTGAGGCCAGTTCCGCTGGTCCGCATGCTCTGCGGCCGCGCGACCCAAGCAAAGAAAAAAATATTGATTTTATTTTATTTTATTATCTCTAATTTCTAACTCTAATCTAGCCCCTCACCCCCCCCTAAATCTATTTAAAAAACCCCACCCCCTCTATTTCACTCACACTATTCATTTGAGTCTCTTGAAATTCTTGAGTTGAGTTCGATTTACAGAATTCGAAGTGTTTTTTGTAGGGTTGTTCTGAGGGAGATTTTTTGCAGATTTGAAGCGCTAATTGGAGTCTTGGAGAGTTGTTGGGTTGATTACTAAACGAGATTTTCGAGCTAATTCAATGAAGACCTTTCTTGGTTGGACTTGGACCCACCTCCACAGGTTGCAGAGGCAGATATACCAGAACCACCAGTAGCAGCTTTAGGGCCAGGGGAATCAAGCCATAATCCCATTTCAGATTTGGATGCTACTCTTTCTTCAAATGAGGATGAGGACAATGTCCAGGATGATGACTCTGATGATGATTGATGACATTGAAAATTAGCACTTGGAGGTTGTAGCTATAGAATTGTAGACTGTAATATCATACTATCATATTATTTTGGACTATAAAGGCCTTTTAGAGTTTGTTTCTTGATGTTTTTAACTTTTTGGTTCAACGATGTTTCGCACTAAGTGCTATTTTGGTTATATGCACTATTACTTGCTATATAAATGAAAACTTTTACATATTTGCGTATAAATAGCTAGATTCATATGGATGCACATGTATATATTTTTTTTCTTTAAATATGAATATTTTATGTGTTTTTGGAAAATCAATTTTTTTCCGGTTCCAGTCCAATTCCGACCAGTTCCCTGTCCACAAGGTTTTTCGGCTCGATCACCGGTTTCGTTCCGATAACATTGGCAGATGTAAATGAAATTTGGCACAAGCGCATGGGGCACTTGCATCATGAGGCACTGAAGATTCTTCAGCAGATTGCCATAGGATTACCAGCAGGAGGCCTTGACAAGAGTGGAGTGTGCAAGGATTTATGCTTCGCAAATACGCCAAAGTCTTCCTTCCATGGTCAAGACAGCAAAGCCAAAGGTATTTTGGAGTTGGTGCATTCAGATGTGTGCAGGCCCTTTTCTTCTCCATCACTAATGAGACATAGGTATTATGTTACTTTCATTGCTGATTTTTCTCAGAAAACCTAGATTTACTTTATGAAAAAAAAAAGATGAGGTCTTATAGAAGTTCATGGAGTTTAAGGCCTTGGTAGAGAAGCAAACCGAGAAGAAAATGAAGGTAGTGAGAAGTGACAATGATGGAGAATACATCTCCAATGCCTTCAAGGAGTTTTGTGCAAGGGATGGTATTAGGAGAGAGTTGATAGTGTTATGAATAAAATATTCATAAACATCAAGTAATAAATAAACATTAAATAACAAATAATAATAATAATTAATTAATTAAATTAATTAATGTCCCATTAATTATGAAGAGACATTGGTCAAAAGATATGACCTTCTATCTTCTTGGTTAGTCAATGCCTATATAGGGCCTAGGCACACTGCCACAAAGAATTGTAATCACCATTTCATATTTTATCAATAATACATTTACCTACTTACACTACTACACAAATTTACACTAAAATACTCTTATGCATACTGATTCATTCGTTTCATTGGTATCAAAGCCATGCTCCTCCCTGTGCTGGTTCACTCACCGTAAGGAGCTCCATTATTTCACTCACCATCCGTCCTCTCAATCAAACCTCTGCTAACCGCCCTTGCTACCTATCTGCTGCACCATGTCCTCAACCTTGTGTGCTGCGTAAAAAATCGTCCCTATCTATTCCGTACTCATTGTTGTCTTGAGATTCGTTGACCACGACCGCAATCTGTCAGCAACTGTCATTGTAACCCTCGTCTCCTGTCATAGTAACTCTGGTCTCCACCTCGCACGACAATCAAACATTAATCATCATGTTGCCGACGTCATTGTATATGACCATCCAAAACTCACCCGTCCATCTCTGCTATACAACCGTCGTGTCCCCCTATCTAAATATACCACATTACGATTCATCAACAGCATATCACCACGACCCTTAAGTCCCTCGACTACGCAGCCAACTCATTGACCATTCATCTTGTGGGTAAAAGCTCTGTTGGACAGGTGTGTGATACAAATGAAATGAAATTTTAACGTCCTCGAGACTAAAAATAGTCTATGGGACTATGAGTTCCCTATTTTTCGCCTTTTGCATTTCAGTCCTTTTCTTATTCAAATTAATGATGAGTTGGCCAACCTTCCAACAATCTCATCGCTGAAAAGACAATGCCAAGAAACCGATGCTAACATATTCCCATAACTTTCTCTGATGTCTTTGAACACATCACATTCCAAAATGAAATGTTTTTCCGATTCCACTGCCCCAGACGTGCAAAATGTACACACTCATTCTTCCCAAGCTTCTTTAGGCCTTTTCCACCGTCCTTTTTCCCACCAAAGATGATGTGAGTTGGTTCTTAATTGAGCAATAAGAGCCTTTGCCCTCCACGGAATGTTAGCTCCCATGTACTCTTTTTGTTGGAGATCATACATAGGGTTGAATTCTTCAATGTAGTACTTCTTCTTTCTACCCAACTCTTTTCCCCATACCTATTTACAAAACTTCTCCATATTAAAAAATTTTAGCTCCTTGCTATTTGTGGGACAAGCATTGAGGTATATATTCCATTTTTGCATCCATGTGTAGTTTTGTCTCATCCATGTTTTCTTTCTTTCACTCATGCCTTCCTTGAAGATAACATTAGGCCACCTACCTACTCCCATTTGCTCAAGTCTTTTTAGATATCTTATGAGCCGCACCATAGAAATTACTTCGATGGGAGTTGCTCGTGTTTCACTCAACATTATCTCATAAGGTACCGAACTTTTTATTTTGAACTTGCTCATGATCAAGCATTTTTGGATTTTCTCAATTTGCTTCCATTTTGAGACAGGGGTGCTGCTAGCCCACAATTCACACCCATATACCATCACTGGACAAACTAGGAGTTCGAAAAGCACTTTAATCATTTTCCAATCCCATAACTCTGCCTCTCTACCTCTGTTTTGAAGAGCATATAATGCTTTCCACCCTCCTAAGATTCTCTTCTTTCTGCAGTCCTCCCAATTAAGTTTTTTGTTGAAATCGATCCAGAGGTATTTGTACTCATTTACTTCTTCAAGAATGTTGCCTTCAAAGAAGAACGTATACTCACTTTGCTTCCTTTTATTAGAGAAAATCATTATCTTGGTCTTGCTAATATTGACTTGCATCCCCACTGCTCTACAAAAATGCTCAAGGGCATATAGGTGCATCTGCAATCCATGGGCTGATTTAGAAATCAATACAAGATCATCAACATATAAAAGAAGTTTATCACAAACTTCCCCAACTGAACACCATCCCCACCTTGCAAATTTAGCCACTCTTCCAGTTTATCAATATATAAACCAAACATAGTAGGGGATAGAGGGCAACCTTGCTTGACTCCAATGTCACTTCTAAAGCTTTCTGAAATACCTGCTGGGGTTCTAATTTTGACTTTCACCTCTTCATAAAATTTGTGGACAGCAGCTCTATAATGCAAAGGAATGTCAAGTTCTTCCATTCCATGCCACAACTTATCTCTAGGGACTGTGTCAAATGCCTTTTTGAAGTCAACAAAATAGCAGAATACTTCTTTATCCCCCCAAACCTTTTCAATAATGTGTCTCAACGTGATGTCGTGATCCACTGTAGAATGCTTCGGCCTAAAACTCGCTTGTCCTTTTGCCCTCTTTTCTTTTACTTCTGGCCACTTACTGATTCTATTTTCTACCATGTTGCCGAAAAGCTTTGCAAACAAATGATTGATTATAATGGTTCTATAATTGGATGGATTATTAATGTCTCCACTTTTAAAAAGGGGTATTGCTAGGCTAGTTGTCCAATCTCTTGGGAATCCTCGTTGAATGATGTTGTTGAATATTTCCATGATGTGCAGTGCAAGAGTGTTCCTTCCCCATTTTAGATACTCTACTTGAAGTTCAACCAAGTATTTTTCCTTTCCTGTTTTCAACTTTTTAATTCCAATCTCCACCTCCTGTAATGTGAAGAGCTATTGTGAAACCAGCTCCAAAAATAGAAGAAAAGAGATATCAACACCTTAGAAATAAGCCACTTCGAGGGGGCAACCTCCAATATATTGCATGAATGAACAATTCTTGGATGATACAAATTACAAAACCTCCTTTCTATATATAGGAGTCCATGGGGCCACAATGTAATCCTAGTGGGGCCACAATGCAATCCTAGCCGACCTAACAATAATAATTAAAGGGCACAATAATAACAATATGGGGGTTACAAGGATACAATAATAACAATAAGGGGGTTACACTAACAACAATAAGGGACTATACTAGTAATATAGGGACCTAACATGCCCCTCTCCTTCAAAAAAGTGTTGTCCTCAACGCTTGAGTAGCTCTGGGTGCTTCTGTATAAAATTCTCATCCTCCCATGTAGAATCTTCGGTGGGTAAGTTCTTCCACTTGATGAGATACTCTAAAATTGATCGATTTCGTAGCTATAGAGTTCTTGTTTCCGTGATCGGTTCAGGTTCCAATATGAATTTTCCTTCCTCATCAAGTTCTGGAAATATTGTTTGAACTGGAAGATTTTCACCTATAACCTTCTTTAAGCATGAAACATGGAAAACTTGATGCACTCACGAAGAAGAAGGAAGCTCCAATTTGTATGCCATAGTACCAATATTTTGCAACACCTTGTAAGGACCATAGTACTTTGGCGATAATTTATTATCCTTCTTAGCTTGCTTGAGGGACATTTGTTTGTATGGTTGTAACCGTAAAAATACCCAATCTCCTACATCAAAACTTCTCTCGCTGCGATGTTGATCTGCCTGTTGTTTCATTCGATTTTGTGCCAAATTCGGGTTATCCTTTAAGAGTTGGAGAACTTCTTGCTGATGCTCGATGTGATCTTCCACTGCTTGAACCTTCGAATTTTCCCTTAAAGATGATGTGATGGATGGTGGATGATATCCATAAAGTGCCATAAATGGGGTCATTTTTGCTGCAGTATGGAAGGAAGTGTTATACCACCATTCGGCGAGAGGTAACCACTTGACCCATTGTGTTTGTTTATCAGATACAAAACAACGAAGATATCCTTCCAAACATTTATTTACTATCTCAGTTTGACCATCATATTGAGGATGATAAGATGAGCTATGAGCTAATTGAGTACCCAAACAAGAAAATAACTCCGTCGAAAAATTTCCAGTAAAAATGGGATCTCTGTCGCTCACAATAACCCTTGGGCTTCCATGTAGCTTTTGAATTCTATCCATAAATGTAGTAGCAACTGTACTTGCTTTAAATGGATGAGATAATGCACAAAAGTATGCATACTTGGTAAGTCTATCAACTACCACCATGATGACACTCTTTCCTTCAGACTTAGGTAAACCTGTGATAAAATCCATTGAAATCTCCTCCCAACGTTGACTTGGAATGGACAAAGGTTGTAGAAGTCCTGGGGTCTTAATTGTTTCCACTTTATTCTGCTGGCAAACCAAACATTCCGCCACAAACTTTTGAATATCAGATTTAAGGCCATCCCAAAAAAATTCTTTCTTCACCCTGTGGTAAGTTTTTAAAAATCCTGAGTGTCCTCCTAAAGGAGAAGTGTGCAATTCCAGAAGAATCTTTTGTCTTAGTTGGGAATTCTTACAAAGATATAAGCGATCTTTGTACCATAAGGAATCATTTTTCCAACTAAATGTATCAGATGTACTAGGATCATGCTGCAACTTTTGAATGAGTGTCCACACTTCTTCGTCCTTCTTCCATTCATCTCTTGCTTCGGTTATCCAATCTGGTTGGATAATAGAAATGGCACAAAGCAATGCTTCCACCTCTTTATTCTTTCTTGAGAGTGCATCTGCAACAACATTTAGCTTCCCTTTTTTGTAGATTATTTCAAAGTCATAACCCAACATCTTTGTGACCCATTTTCACTGCTCTTCTGAAGATAGTCTTTGTTCCAAAAAGTGTTTAAGACTATCATGATCAGTTTTTACCTTGAAGTGTCTTCCCATTAGGTAAGTTCTCCATTTCTTTAGTGCATGCAGTATTGCTAACATTTCCTTATCATAAATAGGTTTTTGTAAATACTTTCCTTTGATTGGACGACTTTCAAAAGCAATGGGTCTTCCTTCCTGCATTAAAACTGCACCAATTCCATTTCCTGAGGCATCACATTCCACAATAAAGGTTTTTGTGAAGTCAGGTGTAGCTAAGACCGGTGCTAGGCACATTGCCTCTTTAAGACGTTCAAAGGCCTTAGTTGCTTCAGGAGTCCATGAAAATGCATCTTTCTTCAATAATGTTGTTAGAGGTGCTGCTATTCTCCCATAATTCTTAACAAACTTGCGATAATACTGTAACAGCGGAAGTTGTAGGTTTGGTTTCTGTAGCAGCAAGATTTGTATGCTTGTTGACTTATAGCAAAAGCAGCTTTAATTATAAAAATACACAAGATGTATTTATAACAATAAATATTTTATTGATATGATATATGACAAGATCACTGAATGATTACAATGAGGTCCTGCTTTTATACCTATGCAGGTACCTTTTCACGAATGGGCATGTCTTTTAGACATGCCTTTTCAACTAACTAATGACTACTTAACCTAATCAATATTTGATTAGTTAATAACTATATTTATTCTATTTATTCTATTTATATTCGTGACATTGCCTCTTCCTTCAGAAGCTTTGCCCTCAAAGCTATATTGTTGGCAATTGTCCTCATCTTGCGTTGTCATAAATGCATATGGTTCATCACTGATACCTTGACATGTATTATCCAAGAACGTTGTCTTGAAACTGGTTCTCTATTGCCCCCTTCTTTTTTTTAATAATAATATATATATATATATATATATATATATATATATATATATATATATCTACGTATATCATTTTTTCTGATTAATTTAATTAATTAAATAATAATTAAATTATATAATTAAAGTAATTAAATTAATTAATTTATATGAATTAATTAATTAAATTATAATTATATAATATAATTTGATTTTTTTAATTTTTGATATACCGACCCATGTTAACCAAACGTAGCACCTTGCACCTTTTTATAAAACCGATATGCCGTTTGGATGTTCGCAGAATGAGAAGGCAATATCTTAGCAGCCGTAACGGAAGGAGGAGAATTCGAACACTATTCTTTTACGTGAATAATGTGGACTCCGCGTGCACGGCAAAGGTGGCATTAGCTTTTGTTCCAATCTTCGTGGGTTGCTGCTGCGGTGGCAAGGTGTTGTGTCCGTAAAGTCCTCTCCTTCCCAATTATTTACCGAAATGGCATTTCTGAGATCCTTCCCGAGTACTGACAAGTCTTTGACATCGTCCACGACTCCATCAACCTTGCAGCAATGCTCATTCGACAGCCGGTTGGCAGGTGGAATTTTATTCACCTTTGTATCTTTGACAATGCTGTCTGTGACATCAGGCAATGTATACACTAGCGCGTTCACCATAGCATTTGCGTATTTTTTGGACGCTTCAGTGAACAATATAATTTCGAACAATCTCGTGGCTTGGAATTTCAGCGCCACAACAAGCCCATAATTGTTACTCATCCGCCGATGAATGACGTCAGGGGTCACATTCGGCGGAAGATTGGACATACGAATGAGCCGAGTTGGTCTGAAGTCCAAGAAATTAAAGTTTATCCTGTGATAAATATTGTACTCCGAGTTTCTTGAAGCCCCGGGCTGGCAGTCCAGCAATCGAAATAGACGATCAGTGGCAACTTTGCCATCCGGCTGAATTGAATATTTCTTTTCCGAGACGGTCACCTGAGACCAGTGCCCAAACAAATCAAATATTTTTAAAAAGTGGGCAGCTCTCTGTGCTTCCAAGTGGCCTTCCATTTGTACAAGACCATTCAATATATTAAGTTCAATCTCATGTAAAACAGTAATTATTGCAATATTAGTCTTGCCAGCTCCAGTGGGTGCACATATGAGTAGATTCTCATTGCTATGTGAATAAATATTAACATAGTTTCCTGGAAGCACTATACTGTTGTTATTTACATCATGAAACTGTGTCTCAGTGTTACTCTGCGGGACAGAGATTGGGAAGCTATCTTTAGGGAGTCTATTATAGACAACACCAGATGGCACTGAAGCTGCATCTGTTCGTTTACTTCTGACTGTTTTAATATGACCACTGCCAAGTTCAGATGTATTATTTTGGCGATTTGCAGGAAGAAATTGAAGCTTTCGCTATTCTATATTCAGCCAATCAACTTGGTCATAAAACTTAGCAGAGTCAACTTGTTTGCCTGCTGATGACACCCCAGACCTAGTGACACTCAGTGTATCGTTGGAAGTACTGCTGGTCTTGGCTGTTAATGAAGGCAGGCAGGTTTGATTGACAAGATATGACTTGGGCGCACATTTATGTCTTGCAAAATATTTATCTCCACACTTCCAACATTTTCCTTCTTCTTTACTTTCAATCTTAGTTGATTGTTTTTCTTTATTACGTATTGGTGGGGGAATATATTTACTTGAATTTACCATGGATGTTTTACTTGATTTCCCCTTGACATAACTAATTGCTTTCTCATTTTTACAACATTTTTCATCTTTTTGTTTTTCATGATTTTCTTCTCTATTACGAGAAATTTTTTTAAGATCTGCAGAAATTTTTTTACAACCGTTTGTGACTTTTGCCCAAGAATTCTCTAATTGCTGAAGCTTTTGTTGAACTTTCCTAATCTGCTCAATTATTTTGGGATCTTCACGTAATGGCACATTATATGGTAAACAATGTGCTCGGGCTTGTAGACTCTGTTCGTAGGCTTGTAAAACAATGTTATGTGCCATTGCTTCAACTTGTCCTTAATATGGCTCTGATACCACTGTAACAGCGGAAGTTGTAGGTTTGGTTTCTGTAGCAGCAAGATTTGTATGCTTGTTGACTTAATAGCAAAAGGAGCTTTAATTATAAAAATACACAAGATGTATTTATAATAATAAATATTTTATTGATATGATATATGACAAGATGACTGAATGATTACAATGAGGTCCTGCTTTTATACCTATGCAGGTACCTTTTCACGAATGGGCATGTCTTTTAGACATGCCTTTTCAACTAACTAATGACTACTTAACCTTATCAATATTTGATTAGTTAATAACTATATTTATTCTATTTATATTCGTTACAAATACCCTGTTAACCCGAGAAATCCTCGCAATTGCTTTATGGTTATGGGGACTTTCCATTCCTTAATGGCTTTAATTTTGTTAGGGTCTACCTTAACACCCTCGTGAGATACAATATGACCCAGATATTCCACCTCTTGTACTCAAAAGAAACATTTGGATGTTTTTGCATATAATTGTTTCTCCTGCAATAGTTTGAGCACCCTATCAACATGTTCAACATGATCCTTCCAAGACCTACTGTAGATTAGTATATCATCAAAAAATGCTAGCACAAATTTTCTAAGGAAGGGTTTGAAAATGGAATTCATCAACCCTTGAAATGTAGAAGGTGCATTGGTAAGGCCAAAAGGCATGAACAAAAATTCATAATGACCCTCATGAGTTTGAAATGTTGTTTTCGAAATATCTTCAGTCTTCATTCTAATTTGATGATACCCTGAACGAAGATCCAATTTGGTAAAATAAATTGCTCCATGTAATTCATCCAATAATTCATCAATCATAGGATTGGGAAATTTATCTGTAATGGTGAGCTTATTGAGCTCCCTATAATCCGGAAACATGCGCCATGATCCATCCTTCTTTTGTACCAATACTACAGGAGCAGAGAAAGAACTTTGACTAGGTTGAATTATACCCACCTCTAACATTTTTGCAATCATACGTTCAATTTCGCTCTTTTGGACATAAGGATATCTATAAGGCCTGATGTTTGGAGGAACACTTCCTGGAATCAAATGAATAGCATGATCATGATCACGAATAGGTGGGAGTCCTTTGGGAGTTTCAAACACCCCTGAATGATTGTCCAAGACTTGTTGGAGATCTGCAGAAATAGATGATTTTCATGTTGGAACTTCTAGTGAGCATAATTGTGCAATTACGCCTCGTTGTTCTTTCTTTAGAAGCTTTGTCATGACATTAGAGCTTATTATCCTTCCTGGCTTCCCCGCAATACCCCGTAATTCGACTTCCTTTCCTTCTGAAAAAAATTTCAAGAAAAGTTCTTGAAAATTAAAAGCTACCGTCCCAAAAGATTGTAACCATTGTACTCCTAGTACAACATCAGCACCTCCCATAGGAATGGAAAGCATTGGACTAGTCAATACATATTCCCCCAAGGTTAGCTTGATATTATGGCATTTTCCAGAGCAATTTATAGTTCCTCCATTTGCAACCATCACTTGACATTCTGGTGCTGGGTATAGGAAACAATTTAATTCCTTGGCTGCCTTACAATGAATAAAATTATGGGTGCTACCTGAATCAATCAACACTATTACCTTTTTCTTCTTGATATGTCCTTCTATCTTGAGAGTTTGAGGAGTGGTAATTCCTGCCAGTGCATTACACGATATGGTCGGATTCATTTCTTCCTCTTCTAGGGCTGGTTCCTGGTGTATATCCTCTTCTTGTTCATTTCTTCTTCCTCTTCACAATCTATGTAAAATAATTTCTTCTCAGCACACTTATGACCTTTAGTGTATTTGCTATCACAACTGTAGCAAACCCCTTTTGCTCTTTTTTCTTCCAATTTTTGTGGTGTCAACCTTGTAGGTTGTGGAAATCTAGGAGTAGCAACACTTCCCTCTTTATAGAAGTGAGTGGTAGGCTTCCTTGTATCCATAATTTTACATTCAATTTTTCTTGCCAACCTGAATGCCTTCTCCAATGAATCAGGTTCCAAAACACGAACTTCATGTTGGATGTTATCCTTTAAAGTACTTATGAAGAGATCAATCCTGTGTTCCTCTAGAATATCAGTTACCCTTATATTCAATTTTTGGAAGTCCTCAATGTGCTGCCCCACTAAACCCTTTTGTTTGAGATTTATCAATTGGCTAAAGAAGGTGTTGCTCTTTGTATCCTCATAATGTGCTATCATTTCCTCAGTAAAAATTGACCAAGTGACAATTTTTTTATGGGAGCAAAGCATCGATACCATACAAATGTATTTTGTTCTAAATGTAAAGTTGCAATGCCTACCTTTTGTGTGTTTTTCACATTATGGAGATCAAAATATTGCTCCATCTGTAGTATCCATGTTACAGGATCCTTTCCATCAAACTTCCTCATATCCATTTTTGGAATATGGTGGTTCTTCCCGCCAACATTAGAGTTTATGAAATCATGATTAGCATTTATTTTGTTCTCATCATGAGTTTCCTCTACTATCTTTTCACCATTAGGAAACATTTCTTGTATCAACTTTGTCAAACCTTCCATGTCTGCCTTTAGATCATTCTTCATGTTTTCCATTTTCTCATCGATCTTAGCTTCCATGTCATCCATCTTAGATTCCATGCTAGCTTCCATGCCATCTATCTTAGATTTCATGCCATTCTTCAAACCATCCATCTTAGATTCCACGCCTTTCTTCAAACCATCCATCTTAGTTTCCACGCCTTTCTTCAAAACTTCCATGTCATTTTTTGTTGCTCTTTGCAAGAGCGAAATTTGTTGCACTTGCTCTTGTAAATTTGATATGTCATGTTGCCATTCTTCGTCTTCATGAGTCATAGTAGAGCCTTGTAAAGGCTTAATGGATGTTGAATTCTTTTTAGGGGCCATTTTAGAATCTAATACTGATATATATTCTACAATATGCCCTTGGAATCAATTCAACTTGATTCTTCAAACAAGACTTATGTAATTCGGGAAAAAAAAATACACACCTTTTACTTGCTTTTGAGGAGCTCTATATTGAAATTGAATTATCTCTGTAATTGTAGATCGTCAATATCTGAAATTCGGCCTTGTAGTATCCCTCTAAAGCTTTTTTCAAATGTCACAGGTCTGACCTGATTTGGATTCTTCAAGGCAAAGTTATGTCCAATCTCCCACAATGACCCAATTATGGATTAGTTCGGTAGAGCTAACTTGTACGACTTGCCACGTGTCACTGTTTCCTCCTTTGGCTTTGAAATTGATAGACAAGAAACCACAGCCCGTGTAGTTGTGACCACTTTTTACAGCATTCCAATTCGATGCTCAGAGAGAGAGTTATGAAGATTTTCCCACGATAACCTCTTTGAGATGAAATTCGGGAGCCTGAAAAAGACCTAACTTCCATAGATCATATCTCCGCAAATATTGTGAACCAAGCTCTAAAATTTTGCGACGATGTTCCTCAGGATTTCGGCTTCGCTCTCTAAAAATTTCAGCTTCTGCAACTTCGTAGAAAAAAAGTTATAGCGCAAATTCCGCGATGACCTGTTTAGGTTAAATTCAGGAGCCTGCAAAAATCCCTAACTTCCACAGATCATATCTCCGAAAATATTGCGAACCAAGCTCTGAAATTTTGCGACGATGTTCCTCAGGGTTTCAGCATCGCACTCTAAAAATTTCAGCTTCTGAACCTTCGTAGAAAAAAATTTATAGCGAAAAGGCCACGATGACCGGTTTGGAGCAGCGAAAACCCTAGAATCCAAAGCTCTGATACCAAATGTTGTGAAACCAGCTCCAAAAATAGAAAAAATGAGATATCAATGCCTTAGAAATAAGCCACTTCGAGGGGGCAACCTCCAATATAATACATGAATGAACAATTCTTGGATGATACAAATTACAAAACCTCCTTTCTATATATAGGAGTCCATAGAGCCACAATGTAATCCTAGTGGGGCCACAATGTAATCCTAGCCGACCTAACAATAATAATTAAAGGGCACAATAATAACAATATGGGGGTTATAAGGGTACAATAATAACAATAAGGGGGTTACACTAACAACAATAAGGGACTATACTAGTAATATAGGGACCTAACAAGAGCTTTGTAGTTGTGTTGAGCCCCGGGAGAGGCTCAACCTCTGATTCTTTCTCATAGAGTTGTCTTGCATATTCAAACCATTGATTAGCTGTAATATTATTTTCGATTTGCTTCTTCCTTGGTTGAAGTACCTGCCAGAAAATTTTTGGGTTATTCTTGCCTAGATATATTAACTCTTCTCGCCTTGTTTGCATGAACTCATCTTTTTTCCATTTTAGTATCTGCTTATATAACTTTACATTCATCTTCTCCTTGCCTGTCTTTTTCAAGGTTCTCCTTGCCATTTTGCATTCCTCATCAAACCAAGCATTTATAGGAAAACAATTTGATTCCGATTTCCTATTTTTTGCTCTTTTGCACTTCTCAAGTGCCCTTTGCATTATATTTGTTAACTCATGACTGTTGAAGCTTTGGAAACCAGTTTTCTCTTTCTGAATTAATCTCTCCAACATTGTCTTGAAGATAGTACAATTTTATTGTGTTAGAATAATTTTTCCCCTTGGTAGTGATTGCCGAAAGCATTGGGTTTTTCTCTTATGCTACCTTTCTTCTACCCATGATAACTTCATATAAATTGGGTTATGGTCTGACTTTAAGTCCCAATTATGCTCTCCAATCTTAACTTCACCTATCTTTTCTATCAAGCTTTGTGAACAAATCACATAATCAACGACACTTGACCCATTGTATGTGTTGCAAGTGAAGTTCCCAGACCTTTTCCATCTGTCTAGACCATTGCAAATAATTAAGTTGAGGGCCCCACACAGTGTAAGCAATTCCTCTCCAAAATGATTGCTAACTTTGTCATCTTTTGAACATCTCACCCATTGGGGATTCTCCTCTTCAGTGAGCCAAATAGGATTATGATCGTCTTTGCAACAAAGAATACTATCTTGTTGATTTGTTGTTCTAGCATTAAAGATGCCCACTAAAAGCACTTATCCCTGCTGATAGTACGTAGCAATATCTTGCTTTAAAGCTGCATACGGATCCTTGTTGTCTAGCCCCTTATTTTTGTAGGTTTTTGAGACTTGAGGGGCAAAATAGCATGCTGCAATTCTTATGTGATTCTCATTCTCTGATATTTTGAACCATAAATATTATTTATTTTCATCTTCTTTCATCAACTAAATGTGACGGCCTTCCTTTTCTTTCACTAAAACTAGTATTCCCCCATACCCTTTGCCATTTTCTGCTACCTTGTTCCAAATTGCTAACTTCAAATAACCATCAAACATGGGAGTTTTGCAACCATCGTGATCATGAGTTTCTGTGAGACAAATTATGTCTCTACTTTCCGCAATAGGCCCTAACCCAGGTCCCCTCCTCCAAGGGTAGCCTCTACAATTCCAACAAACTAAACTTAGGTAGCCCTGGGTAGGATTTGACTACTACGCAGTTTGACACATAAGACTCAACTTTGAGTCTTCACCCCTTTCCATCCATGTTGCTCTTGTTGTTTTCCTCCCTAATATCGAATTCTCTATTTTTTTTTTACTATCAGCTTGCTGCCTTGTTTTGCCTGAGTCCCAAACACTGCAATAACTTCTTTACCATTGTACAACCATGACCTTTTCCCTTCATTTCTTGCTGCCCTAATTTTCTTCACTTCTTCCCTTCTCTCCTCTTGTTGTTTGCTGGTTAAATCTTCATCTAGGAAGAAGTGTGAGCCTTTCAAGAGTTTCTTTTTGCTCAAGAGATGGTATTCGTCTTGCACGATTGCCATGGTGACTTTTATGGGACGAGGCCTCTCTTCACATATCTTCCCCACCCTCCTTGCTTGGCAAATTTGCCCCTTCCAATGTAGTTTCTCTTTCAAAAAGTCCCTTGTCAAATTGAGAGTACTTTCATTCCTCCCATAATCTCTTATTCCCCTGATAATAAAGTTTGTTTCCCTGTCTTTTCTTTCTTTGTATTCTCTTTCTTGTGCTCTACGAGCACTTGCATTTTCTTCTTCCCCTATCTTTATGTAACCATTAGCGTCTTCAACTCTATCTTTGATTTCTTTTGGACCGCCATCCATATTGTTCTTTTTTGTCTTCTCTTTTGAAAGATCTATTTGTTGAGATACTTGTGTATCTACCTAAGTTGTTTTAGAAATTATCACATCCTTGTTTGTTGCCCTTGATCCTGTCATGGTTTGCCATGCTATCTTCATGCTTTGCCATTCTTGTTTTCCCGTCTCTAGAGCCTCTTGTAACATGGTTACCTGTTCTTTTAAAACTCTATTACCTTCCATTAAACATCGATTTGCAAATGTGATCTCGGAGATTTTGCGGTCTCTTTCATGTTCTTTGGCTTCCAAAATCTCTAGCCTTGTCCGGGCCCTCATTACTTCTTCGACATAGAGAACTGATGACCAAGTGAGAGGTGTGGATGTGGGACTATAAATGGTTGACTCTTGACTATAAATGGTTGACTCTTTTTTATTTTTGCTGCTATTATTTATTTTCTTTCTCTGGCACTGTTTCTTTTTCTTTGTTGTTCCCATTTGAGGCAAGCAAGCCTGCACCTTAAAATGCCCCGATATTGCTTTGCATTTACCCAAATCCAATTCCCTGTTTTTCTTGTTGAAACAATTTTGACTTGACCTAAATGATTGGTTTCCCCATAACCTGATATTTCCTTGCCATTTTCAACATTTGCTATTAATTTGCTTTCCATTTTATGAGAAAATACTCCCGAACAGAAAGTCTAAAGAAAAATTTTCTAACTGAATATAATTTTAATTTCACTGAAAATCCAAAAACCATAGTCTTTTGTAACCACTAAAAATAATTTTCAAGTGAAATGTCTCCAGCGCTTCCCAAGATTTTTGGAATTAATCGATCAGTTCCCTTCTCATGCCTTCTGAGTCTACGACTCAGTTCCCTTCTCTGGCACTTCTGAAGCTTTTTCCAAAACCTTTCCCTATGCTTTCCTCGCTGACTTTGAATACTTCTCACCTGCAACACTGGGCATGAAAGATATATGTTGTATACTGGGCGTGAAAGATAACTGTTGTTTACTAGGCGTGAAAGATATCTGTTGTCTACACCACTACCTAGTTGTTGGACTTGGTGTTGTTCACAGATTTGAACCTAAGACCCGCTCTCTCATAATCGCTCATTCGTCGAAACCTGCTCTAAGTAAAATGGATTTCCCTACTATTCTCTGCCGTAGAAACCTTTGAATCCTCTCGAGATCTCCAATTTGATGAATTCCGAAATGGTAATAGATGAGAGATTGATGCTGGAATTTACTGCGGATCAAACGTAAAAATGGTGAAAGGATCTCACGATTTTGGAGAGTGTAAGGTCTTCAAATGTCCATCACCCCTACCTCCAGAGAGAGGGCTTCCCTATTTTCACTCTCTCCCTTAGAAGAGCTGTGCACTGTGAAAATCTGGTACACTCACGATTTAAAAAAGAGCGGATCACGATTTGGTTGAAGTTCACATATTAATCGCATACGGGATTAAAACGCTTACATATATACATTAGAAATATATAACTTAATTAATTTATATAAATTGATTAATTTAATAATATAATTAAACTATTTTAAAAAATTTATAATAATAATAATATTATTAATTAAATAAATAAATGAATTGGGGTCTGCTAGGAAAAAGAAGAACAAAATGGGGAATAATGATGACAATTCGAAGAAATTTCAAGATGAACTTGATAAGGTGCGCAAGTGCCTTGACAATATCGAGAAGATAGTAATCAAAACCAAATGGCAGATGATATCAAAGAATTGAAGAGAATGATGAGCCAATTTATGGGAGGAAACAATCCACCATTTAACCGCTTAGCCACACAAAGTCCCAAGACTCGGGAAGACAGAAATTTTCCAAGTCATGAATTTTCGATGGAAGAAAAGCCATGAATACCGCATATACAGTTTGAAGGAAGTCAATACGATACAAAGTTTCCTGAAAGTGACTACCTTTAAATTAAAAGATAATTGCTTAAGTACAATGGTAAGGACCATAAGGGCGCCATTGTATGGATAAATAAAATGGATGCTATTTTCAGAGAAACCCCGCCAATAGGTGAACAAGAGAAGGTCATGACCGCATCCAACAACCCGAAACTTGAAGCATATGATTGGTTCCTATGATGATCCAACAGATGTGCACCTCGCTCATTCAATTAGGAAAATTTTAAAAACGCCTTGCTCAAGAGGTTCCATGATGAGGAAGAAGACGATGTTTACGAGAAATTTGGTCACCTCAAACAAAAAGGATCGGTAAGCGAATACACTCACGAGTGAGAAGTATTAGCTATAAGGCAAAGGGGATTCTCAGACGAAGAAATACTAAAAATGTATCGATTTGGCCTTAAAGAATATATTCGAGAAGAATTAAAATTATATAAACTGAAAACCATTGAAGAAGCTAGACATGCAACAATAATTATTGAGAGAAAACATAAGCTCAGAATGTCATCATTCAAGGGAGATGAAGACCAACAACAACACTCAGGAAAAAAAGAAACTAACAAATGTAGGTATTGTGGAGACAAATGGACATCAAGACATAGATCCCTTAACAAAAAGTTATATACCTATGAAGTTGAGAAGGAATTAGAAAGTTTATGTAATGATTCAGTGAAGAAAATAATTGTCGAAAATGTGGAGAAAACTAGATGCCAAGACATAAATGTGAAGAGTCAAGACGCATCCTTGCGCTACTATAAAATAGTAGATGGAAAGCAAGTTGAAGTATAAGAACATGATCAAGGAATCGTTGTCACACATTGTGAAGCTTTAGATTCTGAGGAATCGTTATTAGCTGCAATCTCATGTGACTGGAAAAACCATGATGAGAAGAGTAACTCTCCCAGAGATCAAGAACAACAAGCAACTGCAAAATACGTTCCACCACATCTTCGAAAAAAGAGAAACCAATCTCCAAGAAGGAACATTAAGCCTACTACACCACCAAAAAACATGAGGAGGAGATTATGTCCTAAAAACCTAAAGCTCAAAGGAATCATAAGAGGCAGAAATGTCAATATACATGTAGATTCTGGTAGTACTCACAATTGTATAAACATCGATCTTGCTAAACAACTTGAGCTTTGTATATGCCCAATCAAGGACCTCACCATGTCTGTCGCTACTAGGCAAAAGTTTAAGGAAATAGGAGAATGTCATAAGGCTTCAATCCAAATGCAAGAACTAGAGCTACAAATAGATCTATTTGCCCTACCACTCAAAGAAATGGATGTAGTTCTAGGTGCAGAATGGTTAATACAACTAGGAAGCTATGCTACAAATCTGGAAGAACAATTCATGGATTCATGGAGTTTAACTGGCAAAAACGACATTATAAATTAAATGGTGTTAGCACTCCCAGCTTCAAGTAAGGTACAATCACTCGTGAAGATTGCACCAATCAACGAAAGGATGACATTCCATAACAACAATGTTCAACTACAGGAAACCCTTTTGATTGTGCTTTGAGGACAAAGCATCTCTAAACGGGGTGGCAATGTTATGAATAAAATATTCATAAACATTAAATAACAAATATTAATAATAATAGTTAATTAATTAAATTAATTAATGTCCCATTAATTATGAAGGGGCATTGGTCAAAAGATGTGACCTTCTATCTTTGTGGCCAGTCAATGCCTATATAGGCACACCGCCACGAAGAATTGTAATCACCATTTCATAATTTATCAATAATACATTTACCTACTTACACTACTACACAATTTTACACTCAAATACTCTTATGCATACAGGTTCCTTCGTTTCAAATAGCACCTCATAACCCTCAAAGGAATGGGGTTGCCGAGAGGATGAACAAGAGCATTGTTGGAGAAGCTAGAGCTATGTTGCATGACCAGGATCTACCTAGATTGTTGTGGGCAGAAGCAAGCAACACTGCAGTATTTTTGCAGAACAAGAGTCCACACAGGGTGCTTGGACGAGTCACACCGAAGGAGGCTTTCACGGGCAAGAAACTTGATGTTTCACACTTACGGATCTTTGGCACGAAGGTCTATTGTCATGTGTCCAAAGATAACAAGAAGAAGTTGGATGCCACAACAGAGAAGGGTATCTTTGTGGGGTACAGTGAGATATCTCAGGCATACAGGGTGTATTGTCGAGGACTCAAGAACACAATTCTCAGGCGAGATGTGATATTCCAAGAGGATCAGGCTCTAAAAGTTTCCTTAGAGCATGAGCAGATTGCAGTACCTAAGGAGGAGCTACTCGCTCCCAAACAGGAGGCACAGCCAGCAACTCAAAGTCAGCCATAGCCACAGTCCAGTGGCAAGGGGGTAGGGCAGTAGGATTTGCAACAAGATGAGGAGGACAAGCCAAGAGCAGATAGATCAGCCAGAGCCACCCACAATAGGGAGGAAGAAGGCCAAGTGAGCCGAGAGGTTGATCTAGTAGGCTCAAGAGTAGGTCGAGGCTCCTAAAACCATGTTTAGGCAGAGTAAACAGCCACAGAGGTACACAGGTCATATGGCACTGATGACAGAGTTGGTGGACATTAAGTCATCTTCTTATGAGGCAGGTTTCGCATCGCAAGATGCCATGGTGGACTATTCCTCTATCATGAAGAATGATGTTTGGGAGATTGTTCCACGACCTGAGGAGAAATTAGTAGTTGGATCCAGGTGGATGTACAAGTTGAAGCATGGAGCAAATGGGAGAGTGAAGAAGTTCAAGGCTCGATTTGTGGCCAAGGGCTTCTCACATATTAAGGGCATAGACTATGATGAGACTTTTTACCTAGTAGCATGGTATTCATCCATCAGGGCTATTCTGTCACTTGCAGCACAGATGGGGTGGAGGATCCACTAGATGGACGTGAAGACAACCTTTCTCAATGGGGTTGTTGAAGAGGAGATCTATATAGAGTAGCCAAAGTGGTTCGAGCAGTTCAATAGAGATACACATGTGTGCAAGCTAAAGAGAGCTCTTTATGGGCTCAAGTAGGCTCCAAGAGCATGGTACACTCAAACTGACATCTACCTTCGAGGAATGGGCTTCACTAAGAATGAGGCGGATGCCAACTTGTACTACATCATGGTTGGAGGGCTTTCGCTCATTCTAGTTCTCTATGTTGATGACCTTATACTGACTGGAGATGAGAGCTTGATCCAGGATTGCAAAGAGGACCTTGCAAGGGAGTTTGAGATGAAGGATATGGGACTTATGCACTATTTCCTTGGCTTGGAGGTTTAACAAGGTGATGGTGAGATCTTCGTGGGACAGGGCAAGTACTCAGCAGAGATTCTTCAAGGATTCCATATGCAGGATTGCAGGCCCAAGGCCACACCTCTAGTCACAAACTGGAGGAAGGTGGATGTTGACTGAGGAGAGCGAGTGGACCCTACAATATAAAGGAGGCTCATTGGGTCGTTGATGTATTTGGTCAACACATAACCTGATATTTATTTTGCAATCAACCAACTAATTCAGTTCATGGTTAAATCGACCAGAGTGCATTGGGTTGTTGCAAAGCATGTGTTAAGATATCTCAGAGACACAACAAACTATGGATTAGGGTACAAACAGGTTGATGGAGTGAGGCTTGAGGGCTTCATTGATGCAAATTGGGCAAGGATCTCCACAAACAGGAAGAGTACTTCAAGTGGCATCTTCAGCATTGGGTTAGCTATTGTTTCTTGGTATAGCAGGAAGCAGAGATCAGTTGCACTGAGTTTTGCAGAGGTCGAGTACATGGCCGCTAGTCAAGCAGCGTGCGAGGCTATTTGAATGAGGAAGTTACTTGTGGGACCTTTCAGACAGGGGATGGAGCCTACCATGATACATTGTGATAATCAGAGATGCATTAAGATCTCTGAGAATCTAATGTTTCATGATCGCTCAAAGCATATTGAGATCCGGTATCACCATCTTAGAGATTGTGTGCAAAAGGGGATAGTCAAGCTATCGTACATTCCAATAGGGAAGCAAACAGTAGACATCTTGACCAAGGCATTGGCAAGAGGTAGTTTTGTTCATTACAGAGATAAGTTGGGAGTTGTATAGAATTCCTTCCTCGGTAAGAGGGAGCGTTGAAAATAGCGAAGGAATGAATTCCTTGACTTGTGCCTTAATTCAAGGAATCAAATTTGTGATCTTCACAATCATGCAACTAATTTACTTTCCTAAAGTCACTTAAGGCAGATATTGACGCTAAAGTGGGGCCCATGTGGCCACCCACTCGAATTAGACAATGTCCCAGTGGCAGCATGGGAGAGGCAGCGCAGTGGCAGCCCAGAGATAGGCTAGAAGAGAGGCAGCGCAGACTAGGTGGGCCCCAGGGAATGTTGGAGGCTCAACTTAGTTAAAAGAGGATGAGAGCAGCTCATTCCTCATTCATTCATCACCTATTTTTCTATCTGATTGACTGTTGCATGCTTGAGCTATTTAGCCGAGTCTGCAAGTGTTGTTTAGCACAGAGATTTCTGAGCGAAGATCTCAACCTCTATCTCGGGGGACTTTGAGTGCCCACTTAGTAGAGGAGTGCCATCTAGTTTCAGGAGGATTTTTGCAGCATATCATTCCAGGCATATGCAGCCCCTTCAGGACAGTGCAGAGGCCACACTGATTGTGTGGGGAGTACGCAGTCAAGTTGAGGAGAAGAGTTGGGAAGCCGGGAGGAAGAGCAGAATGCATCCGGAAATTTGGAGGGGAGGTTAGCCCCCTCCTACCACGGATTTAGAGAAGGATTTCAGAGGCACTTTTCAGCATTCCAACCAGAACACCGATTCACCCAGTAGGGCAGCGTGCCAAGCCCAAAGGGGCTATTTTCTAGGGTCAGGATTTCTGGAAACCCTTCACTGGTTTTTGTGGGTCTTGTGAGTAGAGCCCGGTGTTTTAATCCTAAAATTTTCTGAGCATTGGAGCAGGCCCAACCACCAAATCATTTCCAACTAGCAGTAGCAGTTCCAACACTGGCAGCACAGAGGGAGAGCCACACAGAGCCTAGTTCCAGCAAAATTATTGGTCGGTTTCATAGCTGATCTTTAGCTTTCCTATAGCATGCCTAGGTGCTACCCTTCTTGGCACCTCTATTGTATTATTTCCAACCGATTAATAAAATGGCTCAACATCTATATCTGGCTCCAATCTGTGAGCTCTGATGTTATTTTTATTTTGTTGTAGTTTTTAGTCTTGTGTGCTTTATATTATTGTTTGTTCCCAATTTGGGATATTACAGTGGTATCACAGCTCATAGACTTGGCTCAACTTGTGGAGCACGAGGTCTATGACACCAGAGGCTAGGCAGAACGTCACTTATCGAAGACAGAGGTATAGGAATAGAGACACCAAACCAGGTAGACAACATTGCAGTGGAAGAAGAGAGAGGAAAGGCACCCACGGCAGAGGAAAGAGATGATGGAAAGGAATTTGCTCAACTCCTTCCAAAGTCAATGCAAAAGCTCATTAAGAGGATAGAGGAGATGGGGCAGAAGATTGTCGAAGATAACAAGCAAAAGAGGATTCCAGGGGAATTCCAGATCGGAGAAGGATCTGGCACTTCCCATCACCCACCCGAGCCTAACACCGTGCAGTAGGTGGTGCCACGCACTCTGCCTCGTTCTACCATGCCCACGTTCCTGGCTTCGAGAGTAGGAACAGGAGTACAACAAGAGCCAGAGGTGGCTCACTATGGAGAATACTTTATGGAGTATCAGTCTTACGGGCTGGAGTTTAGAGGTGCTCTCACCTTTAATGAGTTTTTCCAGCTGAAAAAAAAAAACAACAAACCCAAAGGCCAGACCAGAGGAGGAGCGTACACGCAGGGCAATGACCTGCAGTGTACCGTGGCCAAGCTTTTCCTGGCAACTTTCGATGGGTCATCGAAATGTTCGACCAAAGCTTGGGTGGAGAAGTTAGACATTTATTTCCAGCTAAATCAAATGACAGAGGTAGAGACCATCAAGGTGGTTGCCCTACATCTAGAGGGAGAAGCCCATGGCTGGTGGTTCCACGGTATGACTACGCTGGGTTACTCGGGGTAGTAGCGGGGTACTTGCATGAACCACATCTTCCATGGTCAGTTGAGGAAGTTTGTGTTGGTGTTCTTTGACGACATCTTCATATACAGCCGCACATGGGAGGAGCATTTGCAACACATAGAGACGGTGTTGTGTATCTTGGAGTAGCAATTCTATTCCAAGTTGTCCAAATGCGAGTTTGGTTTGAGGAAGATACTCTATTTAGGGCATATCATTGGGGTGGACGGAGTGAGAGTCCACGAGGAGAAGATTAGGGGCATCAGAGATTCGCCAGAGCCGAAGAATGTGACGGAGCTTTGGGGGTTTGTGGGTATTTGTATCTACTACAGGAAGTCCGTCAAAGGATTTTCGCAGCTTGCAGCACCCCTAAAAAGGGGGCTTTCAGTTGGACTGAGACTATGCAGAGGGCCTTTTACAAGCTCAAGGAGGTGACGAGCAGTTGTCCGATACTAGCCTTGCCAAATTTCACACAGCCTTTTGTGCTGGAATGTGATGCTTCAGGGGAAAGGGTAGGCGCAGTACTGATGCAGGGAGGACACCCCATAGCTTTCGAGAGTCAGAAGCTATTGTCGCATGAGAGACTATACCCCATTTACGACAAGGAGATGCTGGTCATTATGCATGTGTTGGCCAAGTTTCGGCAGTATCTCATGAGGAACAGGTTCCGGGTGAGGACATATCAAAACAGCCTTAGATTTTTCCTTGAGTAGAAGCAGCTATAGAAGAAGCAGCAGAAATGGGTCAGCAAGATCTAGGCAAATGACTTTGACATCAAGTATGTCAAAGGGAAGAACAACGTAGTAGCAGATGCGTTGTCTCGGAGACCAGCGTCTCTATCCTTGATGAGCATTGACACAAATTGGAGGGCTCAACTGCTGGTGGAATATTCCAAGGACCAGTTTGTGTGTGAGGTATTGGATGCACAGATGACAGGTACAGGGTGATGGATGCGGTCATTTATTACTGTGACTGGATCTTTCTGACGCCTAACTCCCGGTTGCGAGAGAAGATTTTGCATGCAACGCATGACTCACCGCTCTCAGGACACCAGGGGTTCACCAAGACATACAGGGCCATCAGAGAGATGTTCTCATGGAAGGGCCTCAAGGAGGACGTACTCAGGCATGTCAAGGAGTGTGTAGTATACCTGAAGAACAAGGGGGAGCGTTGAACCATCCGGCGGGGTTATTGCAGCCGCTTCCCATTCCGAAGGGGAAATGGGAAAGCATTTCTATGGACTTCATCACAAGGCTACCCATGGTACAGGCCAAGGACCGCATCTTCGTGGTGGTTGACCTGTAGACAAAGTATGCCCATTTCTTTGCCATCTCAGCTTGGTACACTGCTTCACAAGTGACTGAGTTGTTTTTCAGGGACATCTTCCAACTCCATGGTCTTCCAAAGACCATAGTCAATGACAGGGACAGTCGGTTCATGGGAGGTTTCTGGCAAGAGTTGTCCTGTTTGGTGGGCAGAGAGCTAACACCCAGCACAAGCTACCACCCAAAAACTGATGGGTAAACTGAGATAGTAAACAAGTGGTTGGAAGGCTACTTGAGGAACTATGTCACGGGGCGACGAAGGCTTGGGCTGCGTTGGGCTGCACTTCGAAGTCTTTATACAACATGACATTCCACATGTCTATCAGTATGTTTCCATTTTATGCTTTGTATGGTTATAATGCACTGACTTTTGCTGATGTGATGTTTGGAGCTAGCAAGAACCCAGGGACCAAAGAGTGGATCCAAGAGAGCCAAGACATTCTCAAAGCTCTTAAGGATAACTAGGCAACAGCCCAAAATTAGCAGAAGATGTACGCAGACAGAGGTCGCGTGGAGAGGCAGGTTGAGGTGGATGACTTAGTGTACCTTTGACTTCAACCATACAGGCAGTCCACACTGAAGCAGAAGGGAGTTGAGAAGCTCAAGCCACGCTTTTATGGGTCGTACAGAGTGATCCAGCGGGTTGGAGAAGTGGCATATGTGGAAATGAATGAATATTTACACTTTATGTAGAAATTATTATTGTTAATCTGGTTATGCTCCTCCTACTTAGACAAGTTATTAACTGAATAAATTCAAGTTAAAATCAAAGAAAAACACATAACAAATTTACACCAATCCAAATCTAGAATAAGTTCATGCACACATAAACAAAGTGACACAGTTATTTATGGACAAATAGTCCCCGGAAAAACCCAATGCGGGAAAACCGATCTCTGGCTGCTTGAGGGTTTTATTATTAAGAATTTTCTGAACACAACAAGCCCGGGTTATAGATCTGGAAAACTCGACATACAATTAATAGATCTACAACTCACTTTGGTCTGGGGTAAAAATAATGATAGATCACACCCTCCGTGGATTTACGAGAACTCGGCCAAAATTAGGGCCTAGAAACCCCGGCGCTACCTGACCTCTGCGTCGGCCTTCCAAACCCCTGCGACATTCGGTCTTTGCTCCCAGGAAAGAAATTTGCGTTACCCACGGCCAGTGACGCGGTCCTACGACGCTCCTTAGGGTCTCTGCGTAGCAACGAGGGTTTTCTGCGGCAATTACGCCTTCTTGAGGAGCGCGGCTGCATAACACAAATTCTTTGCCCTCCGCCCCTCTCCTCGGCCTCTCGAGGCGATCTCTGCCTGCGCGATTCCTAGACCACTGAGATCGGAGATCATCCCCTTAGCCTAAATTCCCCTCTCTTCTCAGTAGAAACACTTATGAGTATTCTTAGCAAACCCTGCCCTAGAATCTCAACTTAGCTTCAGTGCTCTGCCTCTGTGTGTCTTTACAAATGACCCCGAGCCTTTCCTTTATACTTTTCTCGTTGATAAATCAACGACCATGATCAGATCTTGAATCAATGGCTAAGATTAAAAGAAAGCTTGATCCGTGTGACTTAAGACAATTTCATCACATGTTTAATTAAATTCACTTTAATTATTTAAGTTCCCTAAGTTTTAACTTAGGAAATAAATTAAAATAATTAATTAATTTAATATCTCCTAAACCAAATGAAATTTCCCAAATCAATTTCTGGGTCTTGTAAATCAAGTGTACTCTAGTCCCTCCACAAAATTTGGGAGCTAGAGCACAACTGATGCTACCCAAAATACACAAAATCTCAACAACATATGAGCTGGAATTGCCACAGGGGAGCTGGATTCACAAGATTTTTCATATCTCATGCCTGAAGAAAGCTTTGGGACAGCAAGTGACTGCAACCACGGAGCTCTCACCTACCGATGACGCGGGGCATTTGGTGCTACAGCCGGAGGCCATGTTAGATACCAGGGAGGGACGCTTGAGGAGCAAGGTGGTAAAGGAGTATCTGATCAGATGGAGGAACCTTCCAGATGAGTATGCCACTTGGGAGGGGGAGAAGATCTTACAGCATCCATCTTTGCAGTTGCTTGAGGACAAGCAACGTTTTGGTAGGGAGGACTATTATATTCCATATTAGCAGTCTGCTAATTGGAATATTAATTTTTGTAATTTTTTTCATTTTCTAATGTTCAGCAGAAATAGAGTGGGAAGGAGGGACCCACAAATAACTATGCAGCTAATTTACTTTCCTAAAGTCACTTAGGAAAATATTGAGGCTGAAGTGGGGCCCATGTGGCCACCCACTTGAATTAGACAGCGTCCCAGCAACAGCGTGGGAGAGGCAACGCAGGTGGTAGCGCAGTGGCAGCGCAGAGATTTGCTAGAAGAGGGGCAGCGCAGACTAGGTGGGCCCCAAGGAACGTTGGAGGCTCAACTTAGTTAAAAGAGGATGAGAGCAGCTCATTCCTCATTCATTCATCACCTATATTTATGTCTGATTGACTGCAGCACGCTTGAGTTGTTTAGTCGAGTCTGCAAGTGTTTAGCACAGATATTTCCGAGCAGAGATCTCAACCTCTAACTTGGGGGACTTCGAGTGCCCGCTCAAGAGAGGAGTTCCATCTAGTTTCAGGAGGAGTTTTGCAGCATAGCATTCCAAGCATACGCAGTCCCTTCAGGACAACGCAGAGGCCACACTGACTGTGTGGAGAGTACGTAGTCCAGTTGAGGAGAAGAGTTGGGAAGTCGGGAGGAAGAGCAGATTGCATCCAAAGATTTGGAGGGGAGGTTAGCCACCTCCTACCAAGGATTTGGAGCAGGATTTCTGAGGCACTTTCCAACATTCCAGCCAAAACACCGATTCACCCAACAGAGCCGCGTGACAAGCCCAAATGGGCTATTTTCCAGGGTCGGAATTTTTGGAAACCCTTCACGGGTTTTTGTGGGTCTTGTGAGTAGAGCCCTGGGTTTTAATCCCAGAATTTTCTGAGCATTGGAGCAGGCCCAACCAGCAGATCATTTCCATCCAGCAACCGCAGTTCCAGCACTGGAAGTGCAGAGGGAGACCCACGTAGAGCCTAGTTCCAATAGAATTATTGGTCAGTTTCATAGCTGATCTTCAACCTTCCTATAGGAGGCCCAAGTGCTACCCTTTTTGGCACCTCTATTGTACTATTTCCGACCGATTAATAAAATGGCTCAGCGTCTATTTTTGGCTCCAATCTATGTGCTCTGATGTTTTCTTTTTGCTATAGTTTTTAGTCTTGTGTGCTTTATATTATTGTAATATTCCCAACTTGGGGTGTTTTGATGAGGACCAGTTCAAGAAGCAGTTTGACTTGTGTGAGTTTGTGGAAGACTAAGTTAATTGTCTTCTAGTGTGAGTTAAATTGGGAACTGAGTGAACAAGTGGAGTTAGCGTCCTAAATTTTTGGAGGATCTAGTTAACTAAGTGTGTTGACTTTTGTTAACTAGAAAATCTCCAGTTCAACTCCTAATTTAGAAAACTCACTAAACATAACCTAATCGAAAAGCTTATAAGATTGAAGGCACACAATTGATCATTCAATTCTTGAGCACGAGTTTGTGAGCAGGAGAGCTTGTGAGAGGAACAAGCAAGAGGATTTATCTTGTGCAAATTGTTGGAGGAGAATTTCCCTTGGGAAGCAGATTAGTATTCTTGCAGAGTTGTTTCAAGCCTAGTTCAAGGCTGAGAGATCAGATTGCATTATCTATTGAAACAGTTGGATTTTGTAAGAGATCTGTAGCCTATTTTCTTCAATAAAATTCTCAAGCGAGGGTTTTCCTTTTTGGGTTCCCTATTAAAATTGTGTTGTTTTTGTGAAATTATTTTTGTTCTATTCCACTGCTATTTGGTAGAGAAATTTTGTGTTTGGGTGAAAAGAAAAAAAATATTTTCAGATTGTTCATAACAACAGATCAAAATTTCGTGGAAATTCTACTAGAAAAACTGAACAGTCAAATAAGCCGGAAATCCAGGTGTAATCAAATGACCCTGTATGTGCAAACTAGAATGATAAATGCAGATTCTTTCTGATAATTGAAAACATAATTAGTTCAACCTTAAATTGTGTTGACAAAGATAAAATAATGGCTCAGAACATTGAAATATATAATATAATAAACCCCCAGAAGGATATTGTTATACCATTGTAAGCCTATAATCACAGGCATGCTATATTATTTGTTTATTCCCATCCAAAATTCAAACAGACGTACCTATTAGAAATCCCATAAATTATTGCAATGGCTCTGAAACAGAAGTCATCAATTTTGAGACTGGTTGGGCATCAAAACGTTGGAGGTTTTCTACTTGTTGACCCAAACTATAATGGGCAGCAAACACACAGAATACATACGTCTGTAGTTCTAATGATAAGTATCCCTTCCATACAGTCTCAATGCCCACTGGTAGCCATTAGAACACATGCAGAGGAATTCCTAATCAAGGAAGCAAACAAATTAACATAGTAAATCACACATACAGAATATGATGTTGATTTTTGTAGCATTTAGAACAAGTGCTCTAGCTCCAAATTTGGTGGAGAGGCTTAGACACGAGTATTCCAAAGAACCCAGAAACTGTTTGTGAAAATTCTACTCAGATCATTTTTATTAAAATAATTAATTATTTTAATGGAGAAATTAAATAATTAAAGGGCATTAATAAAACAGAGCGTGAATGATCTAGAAAAAGAAAAGATCAAGTCTAATATAATCTTAGCCATTTATTGGAGACCTAATCTTGGTCGTTTATTTCTCAACGAGAAGACAATAAAGGAAGGCTTGAGGGTCATTTGGAAAGACACGCACGGAGTGAATCTTGAGATCGAATTCTTCTGGCGGAGCAGTGCTCGGATGAAGATCAGATCTAAGTGATTCAGTGCAGTGAAGGGCAAAGATAGCATCCGAAGAGAGAGATTTTCTCAACCGGAGAATCATCAGCAAAGAGAGGCAGAGAGAAGTTCAGAAGAGCCAGCACATAGCTAGTCAGGGTGATGCAGAGGCTGCGCAGCGCCACGCAGGGGCTTAGAGGGTTTCCGAGATTCAACTATCGGATCAGAGCCAAAAGCTAGAAGTCGGGGTGTGAGACCGGGAGGCCAATATATGTGATTCCGGGAGTCATATCGATCCTTTGTTGGGGTGACGCAGTGGCTAGAGGAGGTGACGCAGGGCGTACGCAGAGGCTGCGCAGTGACCTCCAGGGCCAGCTTCTCCAATGTCTGTATCAGCCGGATTTTCGAGTGATTGAGTGAGGTATTCTTACAATTTCTTTCTGCCAGTATTTCTCTCTGTAACTGAATAACCCTTGAGGTATTCAGATATGTGTTCAGAAATTGCTACTGCTTAATAACACGAAACCTCAGATCTACTGCACCTGTTTTCCCGCATTTGGTTTTTCCGGGGACTTAATCCAAAATAAAGGTGTCTTATGTGTGATTGATTTCTTGCTCAGTTTCCTTGTTTCAGAATCATATTTTATTCAGTGTAAGCTACTTCAATAATTCAGATCTGAATTAATTATGTAAAAGTAATTTACATAATTGGAGAAGTTAACTCAGATTGTTGCAGTAGGATTCCTTAGATTGTAAGATCTAGGAATTTTCACATGGTGTCAGAGCCAAGTTGATGTGCAATAGGAAGAGCAGATCTGACTTTGAAGAGAATGCCAAATTGTTGCAGCAGTAGCAGATCGAATTCCCAAGGGGATTGCGCAGTTCTAGCCAGGTGGACTAATTTTTCGAGGTTGTCTCTCTTTGAGTGAGTTGACGGAGAAGTAGGACTTGCGATTTGAGATTTTGCCGAGGCAGAGAAAGCATCGCAGAGCCTCCACACAGAAATAGAGGGACGCAGTTTTTTTCCAGGTAGTTGCCAAGCTGAGCAACAGATCAGGGCAGCAGATCTACGAGCTACAGGAGGAGTGCATAAGCCTGCCTAGTGTTGCACAGAGGGGGAGAAAGAGGAAGCAGTTCGACAGTTGTTTGGCTTAGATGGCAACTCATGGTCTTAAAGATCGGGACCGGTTGGAGGGTTCCTACAACTATTTAATCTGGAAGGAAAGGATTCAATTCATTCTAGATGAATACAATCTCAAGATGTTCATGGAAAATGTGGTTGTTGTACCTTCAAATCCAAATCAACTTAATAAGTATCGATCCGATTTGGCAAAGGCCAAGAGGATAATCCTTGATGGTGTTAAGGATCACATAGCTAGCAAGAACACTGCCAGGGAGATGTGGGAGGCCTTGTCCTTGTTGTACGAAGGAACTTCCGAGCAACAGAAAATGTACTTGGAGCAAAAGCTCTGGTTCATCTAGATGCAGAAGCGGGAGCACATTGCTACATTCCTTACGAGGCTTCAGGAGATTCGAGATCTGTTGGCAATCGTGGGATCCACCCCATCTTTGGCAACTATGGTGAGGCTAGCCCTTAATGCAGTCACGGAGGAGTGGCAATTTTTTGTTGATTTTTGTAGGATCGGAAAGTGATCTAAGTCTCAAATTTCGTGAGGCTTAGACATCAGTATTCCAAAGAACCAGAAACTGTTTGTGGAAATTTCACTCGGTTCATGTTTTATTAAAATAATTAATTATTTTAATGTAGACCCTAAGTCTAAACATAGGGAAATTAAATAATTAACAGGTATTAATAAAACAAAGTGTGAATCTTCTAGAGAACGAAGGTCAATTCAAGTTTTAATCTTAGCCATTGATTAAACTTCTAATCCGGGTCGTTGATTCTTCAATGAGAAGATTATAAAAGAAGGCTTGAGGGTCATTTGGAAAGCAAGCCAGGCAAGCGTTCAGTAACCCAAGGGAAGTCGATTCTGAAGGAATATAATTCGATTTCAGAGGGAGATTTGCAAGGGCGGAGGAAGTAGAGGGCATCAACAGTGTCAGGGCACGAGGAAAGGAGGAAGCGGGGAAGCAGAGAGGCAACACTCATGAGCAGCGCAAAGGCCTCACGCAGTAGTGATGTAGGCTTACACTGGCTCTGCGCAGAGAGATACGCAGGAGGCATGCAGAGTGACGCAGGGAGGGTCAGGGAACCCCTCAAGTGTCAAAAATTCTTCGGAGGACTGAAGAAGAATTATCTCAGGTGTATCTCGAGAAAATTTCTCAGTTATTTCAGCCACACTTTCCTTGTAAAGATTTCATTGCTGAAGATTAATATATAAACCCTCATCTGTTGCACTGGTTTTCCCACATTGGGTTTTTTCGGGGACAATTGTCCAAAAATAATTGTGTCTATGTGATTGATTCTTATGCTTGTATTCTTTACTATTTTGTTCTCTACATTTACTTGGGTGATTACTGCCCTAGTGTTTATTTCAAAATTTACTAGAAGAATTTTGTAAATAACTTATTAGAAGAATAAGTAGGAGAAATAAATCTATCACTGCAGTAATATTTCAGGATTGAAATTTTCACATGGTATCAGAGCTTGAGATGAGTAACAAAAGTGGAGAACTTGCAAAGGAACAAAGACCAAACGTTGTTGCTGCAGCGACTCAGAGGGGTTCACACAGCTCTCCAGAGAGAAGGGAAAGCATGAAAGAATAGATGGATCACGACATCTTTGTACTGGCATCCAAACTGGAAGAAGAATTTGCTTGTGTGTCAAGCTTTGCTTCTCCAGAGATCTGGTATATTGATAGTGGAGCTTCTGCACATGTGACGGGCGTACAAGAATGTCTCATCAGCTACCGAGAAGAGTAGATTAACTTTCAAATCACCATGGGAAATAAGGAAAATGCACCCCTGTGGGAAGAGGAACCATAGTGTTTCAAACCAAAGCTGGTAATAAGCTTCGAGCCACTAATGTGTTGCATGTTCCTGGTTTGGGGATGAACTTACTCTCTGTGTCTCAATTTCAAAACAAAGGCTATGACGTTTCCTTCATTGGAAAAAGAGTATATGTCAAACACTCGAGTTGGAAGAAGAAGGCGCAAATCGGAGTTAGGAGCAATAAACTCTATAAGTTGCAGCGCGAATCCCCAATGGCACTGATAGGCAGCAATGATGAGAAGGATTTGAATGAACTATGGCACAGGAGAATGGGGCACTTACACCATGGGGCGTTGAGAATTCTCAAGAAGACCGTCACAGGAGTTCTAGAACTAAGCACCAAGCGAGATGACATCTGCAGAGAGTGCGTATTGGGGAAATATCCCAAGGCAACATACCCCAGAAGCAACAATAGAGCTAAGAGTGTGTTGGGATTAATACACTCAGACATTTGCGGACCAATGTCCACTAGAGCTCTCAGTGGTGCCAAATATTTCGTCACCTTTATTGATGACCACTCCAGGAAGACTTGGATCTACTTTCTAAAGACAAAGGACAAATTCTTTCATCAATTCAAGGATTTTAAGGCTTTAGTTGAGAATCTGACAAGAAAGCGAATAAAGACACTGCGATCAGACAATGGTGGAGAATACATAGATAAAGACTTCACAGAGTTCTGCGCAAGGGAAGGCATCAGAAGAGAGTGGACTGCTCCATATAATCCATAGTAGAATGGAATCACGAAAAGGAAGAATATAACTATTGTCGAGGCTGCAAGGGCTATGCTGTATGATCAAGACATGCCTAAATTCCTATGGGCTGAAGCTTGTAATACAATTGTATATGTTCAGAACAGGGTTCCTCACTCATTGGGTAAGATCACTCCAGAAAGTGTCTTTACTAGCAGGAAGCCAGAGGTAAGCCACTTCAGGATCTTTGGTAGTGTGGCATACTGCCATGTACCCAAAGAAAAGAGGAAGTTGGATTGGACTGCTTAAAAAGAGTATCTGGTGGGATACAGTGAAAATGCTAAGGCTTATAGAATCTACATTCCTGGGAGCATGAAGGTTTTAGTGAGGCAGGATGTAAAGTTCATGGAGGAAAGAGCCTTCAGAAAATCCCGAGCAATGCCTTCAACAACACAGTCTGAAGATGACCCACTCGTCTAGTCTCTACGACTCGCTGAGGTTAGTCTGAGTGCTTCTCCAAGACAGAAAGATCCAAGGGATTCATCTCAAGAAGATTTGCAGCATGGGGAGCAGGTAGAGCCACCCACTACCAGTGGTAGGACGAGCAGGGAATTACGACAAATTTTGAAGGATGCGGAGGAGTTTGTCGGGGCCCCCAAAAATGAGAAGAGGGAGCATAAGCAACCAGACAGGTACTAAGCTATGGTAGCCCAGGTTGGGGAACCCTCTAGTTTTCAGGAGGTAGCTCAGCATCAGATATGGGTCGATGCAATGGTGGAAGAGTACAGTACCATCATGACAAATGATGTCTAGGAGGTGGTTCCTAGGCCTCATAATAGATCATTTGTGGGTTCGAGATTGATCTACAAGATCAAATATGTTGCAGATGGCAGCATAGAAAAATTCAAAGCCAGGTTTGTGGCAAAGGGGTATGCTCGGAAGGAAGGGATAGACTATGAAGAGACCTTCGCCCCAGTCACCAGATATACTTCTAATAGATCTGTGATATCCATTGTTGTGCAAATGGGATGGGAGATTCACCAGATGGACGTCAAGAATGCATTCTTGAAAGGGGTGATAGAAGAAGAAGTATATATCGAACAACTATAGGGCTTTGAGACACATGAGAAAAAGACTCATGTGTGTAGGCTTAAGAAAGCCTTGTATGGACTTAAGCAAGCCCCTAGAGCTTGGTATGGTCGAATTAATAGCTACTTGAAAAATATGGGATTCGTCAAGAGTAACGCAAAACCCAATCTATACTATTTGATACTAGGGGATGAGCCTTTGATACTGGTGTTGTACGTAGATGATCTATTCCTGACAGGATCATCTAGGCTCATCAAGGACTACAAGGAGAACTTAGCTGCAGAATTCGACATGAAGGATCTGGGACTGATGCATTATTTTCTGGGGTTGGAATTTTGGCAGCAAAAGGGTGAGACATTCCTTGGTCAAGGGAGATATGCTACGGAAATCTTGAAGAGGTTCAGGATGGAGGACTGTAGACCCACGGCTACACCAATGATCACCAACTGGAAGAAAATTGATACTTCTGAAGGTGATGAGGTTGATCCTACCTTGTATAGGCAGCTCATAGGGTCCCTGATGTATCTGTTCAACACTAGGCCAGACATTTGTTATGCTGTCAACACCCTCAATCAGTTCATGGTGGAACCAAAGAGGGCGCATTGTGCAGCAACAAGGCATGTTCTCAGATATTTGCAGGGAACAATCGAGCTTGGATTGAAATACACTCAGTGCAATGACATCATATTGGGTGGTTTCACTGACGCAAAATGGGCTGGGAGCCTAGTAGATCGGAAAAGTACCAGTGGGTACTGTTTCAATGTTGGATCACGAATGACCTCCTGGTGCAGCAGGAAATAGAAGTTTGTGGCTCTAAACTTAGCTGAGGCGAAATATATGGCTGCAAGCACTACTTCGTGCGAGGCCATATGGCTTAGGACGCTGCTTGTGAATCTACTCAAGGAAAAGATGGAAGCGACCAGCATTCTATGTGATAATCAGAGTTGCATCAAGCTCTCTGAAAATTCTGTGTTTCATGATCAGTCGAAGCACATTGACATCAGGTGTCATTTCATCAGAGACTGTGTCCAGCGGGGAGCTGTACATTTGCAGTACACTCCGACAGGAGAATAGGTGGCAGACATCCTCACTAAAGCTCTGGGGAAGACAAAGTTTGTCTAATTCAGAGAGAAGATTGGGATGATCAAGAATCCATTTCAGTAGTAGAAATGGATAGATGTAGAATTGAGAGGGAGCTACAATACAGATGACGTAGTGACAGTGGGAGTAACCATGTACCTGTATGAATACCTCCCTAGTTAAGAGGGAGTGTTGAAAAGTGTAACTAGGTCGGTCTTCATGTTGACTATGTAATTATGTACTTATGAAAAGAAGAAGTCAAAATAATAAAATGTGTTTTTTTTGTACTTGCTTCATGGGTTCCATGAGCAAGATTTATTGAGTAGATGGACTTCTTCTTGATGTCTATTAGGTTCGAGTCTTCTAGGCATAAAATATAATTAAGTGTCATATTCCTGAAGGACCTAGTCTAGCTATATATATGCTCCAAAACCTTGTGGAAGAAGGGCACCTAACAGCCCTCAAACATCATTGAAGACATTCTCCTAACAACCCTCAAGACAGCCTTATTCAACGCTGGAAAATAATGTGTTAAAGACAGCCTACAATCTTTGTTAAAATCGGCCTAAATGTTGGTTGAAAGGTCGGCCTAAAAGCCAGTCTTGGCACTATATATATACCACCTCTTCTGGCCATGTGGACAACAAGATTTGCGGATTTTCCTGAGGAAAAATACGGATAGAAGAACAGTAGTAAGTGCAAAGTTTCAATGCAGACTTCAGGCAAAAGCAAGCTCAGAGATCAAGGGAAATTAAGTGTTATATATAGAGACAGTTTGCAGATTATCTAAAGAAGCTTCAGTGCGGATTTATGGGAAGGTTGTTCAGTGTGAAATTAGGATAATTTCAAGACTAATTACTTGTTATATGACGGTGATGTTGTGCAAATCATTCTAAACAACAAATATCTAAGTTACAAAAACTGCGGATTCCAGAGGTACAATAAGTGCGGACTTTCCATAAGTGTAATTGCAGATTTCAGGAAGTTGTTTTAGGGTATCAACTGCGGATTTATTTAAGCTATCTCAGTCAAGAAAAATTTGCTGAAGATTGGATAGAAGAGTGCAAAACGGTGCAGATTGGTGACGAAGATAAGAATCAAGTTTGAAGAAGTTGTATCAAGGTCTTGGAAGCATATCTAGGTCAAGGGTCTGGGTCTTGGTCATGGTACTTGTCATTTGAAGATCTATAAGAAGAATTATTTGCGGGTTTTCCTCTCCAAGAAGGAGAGGTTTTGCCCTGGCTCTAGGAGCCTAAGTTTGTGTCCTGTTTATTTTGATAATTGACTTGATGAAAGACTAAACAAGATAACGAAGAAAAGACATAAGTAAGCTCACAAGTAATTATCAAGAAGAGAATTTGTATTAATCTCAAGCCCTCCAAATTATCAACATGGAATCAGAGCTAAGGTGTTGAACTCAAGGGCTGCTTGACAAAGGAGACACTCCAGGAAGCCAAGATCAAAAGTTTGGTTTGGAAAATCAAATCAGTTTGAAAAGGGAGACTCTCTAGCTACTTCAAGAAAGATCTCCTATCTCATTTAAAGGATCAACTCTATCAAGAAAGTAATCTTTGCCATCAAAAATTCACATTCAAGACTTTGTTAAAAGGAGGACATCAACTTCTGAAGATATCCTTCATCGAGGATTCAAGATCTCCTACAGTGAAGATTCCTATCTTAAAGGAATCCCTTGACTTCATCTAACATCATCAAGGAAGCTGCCAGCCACTCTACTCAAGTAAGTATCTATGACCCTACTTAAATCTGTCAAAATGACTTATTGTAAAGAGAGCAACAAGCTAGTTGGGTCATCGAACTTTAGTGCATGGAAGAAGAGGACAGATTTGAATTTGATTGAAGACGAAGTTATGGAATATATCGAAGGTTCTACAATCCAACCTCCAAAAGAAGATGCTCCAGCTCATGCCAAGTACATGAAGGGAGAAATTAGAGCCTAGAGGATTCTCATATAATCCATTAAGGACTCACTGATTCCTTATGTATCAAAACTAAAGTCTGTAAAAGAAATATATAAGAAATTGGTGGAGCTATTTTCTGTGAGTACCGCAGGAGAAGCAATCTCTCTGAGACAAGAACTATACAAAATGAAATTATCAAGGGAAGAAGGAATCACTCCATACTTTATGAGGATTTCTGAAATAAGAGATCAACTGCAAGAACTGGGAGAAGTAATATCTGACACTGAGATGACTACAGTGGTGTTGAATGCTTTACCAGAGGAATGGGGAAACTTCACTTCTAGTTTATACGGGAAGAAAGAAGCCACCCCATTCCATGATTTATGGTCTCTATGTAAAATAGAGGAAACAAGACTAAAGGCCAAAGCTGATACAGGACCAAGTGAAGAGAATCATGCCTTTACAACCACATACAGGAAGAAAGGAAGATTCGGAAAATTTGGCCCTCAGAATAAAATAAGGAATATGGACAGCGTACAATGCTTTGGATGTAATGAACTTGGGCATTATAAAAAAGATTGTCCTAAATCTGACAAGGACAAGAGGAAAAGGGAAGAAGCCCATATCTCAGATGTGAGGGAAGGCCCTGATGCAAAGAAATCTAAGAAAGAAGAAGCAAGGGATCTCTACTATGATTAAGATCATCTTCTCCTTTAAGAGATTTTTGTTGGTTGTAAAATAGTATGATAGGAACCAATGTATATTATAGCATCATGATAAAAAGCATGTTAGGAGCTCTTGGTGAATCAGCTCCAGGAAAAACTCTCTGATAACATTACTAAAGTAAAGAAGTCATCAAGATCAAGGGTCATCATGGAAACAGAATTCTGGGATGTGATGACATATTGATGGAGCGAGCCAAAGGAATGAACCTCTTCATTCTAGAGAAATTGCTACAGAATGACTCAAGGGAAAAAGGTATGAGGTATATATATATATATATATATATATATATATATATGTTGACACTGGATGTTGTGAATTCATATGGTTGCCGATAATAGACTTCCATATTTAGAAGGATCTCTCGGTGTACTGACAAATGAAATCAACATAATATGTCCTCATGGAATATGAGGTGGTTGTATATGAACGAGAAACTAGAAAATTTGTAAGTTCCTGAGAATGGAGAATGTGCAGAAAGAAAGAGATCATGAAATGCAACTATGTCAAGAAGCAATCATCATCCGGAAGCCAAGAAGATGTGACTAAGAGATCTCCTGGGAAGATATGTAGAATCTGACGGAAGTCTGGTAAAGAAGAAGACCCTTGGCAAAACATATCATTAGGAGATGTGTCAATCTGAATAAAGGATGACGATGCCTACAGGAAGATGTCATGGTCAAAGATCATCACTGAGGTAACTTTTGTTTTAAAAGGTTCATATGTATATGTTTATCTGGATGAATTTGTGCAGGGTTTCTAATCCTGAGAAAGGATGTATGATCCTTGGTGATGATTCGAAGGAAAGCAGCATTGCATAACGGTGAACCAGATGAGAAAGACAGATAAACCACTTTATAGTAGATGACGTGACTCATGAATGTAAGTGATGGATGATATGTGCCCTATGAAGCTAAAAGTTGAAGATTCCTCAATATCGAAATCCTTGACTTTGAGGGGAGGAACTCTTCATGAGCAGCTGGGTGTCTCACCATTGCTGCTATAGGTCCCTGATTGAGAGGGAGCCTGGTGATCAATTTCTTACTTGGAAGAAACTGGGTAATTCCTAAGAATGAGCTTAGGTACATTCCTTATACAAGAATGAGTACATTGCCTTGTGGAATAGGTCCTCCCTGGCTGAGAGGGAGAGATAGACACACCAATCTGGTCTTCACTTGGATAGACAGAATGGAGGATTGGGTAATTATCTGACATTCAATACTCTTTGAGAATGTGTTAGGGCATTCAAGATAAGAGTAGTCGGGAACCAATATTATTTGAGGGCTAGCTACCCAAGAGAAGAATAGTCCAAGAAGGTCATACTTTGGGAACACCCGGGTGGAGTATGTACCTTGGCGAGACAATGACTATGGTGTTTATAAGTCATGTGTCTCGCCAGCATTGTAGCCCATTGTCTCTTTGACAGATGGGGTTGTTAGTCAAGACCTTGCACTAGGACAATGCTGGTTGATATGATGCTATACAGATGTGATTACCAATCCGATTCTTCTTATGAGATTTTTCAGTTTGAAAGTAACCATGTACCTGTATGAATACCTCCCTAGTTAAGAGGGAGTGTTGAAAAGTGTAACTAGGTCAGTCTTCATGTTGACTATGTAATTATGTACTTATGAAAAGAAGAAGTCAAAATAATAAAATGTATTTTTGTTGTACTTGCTTCATGGGTTTCATGACCAAGATTTATTAAGTAGATGGACTTCTTCTTGATGTCTTTTAGGTTTGAGTCTTCTAGGCATAAAATACAATTAAGTGTCATATTCCTGAAGGACCTAGTCTAGCTATATATATGCTCCAAGACCTTGTGGAAGAAGGGCACCTAACAGCCCTCAAACATCGTTGAAGACATTCTCCTAACAACCCTCAAGACAACCTTATTCAACACTGGAAAATAATGTGTTAGAGATAGCCTACAATCTTTGTTAAGGTCGGCCTAAATGTTGGTTGAAGGGTCGACCTAAAAGCTAGTCTTGGCACTGTATATATACCACCTGTTCTGTGGCCATGTGGACAACAAGATTTGCGGATTTTCCTGAGGAAAAATACGGATAGAAGAATAGAAGTAAGTTCAAAGTTTCAATGTAGACTTCAGGCAGAAGCAAGCTCGGAGAACAAGGGAAATTAAGTGTTATATACAGAGACAGTTTGCGGATTATCTAAAGAAGCTTCAGTGCGTATTTATGGGAAGGTTGTTCAGCGTGAAATTTGGATAATTTCAGGACTAATTACTTGTTATACGACAATGATGTTGTGCGGATCATTCTAAACAGCACGTGCAAATATCTAAGGTACAAAAACTGCGGATTCCAGAGGTACAATAAGTGCGGACTTTCCATAAGTGTAATTGTGGATTTCATGAAGCTGTTTTAGGGTGTCAACTGTGGATTTATTTAAGCTATCTCAGTCAAGAAAAATTTGTTGAAGTTTGGACAGAAGGGTGCAGAACAGTGCAGATTGGTGACGAAGAAAAGAATCAAGTTTGAAGAAGTTGTATCAAGGTCTTGGAAGCATATCTAGGTCAAGCATCTGAGTCTTGGTCATGGTACTTGTCATTTGAAGATCTATAAGAAGAATTCTTTACGGGTTTTCCTTTCCAAGAGGGAGAGGTTTTGCCCTGGCTCTAGGAGCCTAAGTTTGTGTCTTGTTTATTTTGATAATTGACTTGATGAAAGACTATACGAGATAACGAAGAAAAGACATAAGTAAGCTCACAAGTAATTATCAAGAAGAGAATTTGTATTAATCTCAAGCCCTCCAAATTCTCAACGGCATTTACTTGGGTGATTACTGCAGTAGTGTTTATTTCAAAATTTACTGGAAGAATTCTGTAAATAACTTATTGGAAGAATAAGTAGGAGAAATAAATCTATCACTGCAGTAGTGTTTCAGGATTGAAATTTTCACAGTTTTTGTCCAAAGCATTTTGGGTAGGGCTACGCTTCCTAGTTGGGAGCAGATGTGGTCAGTGCTTCAGGAGGAAGAGTTGAGGAGAGATCTAGTCAAGTGCAAGCTTGACAGTAGCAGCGGGAGCGGATCTAAGAGTCCGGAGGAGGAGGAGAATGCAGCCCTAGCATCGAAGGGGCAGCAAGGGCAACGGAGACAGAAGAGAGATGTCTCGAAGGTGAAATGCTTCAGATGTGGTGAGATGGGCAACTTTGCATCATAGTGTCCTTTGAAGAAAAAGGACAAGGATGAGAAGCATGATCTGAAGGATGCAGCCGCAAAGATCGAACAAGATGAGTTCGCTACGAGTGCCCACGCTTCTTGTGGAGAGAAGTGGGGTGACATAGAATTGTAGTTCATATTGAACTTCAGTTGGGCAGGATCCTTGAGGAGCCCACCTCATGGATCAGTACCTTGCTACGGGAGCCCAAAATCAGCAGTAGCGGGATGTAGGAGTCTTCAGTAAGATCCGAGCAGTGATGGAGATGACAATGCAATAGCTAGCAGAGCCATATTTTGAGCAGCACATAGCAGAGCAGCAACAACATACCAGTAGCAACGCAGTGCACAAGAGTGCAAATCAGTGTTGCGCAGTGCAGAGCAGCAACAGCACAGTGCATCAGAGGGACAATGTAGTAGTTACTAGCAGTCAAAGTCTTCAGCACTGAGGTGCATCCACTGAACACTTGTTTAGTTTTGGGGTAGGATTAATTTGTTCTCTCGTACTTGAGTTGCGGTACGGATGTAGTGTTAACCGGTGGTAGTGCTAACGGCATAGAAGAAGCCGCTGCCAGAAGAGGTGTAAAATCCTGAATCTGTGATGGCAATGGCGACAGCGGTGAGTGTCATGGGCAGTAATACAGTGGCAACAACAACGCAGTGGTTGAAGGACTTCAGTAGCGCAGAGGATGCTTCAGGTTCAGAGCAGTACGCAACAGGCTTATTGTTAGCACCTTCCTCGCTAAGAGGGAGTGTTGATTTTTGTAGCATTGAAAAGTGCTCTAAGCCCCAAATTTCGTGGAGAGACTTAAACACGGGTATTCCAAAGAACCCAGAAATTGTTTATGAAAATTACACTCAAATCATGTTTTATTAAAATAATTTATTATTTTAATGGAAACCCTAAGTCTAACTTAGGGAAATTAAATAATTAAAGGGCATTAATAAAATAAAGTATGAATGTTCTAGAAAAAACAAAGATCAAGTCTAATATAATCTTAGTCGTTGATTGGAGATCTAATCTCAGTCGTTAATTCCTCAACAACAAGACTATAAAGAAAGGCTTGAGGGTCATTTAGAAAGACACACACTAAGTGAATCTTGAGATCAAATTCTTCTGACGGAGCAGTGCTCGGACAAAGATCCAATCTAAGTGATTCAGTGCAATGAGGGGCAGAGATGGCATCTGGAGAAAGAGATTTTCTCAGCCAGATAATCATCAACAAGGAGAGGTAGAGAGACGTCTAGCAGAGCCAGTCAGGGTGACGCAGAGGCTGCACAGAGCCACGCAAGTCTACGCAGAGGTTGCGCAGGGGCTCAGAGGGTTTCCGAGATTCAGCCGTTGGATCAAATCTAGAAGCCAGAAGCCGGGGTGTGAGACCGGGAGGCCCATATCTATGATTCCGGGAGTAAGATCGATCCTTTACTAGGGTGACGCAGTGTCTAGAGGAGGTGACGCAGGGCCTACGCAGTGATTGTGCAAAGGTTGCGCAGTGACCTCTAGGGGCAGCTTCTCTAGTGTCCAGATCAGTCGGATTTTCCAATGATTGAGTAAGGCATTCTCACAATTTCTTTCTGCCAGTATTTATCTCTGTAATTGAATAACCCTTGAGGTATTCAGAGATATATTCAGAAATTGCTACTGCTTAATAATACAAACCCTGATATCTGTTGCACCAATTTTCCCGCATTGGGTTTTCCGAGGACTTGCTCCAAAATAAAGGTGTCCTATGTATGATTGATTTCTTGCTCAGTTTCCTTGTTTCGAAATCATATTTTATTCAGTGTAGGCTACTTCAGTAGTTACTTCAATAATTCAAATGTGAATTAATTCTGTAAAACTAATTTACATAATAGGAGAATTTAACTCAGATTGTTGCAGTAGGATTCCTTAGATTGTAAGATCTAGGAATTTTCACATATGAGCCATTGTTTACCTTGAAAACCCGAATGGAAAAACCAATATTCAATTCGCTTCAGCTAGGTTGTTTATTATGCATTAATGGGCAACTCATAGGCTCTAGCTCACCCTCATGCTCCTCATGGAAGTAGGGGTAGCATTCACTTCATTCTCAAAGAAAGAACCCCTCTTTTTTTGTGGATAAATTATATATAGGAGGATGGATCAGCTAGACGATAGTTGAAAGGTCAAGTGTCCCCAATGCTTCAACTTCCTAATCTCATTTCTCCTCCCTTATCTTTTGGTTTAGTACGTTGGAGAAGAGGTCTTATGTTTGTTTTTTTTAAATACGTGATTTTTGTTTTGCTAACAAAAATATTTCCCTTTTCTAACTTTATATTACATATGTCTACAAGAGTGGACATTGATAGTAATGGAAACAACCCAGTATCCTTCCTCGTCCATAGCTTTGAGCCTTGTTGGTGCCGATCATCATAGAGCTTGTACTAGTAGCCAATTGTTTTTGCGCAAATTCAATTCAAATTAAATGGGTTTCCGAAATAAACATTTACGGGTGCATAAACTCAATTCATGAAATTTCTACACAGGCATTACACTAAATTTGAATCTTGGTTGTGATGAGAATACTGACTTGATTAACCTTACCTTTTGTAGTTATTTGATTGGATCATTGTTGTATCTTGTCAATACCGGGCCAAATATTTGTTATGATGTGTGTTACCCCTCAAAATACATCAGCATCTGGAGACATTTGTTCCAAGGGTGCAATGATGAGGGTGTGCATCTTGGAGGTGAAGATCAAGCTGAGGTTTTTCAAAGACTCTTGTTGGCATCAAATATGAAGGATGAACATGATAAAACGACTTCTAGGGCAATTTGAGATAAGGCCTCTTCTCAAATGTACTAAAACAAAAGATAAGGGAGGAGAAATGAGCTTGGGGAAGCTAGAGAGTTGGGGACGCTTGATCTTCCAGTTATTCCCTCAGCTAAGCCATCCCCCTATATATCATTTCTTGACAAAAGAAGAGGGATTTTTGGGCAGAGAGTGAAGGTGTTATGCAATCAACTCACAAAATAGAAGAAAAGATAGATCAACGACTTAAAAATTAGCCTCTTCAAAGGGGCAACCTCATTTTAAAAAAATGAACAATTCTTGGATGATTCAAATGACAAAACCTCCTTTCTATATATACAAGTCTAACACATCACAATATAATCAAAGCCTACATAACAATAATAATGTAAGGGCACAACAATAATAATAGTAGGATTCTATGGGGCACAATAATAACAATATGGGGACAACATGGGCCAATAATAACAATAAGAGGGCTACACTAACAATAAAAATAAGGGGCTACACCAACAATAAAAATAAGGAGCTACACTAGTATTATAGGGACTTAGCATGCCCCTCTCCTTCAAAAAAGTTTTGTCCTCAACGCTTGAGTAGTTTTGGAAGCTTTTGTATAAAAATCTCATCCTCTCATATGGAATCTTCAGCAGGTAAGTTCTTCCACTTGATGAGATACTCTAAAATTGATCGATTTCGTAGTTGTCGAGTTCTTGTTTCCATGACTGCTTCAGGTTCCAATATGATTATTCCTTCCTCGTCAAGTTCTGGCAGTATTGTTTGAACTAGGAGCTTGTCACCTATAACCTCCATTAAGCATGAAACATGGAAAACTGGGTGCACTCGGGAAGATGCAGGGAGCTCCAATTTGTATGCCATAGTACCAATCTTTTGCAACACCTTGTAAGGACCATAATACTTTGGTGATAATTTATTATCTTTCTTAGCTTGCTTGAGGGACTTATGTTGTATGGTTGTAGCTGTAAAAATACCCAGTCACCTACATCAAGACTTTTTTCACTGCGATGTTGATCTTCCTATTGTTTCAGTCGATTTTGCACCAAAGTGAGGTTATCCTTTAAGAGTCGGAGAACTTGTTGATGCTCAATGTGATCTTCCACAACTTGAACCTTAAATTTTCTCTTAAATATGATGTGATGAACGATGGATGATATCCATAAAGTGCCATAAATGGGGTCCTTTTTGCTACAGTATGGAAAGAAGTGTTATACCACCATTCAGCCAGAGGTAACCACTTGACCAATTGCATTTGTTTATCAAATGCAAAGCAATCAATATATCCTTCCAAACATTTGTTCACTATCACAGTTTGCCCATCAGATTGAGGATGATAGGATGGGCTATGAGCTAGTTGAGAAACCAGACAAGAAAATAATTCCGTCCAAAAATTTCCAGTGAAAATGGGATCTCTGTCGCTTACAATAATCTTTGGGTTTCCATGTAGCTTTTGAATTGTTTCCATAAATGCAGTAGCAATTGTACTGGCTTTAAATGGATGAGATAATGCACAAAAGTGTGCATACTTGGTAAGTATATCAACTACCACCATGATGACACACTTTCCTTCAGAATTTGGTAAAATTGTGATAAAATCTATTGAAACCTCCTCCCAATCTTGACTTGGAATGGATAAAGGTTGTAACTGACCCAGGGTCTTAATTGTCTCAACTTTATTTTTTTGGCAAACCAAACATTATGCCACAAACTTTTGAATATAACATTTAAGGCCATCCCCCCAATAAAAAAATCTTGACCCTGTAGTAAGTTTTTAGAAATCCTAAGTGACCTCCTAGGAGAGAGGTGTGCAATTCCAAAAGAATATTTTGTTTTAGTTGAGACTTCTTACAAAGATATAGGCTATCTTTGTACCATAATGAATCATTTTACCAGCTAAATGTATCAGATGTACTAGGATCTTGCTGCAACTTTTGAATTAGTGTCCACACTTTTCTATAATTCTTCCATTCATCCCTTGCTTCAGTTATCCAATTTGGTTGGATAATAGAAATGGCACAAAGCAATGCTTCCACATCCTCATCCTTTCTTGAGAGTGCATCTGCAACAACATTTTGCTTCCCTTTTTTGTAGATCATTTAAAATTCATAAACCAACATCTTTGTGACCCATTTTTGTTGCTCTTCTGAAAATAATCTTTGTTCCAAAAAGTATTTTAAATTATCATGATCTGTTTTTACCTTGAAGTGTCTTCCCATTAGGTAAGGTCATCATTGCTTTAGTGCATGTAGTATTTCCAACATTTCCTTCTCATAAATAAGTTTGGGTAAATACTTTCCTTTGATTGGACGACTTTCAAAAGAGATGGGTCTTCTTTCTTGTGCATTAAAACAGCACCAATTCCATTTCTTGAGGCAGCACATTCCAAAATAAAGGTTTTTGTGAAGTCTGGCGTAGCTAAGACCGGTGCTTGGCACATTGCCTCTTCAAGCTGTTCAAAGTCCTTTGTTGCTTCTGGAGTCCAAGAAAATGCATCTTTCTTCAGTAATGTTGTTAGAGGTATTGCTATTCTCCCATAATTCTTGACAAACTTGTGATAATACCCTGTTAACCCGAGAAATCATCGCAAATGCTTTATGGTTGTGGGGATTTTCCATTCCTTAATGGATTTAATTTTGTTAGGGCCTACCTTAACACCCTCAGGAGATACAATATGACACAGATATTCCACCTCCTATAATCCAAAGAAACATTTGGAGGCTTTTCCATATAATTGTTTCTCTTCCAAGAGCTTCAGCACCATGTCAACATGTTGAACATGATCCTTCCAAGACATGTTGTAGATTAGTATATCATCAAAAAATACAAACATAAATTTTCTAAGAAAGAGTTTGAAAATGGAATTCATCAACCCTTGAAAAGTAGAAGATGCATTGGTAAGGTCAAAAGGCATGACCAAGAATTCATAATGACCCTCATGAGTTCTAAATGTTGTTTTCGGAATGTCTTCAGTCTTCATTGTAATTTGATGATATCATGAACGAAGATCCAACTTGGTGAAGTAAACCGTTCCATGTAATTCATCAATGACAGGAATGGAAAATTTATCTTTAATAGTGAGCTTGTTGAGCTCCCTATAATCCGAACACATGCGCCATTATCCATCCTTCTTGTGCACCAATACTACTGGAGCAGAGAAAGAACTTTGACTAGGTTGAATTATACCGACCTCTAGCATTTTTGCAACCATACATTCAATTTCACTCTTTTGGGCATAGGGATATCTGTAAAGCCTGATGTTTGGAGGAACACTTCCTGGAATTGAATGAATAGCATGATCATGATCATGATCATGAATAGGTGGGATGCCTATGGGAGTCTCAAATACCTTGGAATGATTGTCTAAGACTTTTTGGAGATATGGAGAAATAGATGATTTCGATGTTTGAAACTCTAGTGAGCATAATTGTGCAATTACACCCCGTTGTTCTTTCTTTAGAAGATTTGGCATGCCATTAGCGATGATTATCTTTTTGGAGATATGGAGAAATAGATGATTTCGATGTTTGAAACTCTAGCGAGCATAATTGTGCAATTACACCCCGTTGTTCTTTCTTTAGAAGATTTGGCATGCCATTAGCGATGATTATCTTTCTTGGTTTCCCTGCAATACCCGTTAATTCAACTTCCTTTCCTTCCCAAAAAAATTGCAAGAAAAGTTCTTGAAAATTAAAAGCTATTGTACCCAAAGTTTGTAACCATTGGACTCCTAGTACAACATTAGCACCACCCATTGGAATGGAAAGCATTGGGCTATTTAATACATATTCCCCCATGGTTAGCTTGATATTATGGCACTTTCCAAAGCAATTTATAGTTCCTCCATTTGCAACCATCACTTGACACTCTGGTGCTAGATATAGGAAGCAATTCAATTCCTTGGCTATCTTACAATGAATAAAATTATGGGTACTACTCGAATCAATCAACACTATTACCTTTTTCTTCTTGATATGTCCTTCCATATTAAGAGTTTGAGGAGTGGTAATAGCTGCCAATGCATTACACGATATGGTCAGATTCATTTATTCTTTCTCTAAGGTCAGTTCCTGGTGTATATCCTCTTCTTTGGAAGTTTCTTGTTCTTTTTCTTCCTCCTCTTCACAATCTATGTAAAAAAAATTCTTCTCAACACTCTTATGACCTTTAGTATATTTGCTATCACAATTGTAACAAAGCCCTTTTGCTCTTTTTTCTTCCAATTGTTGTGGTGTCAACCTTGTAGGTTGTGGAAGGCTAAGAGCAACAACACTTCCATCTTTATAGTTGTGGGTGGTAGGCTTCCTTGTTGCCATAATTTTGTTTTCAATTTTTCTTTCCAACCTGAATGCCCTCTCTAATGAATCAAGTTCCCAAAGGCGAACTTCTAGTTGGATGTTATCCTTTAGAGTCCCTATGAGGAAATCAATCCTATGCTCCTATGGAATATCATTTACCGTTGTATTCAATTTTTGAAATTCCTCAATGTGTTCCGCCATTGAACCCTTATGTTTGAGATTTATCAATTGGCTAAAGGTGTTGCTTTTTGTATCCTCATAATGTGCTATCATTTCCTTCGTAAAAATTAACCAAGTGACAATTGGTTTAGGAGAACAAATCTATCGATACCATACAAATTGATTGGGTTCTAAATATAAAGTTGCAATGTGCACCTTTTGTGTGTTTTGAACATTAGGGGGATCAAAATATTGCTCCATCTGTAGTATCCATGTTATCGGATCCTTGCCATCAAACTTCCTCATATCGATGTTTGGAATATGGTGGGTCTTCAATAAAACATTAGAGTCTACGAAATCATGATTAACACTTCTTTTGTTCTCATCACAAGTTTCATCTAATACCTTTTTGCCATTAGAAAGAATTTATTATAGCAACTTTGTCAAACCTTCCTTCAAACCTTCCATGTCTGCTTTTAAACCATTCTTCAAATCTTCCATGTTGACTTTCATTTTTGCTTCTATACCATCCTTCAAACCTTCCATGTTTGATTTTAAACCATTCATACCTGCTTTTAAACCATTCTTCAAACCATCCATCTTAGCTTCCATTTCATTTTTGGTTACTCTTTGCGAGAGCGAAATTTGTTGCACTTGGTCTTGTAATTTTGATATATCATGTTGCAGTCATTCGTCTTCATGCATCATAGTAGAGCTTTCTGAGGGCTTAATGGGCTTAACTGATTCTTCAAACAAAAGTTATGCAAAATTAAAAAATACGCAACTTTTCTTTCTTTTTAGGAGCTCGATATTGAAACTACTGTATCTCCAAGATTTGAAATTCGGTCTTGTAGTAACCCTATGCATCTTCTTTCCAATGCCACAAGTCAGACCAAATTTGGATTCTTCAAGATAAAGTTCTGCTCAATCTCCCATGATGACTTGATTATGAACTTTTTGAGTAGAGCGAACTTGTACAGAGTGCCACGTGTCACTGTTTCGACCTTCGGGCCTGCAATTGCTACACGAAAAACTACAGTCCATGCATTTTCAGTCACTTCTTACATAATTCAATTTTGATGCCTGAAACGAAAGTCATAACGATTTTCCTTAGGTCACCTGTTTGAGACACAATTATGCAACCTGCAAAAACCCTGACTTCCTCGGATCATATCTCTGAAATTATAGCGAACCAAGATCTGAAATTTTTACACAAAGTTCACCACGATTTTGGCTCCACGTGGTAAAAATTTCAACCTCTGAAACCTCGTAGAAAAAAAAGTTATAGCGAAAATGCCAAGATGACCTCTTTGGAGAAGCGAAACCCTAGAATCCAAAGCTCTGATACCAAATGTTATGCAACCAGCTCACAAAATAGAAGAAAAGATAGATAAATGACTTAAAAATAGCCTCTTCAAGGGGGCAACCTCCTTTACATTGCATAAAAGAACAATTCTTGGATGATTCAAATGACAAACCTCCTTTTTATATATATAGGAGTCTAAGGAGTCACAATACAATAAGATATTACATAACATAACAATAATAATGTAAGGGCACAACAATAACAATAGTGGCTTCTATGGGGCACAATAATAACAATACGGAGACTACATGGGCACAACAATAACAATAAGGGGGTTACACTAACAATAAAAATAAGAGGCTACACTAGTATTATAGGGACCTAACAAAAGGGAACGTTGCCTAGATTTCCATAAGGAGCATGGGGATGAGCTAGAGCCTGTAAGTTGCCCATTACTGCATTATAAAGAGCCTAGCCAAAGTCAACAGAATGATGGTTTTTCCGTTTGGATTTCCAGCATAAACAGTGCCTCATTCTCTGCGTATGTGTGATTTATTGTGTTGATTTGTTTACTTCATTGATTAGAAATTTCTTTGTATTTGTTTTAATGGCTACCAATGGGCACTGAGATTGTATGGAAGGAACATTTATCATTAGAACTATTGATTTCTTCATACTCTATGTTTGTTGCCCATTAGAGATTACAAACAGCTAGAAAACCTCCACCGTTGGATGCCCAACCAATCACAAATATTGATGGCTTTTGTTTCAGAACCATCGAAGTAATTTATGGACTTTCTAAATTGGTTGGGAGAAATTTGTTGAACGTTTCCCAAGGAAGTTCACATATATCAAGACATTTGGCACACCTCCCGAGGTGGTTTTGGGGTTGTTTATGGACACTTGGACACCTCCTTTGCATGCCACATGTATCATTGTTTAGCATTGTCCTCATTGGTCAGCTTATAAGCTGATGTGGAGGGCCGATTTGCACACCTGGAAGTTGTGGGGCATTATTCCATCATTTGGTAACTTGGATAAGAGACTAGAATGGGGTGGCATTCTCCTGAGATGTCTTGAATGATGTGGACTTGCCTTGAAGCATTAACTTGAGGAATAAATGCGCTAGAATGAGGAATTATTTCATCATAATTGACGTCACTTAGTTGGATGGGGGTTTAATAACCCTAGTTTTAGTTTGTAAAGGCATCGTTCACAATTCATGGAATGCCTTGACCCAAGGGATGAGCATGGGTTGTCTTTTGGAGCATTATGTGGGGTTATTGGAGCATTATTTGAGGCCTTTATTGAGTTTCTCTAAAGGAGGTCGCCCCCTTTTTATTGAACGTCATTGCAACTCTTAGGTGGTCTTAAGACTAATTTGAATTAAAATGTTATTCCCATACTTCATGGAGACCCCTTAGTCCAAGGTATGGGCATTGACCATCTTTTATAACACCCGTTGGAGATGTTGGACCTTTGCATTGCATGATTTATGATGTTGTTATGAAGGAACCACCTACCTTTAGAAACATATATGCACACTTCATAAGGTCATTGCATAAGAGAGCAAAGAAAATTAGAAGACTTGTTGACTTGGAAGCCACCTCACCATTCTTTCAAGCATGGACCAAGGAGGATGTTGACCATATACATCATTTTTTAACCATTTTGGAGGCTAGGCATTGGCATCTTGGACCATTTGTCTCTTCTTCGATCGATCAGACACCCTTTTGGGGCATTTACTCATTGACCACTTTATTTCATGATTTGTTAGTTTACTTAATTTTAGGAGTTAGTCAGATTTAGTTTTTTTTAAGGCTAGATCTAAAGAATTAAATCAAATAATGATATTTTATTGTAAAGTTAGATTTATTTTTCCTGGGCTAGATCTAAGGAATTATATCATTAATGATATTTTATTGTAAGGTTAGATTTAGTTTTCTTAGGCTAAATCTAAGGACTTAATCAAATAACAATATTTTATTGTAAAGTTAGATCTCACTTTATAAATAGAGGAGAGGTTTCTCATTTGTGCTCATGGTTGGATTGTGAGAGCACTCCTCTCCCTAGAGTTTGATGGAAATATCTTTATGGGAGCACTTTTGTGATTGCTCAAGAGCACCATAAGGCTACTAAGATTGATTCATTTGAAGGGAGATTTTGTCACTTGGAGAAAGGACGTTTCGAGGCTCTTCTCACACACTCTCCTTTGTTGGTTTGGGTTAACTTTTGATCCTCCTTGCTAAGCCATAATCTAAAATTCCTTAGTAAGGGTTTTGATAATATTTCATGCCATAATCGATCTTGTGGTTGGAGACTCCCCTTGGATGGATCCCTTCTAGTGGGGTCATGATTTCACGAATTTTCCTTGATTAGATGAGGGGTTAATTTACCTATTGGGTTCTAATCTCCTTCCCTAATCCAAAAAAATAAAGGTAATCGACTTAAGAAGGTTTTCTTCTTAATCTCATCTTGCCACTTGATTCCTCTAGACTCCATAGCCCCTAAAGGATATTGGCATTGATCTTCATATCACTCCATGACCCATTTTCTCCTTTTTTCCAAAAACCCCTAAATAAACCTCCATAAAAATTGTTTTACTAGAGCTACTAAGGACATCACTTTGCACTCATTTGATTAAGCCTTAGTAATCCTATTAGGGTATCCCCCTTTGAGTTGGAGGAGAGTTGGTCTCAAGTGAGAGGAAAGGTTGCTAAGGTGACAAATGGGTGACCATCCTAAAAGGTTCTCATTGGATTGTACATTGTGGATTGGGCCTTTTATCATCCATGTACAATTTGGGTGGTAATAGGCCACACTCTCTGAGGCACAAATGGGCTAGTTACATCCACTTTGACCCCCCTTACACATGCCAAATGTGACATGCTAGGGTGCTCTCCTATTTTTGGCATATTTCTATTGATTAAAATGCCGCCCCACACGTGTTGCCTATTATGGTAGTTGTTGGGGGTATTTTTAAGCTTATTTGATGATTATCACTTAAGTGGTGTGTCAACTAATTAATATGGCATGACACTCACTTAAAGTGAAATTATGAGGTAAATTTTTAAAATCATTAATCGAAGACTAATTTGACCAAGAAGACAAGTCAACAACCTAAAGGGGGTATTTTTGACCTTTTGGAGAGGTCATTGCACTCACTCAAGCTAGATGTTGGAGCAAAGTGAACAAAAGGGGCATTACTTGCAACTAAATGAAGCATTCCAAACATTACTAGTAGAAAGTTGCACTCCTAAAAAAATCAGTCTTCTTCTAAGTTTGACATTACTTTTCTTGTTGGGGGTTTTATGACTAGTTTTTGTACATGGAAAGTCATTCCCATGCTTCATGGAACTACCTTGACCTAAGTTATGGCCATAAGCATTCATTTGAGACATATTTTGAAGGTTAATTTGAGGCTTTTATGGAGTTGTTTTGGAGGATGTCGCTCCCTGTGGAGGATTTTATCACGTCTTTTGTGAGGGTTTCAAGCATGTAAATCCATCATTTATTTGTATTTTGACTTTGTCTCCAAGTTGTTGGATGACAAGTCACTTTTGAGTGATTCCTAAAGTTAAAATTAAGGAATAAAGAATGAAAAGTTATGAGCTTCATCTATAAATAAAGGCTCTCCTCTCATTCCAAATTGATGTGAATTGTTGAAGAACATTTTGGAAGTCATTAATAGAAGATCTCTATTTGGTGTTTGGTGTCAAATCCCTTGAGCTCTCTCTATCGTGATTACTTTATTGGTTCATTGAATATATTGTTGTGCGTAATTCAAGACCACTACTAGCTAGCAAAACTGATCCATTGACGGGTGACATTTTGTCACCTCAATGGAGGATGTCTAGGGTTTGTTACTCATAGATTCTCCTTGGTATGGTAAGTGCTCTTTGAAAAGGGTTGCGGTATTCTTTGATGAAGGCTATTCCCTCTAAGGAAACCCTTCTTTAAGGGCCTTGATTTTCATAGCTTGTCTTGATTATACAAGTGATTACTTGGTCTCTATGTACCCTAATCCTTCACTCTAATCCATAAGCATAGAAATACCGACTTTGGATAGGTATCATCCTTGACTCCATAATCCCTATTATTTTCTTCTTATGCTTTATAAAACACAATAACACAAAAATTATATAAAAAATAAATTGTTAAAAAATATTCATTTATTGTCTAGAACAAAATTCACAATTATTTTATTAATCTATACTTTTGTCCAATGGTTTATGGTTAAATGTTCATTTATAACCCTAATTGGGCAAAGTAGCCCCATAGATTTGTGTTAAAGATTTTATCTAATATCTTGTGGGATGATTTAAGGATTTTAATAAATATGAAAATTATTTATAGCAAAGCAAATGAGAATTGGTGAAACCCCAGAGCTAGGGTTCATTCCATTACGGTGCATTCTAACCTTACCCTAACAATGACATTCTAACAATGAAATTTATCTCCTATGTGGTTTCCATTGCTTAAATTTCAATCTAAGGAATTTTGGGTGGTACCCTAGGGAGATTTACACCCTCTTTATGTTAAAATTTGGGTACCAGAGGACAAGTGGTTCCCTAAGGCTTTAATCTTTGGCCTAGGGAAAAGTGTCCAATGTATTTTGTACTTTTCTCCTAAAGTGACTTTATAAATGGTAAAGTCAAATCTAATTTAAAAGTGACTTTATAAGTGATAAAGTTACAAATCTAGTTTTAAAGTGACTTTATTAAAGTCAATGCAAAATTATAAAGTGAAAAAATGACTATGGAAATAAAAGGCTAAGTGGGTCTTTATTTAAGTGGGGTGAATTAAAAATTAGAAAGTGAGAATTAAATGCACACTTATTCTCAGCCCTTGATCTAAAGCTATCTCAGCCATTGGATTTAGGGATTTCCCAAAAGTCACTTAGGGTTAGGTTAAAGGAGAAAAAGAAGAGAAAAGGTCATTCAGACTTTCACGAGCTATTGACAGAAAAAGAGAAAGAGAGCAAAGGAGAATTTCTGAGCAGGGAGGGCGAAGGAGAGCAGAACCTTGCACGCATACCAAGGCAGCACTCGGCAAATCCGTACAGCGAGTTGGCACACAGTTCAAAGCAAATTCTGGACATGTTTTTCAAGGAAAAACCATACAACACCTTTGGCACACATTCCTAGGTAGTCATACAGTAGTTTTGGCACAAAAATCGAGGCACATTTATTGTTGTTTTTGTGGCACATAAATTGAGGCAATCCGTACAACATATCGTTGTTCCTGCGCACAAAAATAGAGGCAGAACCGTACAGCATTTATTGCTATCCCTGTGCATGCAAATCGAGGAGAACCATACAGCAACATTTATTATTGTTTGCACGCATTTCGAGGAGGTCGTACAGTAGCATTTAATGATGTTTTCTGGGCACGAAAAAAAAGGAGGTCGTATAACATTTAAGTTTGTTTCTATTTTGATTGTTGGCACATTTTCTGAGGCAGAGGTCAAGCACAGAAAACGAGATAATTTGTGTTTTTGTGGTTTTTGGAATTTCTATGTATTTTTGTTTCACTGTAAAAGCATTTTTCAGAAATAAAAAAGAGCTCTCAAATTGGTTTTCCCCAAGAGTTGTAGGGGGTTTTTCCAGGGTCACATTGACCAAAAATCAGTGTGTTATTTTTTTGTATGTGGCTGTTATAATTTTCTGAGTTTTATTTCTACATTTCCAGCACTTGTGAAATTTCTAAATTTGTGTTTTCAGAAAATAATTTCATTTCCAGAATTTTGAATGTCTGATTATGGGAATGGGCATTTAACTATATGGGAGTGATAAGGTAAAACTGAAAATCGGAGTGGGGTCAAAATTTCTACATGGTATCAGAGCTTGGTTGGCTGAAAAATGCAATTTGGGAGAGCAAGTGAAAAATTACAGCAAGTTGCTTTTTCACACAAAAAACTGAACCTTTACCACAGTTTTGAAATTTTCAGTTTGTTAGGATAGCAAGCATGTCTTTGGGCTTGAGGGTTGAGGATAGGTTGGATGGGCAGAGCAACTATAGTACATGGAGGGAGAGAATCCAGAGCATCTTTGAGGAGGCAGAAGTCTGGGGCATAATGGTTAACACCACACAGCACCCAGTAGCAATGTCTGTTGACCATGTTCAGTTGGAAAATTTTAACAAGAAGAATGCTAAGGGGAAAAGACTAATTCTGGATGGTGTTAAAGACCATGTCATTCCTCATGTGAGAGGAAAGACATATGCGCATGAGATGTGGACAGCCTTGACCAATCTTTACCAAAGCACCAATGAAAACAGAAAAATGGTCCTAAGGGAGAAGTTGAAGGCCATTAAAATGGCTAAGACTGATAGTGCTACAGCATACCTCACAAAGATCACTTCAGTGAGAGATGAGTTGGCAGTTGTTGGAGAGACCATTCCACCCACTGAGTTGGTGCAGATTACATTGAATGGTCTTCCCAAGACTTGGGAGAGTTTTGTGGATGGGATTGTTGCACGGGAGAACCTTCCCAACTGAAAGAGGTCGTGGGATGATTGCATTCAGAATGAGATCAGAAAGAACCATCTTGGGGTAGCCAAACAGGTAGAGGAGGATGACAATGTAGCATTGTTAACAAGATGCAGGAAGGGCAAAGGAAAGAATCAAGCTTACACAAGTGGAGGTGGAGGCAAAGGCAAAGATAAAGGTAAGCAGGTGAACAAGGACAAGGACTATTCCAAAGTCAAATGTTGGAATTGTCAGAAGTTGGGACACTATGCAGTTGTGTGTCCGAAGAAGAAGAAGAAGGGAAAGGACAAGACCATGGTAGCTTCTGCAGAGATAGAGAACTTCTCGGAGATCTTAGATTGGGAGTTTGGGTTCATAGCTTTTGAGTCCACTAGTGCAGGATCACATGCCACACAGGTTCAGAGGGAGTGTGCACTTCCCTCCACAAGCGAAGCATCTTCAGGTATTTGGTATGTTGGCAGTCGGGCTTCTTGTCATCTGACAGGAGTCCGTTAGTACTTCTCAAAGCTTTCAGAGAGTGGCATTGATATTGAGGTAGTACTCGGTGATGACAACATTGTTAGAGAAGTCGGTGTGGGGACATTGACATTTGATAGGGAACCCAAACCTCCCTTGAAAGTGTCTAATTTTCTATATGTGCCAGATATGAAGAAGAACCTTATATATGTTTCAGCATTGGAGGACAGAGGGTATGAGGTGTTTTTCAGGAGAGGGCAAGTGCTTATATATCCTAGGGGCGCTCCAGCTGATTCAGCTAGAGTGATTGGTGTGCGCCATGCCAAGGTGTTACAAGTTTTCATTCCAGCCCCTGATGGCATTAAGTAGCAATAACGGCAGCAGATCTAGCAGTTCAGAGTTGTGCGAGATTTGGCACCGCAGGATGGGGCACATGTATCATGGGGCCTCAGACAGGTCTTCAAGTGGTTTTAGGAGTTCAGAGCTCTTGTGGAGACTCAGACAGGTTGAAAGATCAAGGCCCTTAGATTGGACAATGGAGGGGAGTATACCCTTGGTGATTTTGTTGATTATTGTGCGGAGGCAGGCATCGGGAGGGAGTTCACAGTTCCTTACAACCCCCAGCAGAATGGGGTTGCGGAGAGGAAGAACAGATCCATAGTTGGGGCTGCCAAAGCCATGCTTCATGATCAAGGGTTACCTTTTTTTTTGTGGGCAGAGGCCTGCAACACTGTTGTGTACTTGCAGAATAGGAGTCCACATCGTGCTTTGGGCAATGTGACTCCCAAGGAGGGCTTTTTCTAGGAAGAAGCCTGATGTTGGTCACTTTCGTATCTTTCGGTGCATTACATACTCCTATGTTCCCAAGGAGAAGAGGACCAAACTAGAGCCCATTGCAGACAAGGGCATCTTTGTGGGTTACAGTGAGACCTTGAAAGCCTTTCGAATTTATATTCCTACGAGGAGGAAAGTTGTTGTCCAGTGAGATTTGAAGTTCGAGGAGGATAGGGCTTTCAAGAGGTCACAGGAGTTAAGAGTATCTGGATTCACCAGACCCTTAGGAGCAACTGAGTTAGTCACAGGGATCAAGAGGTACATCGATTACAGTGTCAAGTGTGAAAATTCTATAATATAGAAAATTACTGCAGCTACTAATTGTATTTCTTCTATTGCATTCATTCACAATTATTTAACATTTCACTTGTTAAACATCAAAATAAAATACGCTGCAGACTTCACAATACATAATCAATATGAAAGAAATAGAACAAGTATTCACACATAGACACTGTTATTTTTGGACAATTTTCCTCGGAAAAACCCAATGTGGGAAAACCGGTGCAGCAGATTTGAGAGTTTCTTTATTATGCAGAAATTCTGAGTACAAATGTGTGATTGTAATCATTAATTAATCAACTGAAGAAATCTGATAAGAATAGACTAGTGAGACAATTTTCACTTTACCACGAAGTTTCGGCACTGACTTGCACCCACACTGAGTAGCTTTGTGTGATCTCTGCGCAGTGACTGCGTCCCCCACGTTGTCACTGCGTCATTACTGCTACTGCTTGTTGTGACTGCTTCAGCGCTCACTGCTGGGTGAGACTAGAGTTTTCTCCCCTTCCAGAAATGTCCTTTAGACACTGGATGAACCCTCAGCTGCCTCTCCAACTGAAATTGAACTCCCTCTGCTGCTATGCGCTGGCCCTGTGTAACTACTGCGTGGCTATCTCTGCGCTGCTGCTTGTGGCTCCCTTCTCTCTTCTCTCCCTGTACTCCATCTGCTTCAGAAACTCTTCCTCCTGAAGATTAAAATTTCCCCTCTCTGCAATTGAGAATCACTTTGATTCTTCCTTCGACTGAAGAAATCAATCTCTAGATTCTTTCTCCATCTGATGTGTGTTCCAAATGCCCATCGAGCTCTCCTTTATAATCTTTCACTGACTCATCAATGGCCAAGATTAAATCATAATCAAGGGCTAAGATTAACTGAGAGTTGATCCATGACTTTATCTAGAAGATTCACACTTAGTTTAATTAATACCCTTTAATTAATCAGTTTCCCTAAGTTAGACTTAAGAAAACATTAAAAAACAATTAATTAATTGTATTAAACCATCTCTAAGAGGAATTTTCCAAAATGCTTTCTGGATATTATGGAATGCATGTGCCTTAGCCTATATACAAAATCACAAGGCTAGAGCAGATCCGATGCTACCGTAAATCAACATATTACAATGTCAGGTCCATCAGTTAGCAGTGGCTCTAAGAGTCAGATGGGTGGTGCTTCGGGCAACATGCAGAGCAGTCCGCAGAGCAGTTCACAAGGTAGCCACAAGGTAGCCAACGGATGGACAATTCACACGGTACTTCAGCATCTACAGGCACATGTTTATGCATGAGGTCAGTTGGCAGGCCTTCAAGAGTTTAGGCTTCTGATGAGGATGAGGATTCTTTCACTCCGATGGGAGAAGTGTGCTCAGGGAAGAGGAAGCCCAAGTGGCTTCAGGACACCTTGTGCGATGCCACATCTGTTGTTGGGCCAAAGAGACAGGTTAGAAAGAGTAAACCACCTAAGCAGTTATGTAGCTATATGGCATTGATCACTAGCATCGTTGATTCTGAGCCTTCTAGCTATGAGTAGCCAGCTAGCCAGCAGGTCTGGAGAGAGGCCATGGAGGAGGAGTATTCTTCTATCATGAAGAACGATGTTTGGGAGGTGGTGTCAAGGCTTGAAGGTAAATCAGTGGTTACTTCCAGATGGCTTTCCAAGATAAAGCATGTTGCAGATGCCAGCATCAAGTGTTGAAATTTGGGTACCAGAGAACAAGTGGTTCCCTAAGGCTTTGAACTTTGACCTAGGGTAAAGTGTCCAAAGGAATTTAACTTTTTCTCCTAAAGTGACTTTATAAGTTGTAAATACTAAAGTCAAATCTAATTTGAAAGTGACTTTAAGTGATAAAGTTACTAAGTCTAATTTTAAAGTGACTTTAATAAAGTCAATGTGAAATTAGAAAGTGAAAAGTGACTTTGGAAATAAATGACTAAGAGGGTCTTTATTAAAGTGAGGTGAAATAAAAAATAGAAAGTGAGATTTAAATGCACATTTAATCTCAGCCCTAGATTTAAAGCTATCTCAGCCATTGGATTTAGGGATTCCCCAAAAGTCACTTAGGGTTAGGTTAAAGGAGGAAAAGAGGGAAAAGATCACTCAGTCTTTCATGAGCAGATTGAGAGAAGGAAGAGAAGAGAGTTGGAGAAATTTCTGAGTTTGAGAAAGTGAAGGAGAGGAGCAGTTCAGCAACTCCATCCAGCAGAGAGAGGATGCATGCATTTCGAGGCAGCAGTCCGTACAACATTAATTAGCACACATTTCGACGCAAATTTCTGTACAATAGCTTGAGGCACAGATTTCGAGGAGAAGGACAACATAAAAATCTAGAAGGTGGTGCAGCAAGCTAAAGGGGCGATTTCCGAGATTGCTGGGCATGGCTTTCGAGACAACATGCACGGTTTTCGAGGAGGCGGCACTGTTGTACTTTTCCGTACATTTTGTATAGTCTGTACAGTCGTACATCTAAGTATGGGGCATGAGTTTCAAGGCTATTCACTGCTGTAATAAATTTATGTTTTGACTGTTTTGCTGATTTGGCACATTTTCCGAGGTGGAGGCATGCACGGAAAAAGAGATAAGTCTGTACACTGTTTGCTGGAATTTTTCCTGTATATTTCACTTCTCTGTAAAAGCATTTTCCAGAAATAAAGAAGAGTTTTCGAACTGGTTTTCCCCAAGAGTTGTAGGGGGTTTTTCCAGGTCATGTTGACCAAAAATCAACGTGTCATTTTCTGTGTGTGTGCCTAAAAATATTTCTGTGTTTTTATTTCTGCAATTTTCAGCACTTTGAAATTTCCAAAATTTGTGTTTTCAAAAAATATTTATTTTTCCAACTTGTTGAATGTATAGTTATGGGAATGGGCATTTAACTTTATGAGAGAAATAAGGAGAAACTGAAAACAGGAGTGGGTCACAAAATTTCTACATGGTATCAGAGCTAGTTTGTTGAAAAGTGTAGTTTGGGACAGCAAAAAGAAATTACAGCAAGCTGATTTTACACAAAGAAAACTGAACCTTTACCACAGCAGTGACATTTTCAGTTAATTAGGAAAGCAAGCATGTCTTTGGACTTGAGGGTGGAAGATAGCTTGGAGAGGTCATTCCACCCAATGAGTTGGTGTGAATCGAGTGCATGCAAATCGAAAACTGTACAGCAGCATTTATTGTTGTTTGCACACATTTCAAAGAGGTCGTACAGTAGCATTTAATGTTGGTTTTCTGGGCACGAAAAACAAGGAGGTCATACAACATTTAAGGCTGTTTCTGTTTTGACTGTTGACACATTTTCTGAGGCAGAGGTCAAGCACAGAAAACGAGATAAGTTGGAATTTCTGTGTATTTTTGTTTCACTGTAAAAGCATTTTTCAAAAATAAAAAAGAGCTCTCAAACTAGTTTTCCCCAAGAGTTGTAGGGGGTTTTTCCGGGGTCACATTAACCAAAAATCAGTGTGTTATTTTTCTCTGTGTGGCTGTTATAATTTTCTGAGTTTTATTTCTGCATTTCCAACACTTGTGAAATTCCTAAATTTGTGTTTTCAGAGAATTATTTCATTTCCAAAATTTTGAAAGTATGATTATGGGAATGGGCATTTAACTATATGGGAGTGATAAGGTGAAACTGAAAACCGAAGTGGGGTCAAAATTTCTACACTTTACACAAGTTTTAGCTAATTTCATATTTGCTCATCATTAGAACTTGAATTTTATCATTGCTGGGTTGTTTTTACATGCACATTTCATTTCCCTAGCTTAATCACCCAATATATAACATTGAAGTGCTTTTAGGCACTCTTGGATGGCCTTCTCTCCTCCAAAATCTACATTTTGTGTGTTTTCTGTCATAAATCAAATTCTGAAATGTTGGAACAGCAGCAAGCTGGTCCAATTTATAACACAATCAAAACCAATTTATAACGCATAATCAAGAGGCATTCTTAGAATATCGTTCGTCATTGATTTGTGCAATAATATCCCACTCTTGGGTGGTAAAGAGGTATATTTTCTCTAACCTGAAGAGTGAAATCGTTGTGCTGATTTATAGTTTCTGTTGTAGCATATCATATAACAGATTTTAGCATTTATTAATTAGCTCCTAACCCTCATTGGAAGGTAGGGATTGATGCCCTAACTCCTTATTGAATAATCCTAGGGTGTTTTTGGCACTGGTCTATCTAACTTATATTGTGGTGTTTGTGGTGAAGTGGATTGTTGAGTGTCAATAACAATATACTTTGCAAGTTTATTTCACAGATCAAGATACCCCCTGTGGCTTCAAGGAGAGATTGTACTAAGGTGACAATGGTACATTTCTCAAGTGTGCTTACCCTCATAGCACCACTGTAAATATTTTCACAGGGGCTGCTAGTTTGAGTGGCAACAGATCCCATTGTTTAATGATCATAGATATATATGGTATTCTCCCCTATCTTCATCTTTTATACATTTTGCAAGCATGTCTAGACAAGAAAGAGAGCAAATGATTAAGAAACATAATACAAGTTGACTCCTTGGAAACACAATAATCAATGGCTACAAACATTTATGTAGGTTCAAGGTCATAGATATAAAATGCATAATTGGAGATAAAAAAATATTGTGTTACGGTTCAAGGCCATTCAGTGACTTCAAAAAAGAATGCAAAAATAAATGGTCTTTTTCTTTTAAAAGAATGCAAAAATATTAAAATCCATATTTTCTAGATGTAAGGGGCAACAATTTTGCTTAATTCTTCTAGTGTCTATGATTTAAAGTTTAAAATATCTGACAAATGTGCTTTGATCTTGAACCATATGAATCTCCCTTGTTATGTTTATTGATACTAAATAATTGAGATTTCACATGGGTAAATTATATTTAGCTCTCATGGACCTTAGACAAAGTATAAACATGCCATTGACATGAGACGATGTGAGTCTCTGCTGCTAGAGACAAGACAATAAACATCAAGTGGCACTAATAATGTGAGTTGCAGCCACATGGGAGGTTTGGTATGACCATGTCCCATCTCTCTAATTAAGTTGTCCAGTAGGAGAATTATCACCCCCATCTCCATAAAGTTTGAGTAGGCTGCATTTGCATGCTAAACCCCCTTAATAATTGTAATAAAGAATTATGTTTCAGGGATGAGACTGATCTGTAACATTCTATATCAGATATCGACCTTCATTCACTGTAATTTCTAAAGAGGCACATTCTTTCCAAACAAGAAATATCCACATGGACTTGTAAAGTGGAAGGAGATATTAGCAAGTACTGATCACTTATATAAGTAATTCTCCAAGAATTAATCCTGATGCTCAATAATAGTTTAGATCATATTCCTTGCAGGATAAAAATGTCATCTAAAACCCAAACGAAAAAACTGATATGTACATGCCACACCCTCACCTTAAGATAAACAGCTTGAGGAACTTCACGTCCAAGTGCTATCTTACATGCTTCAGTTATGTCCACCTTACGAAGGGCTGTACCAGGGCCCTTGGTACGAAGAAGCTTGATAACCACATCTCTGAATTAAAATTGTGCATTAGCATACATATTACAAATGCAAATACTTGTGCATCTACATAAGCAGGGAAAGAAGTAAATGAACACTGCACAAATACCTGAAAGGATCTAAGGTTGGGTTGCCCAGAGAAGTCAAAAAGTATACACCGTTTATGTTTGAAGCAACCTGATTAATAACAGCTGTTAACTCAGGTAAAGGTGCAGATGCACCCTTTGCAGCAGCTACAGCCGCGGCAACTGCTTTTGGATTTATATTTTTTGCAGATAACTTTCCTTTAGCCAAATTCCGTAAAGATTGACAAATTTCTTGCAAGCTGACCATATAGAATAACAAAATTTTCTCAAAATCAAGATAGTTTCACATCAGGAATACCATAAAAAACAATTCATGAAACAAAACAAAACAAAAAATACTCAAAAGGGATCACTCAGAACTTTGAAGCAATAATAGATGAAGAATTGGTGAATAATAGAATCTAGCGCAGAGTAAGAAATTGTTGTTTAGACATTAACATGTCCAGTGATCAACATAGAAAATATAGTTTAAAAAAGCAACTGGCATTCTTGTGTCTAACTCGTATAAAATTAAAAAACAGGAATAAACAGACAAATGAAGTTAATAAATGAAAATTTAATTTAATTTTACTGTGGTGGAAGATGAAAGGTTACTTGCAAACACGATTAGTCAATACTTCACGTAGAACCCCAGGGAGGGCTGCTCGTGTTTCTTCTGGCATTGTCCTCCCAGTGATAATTTTATTCTCTGCACCTGTTCCTGCAACTTGACCACCATCTATGACTTGTGCTGGCTTAACACCTTGGGCTGTGCCATTCATGTCTGTTGTTACAGAACCTTTCCTGCTGTCAGTGGCAAATGTGTTGGAATGCTGTGAAGAACTTTCGGCAGATTTCATATTATCCTTATTTACAATTTTAACTGAAAATGCTGCTTTTTTTATCCCTTCTTCATTCTCTGACCATCTCTGACTCTGTTCCTTCACAATATTTTGGTGGTTCTTCATGAATGACCTATCAGTAGCTTCTTGAAATTCCCAGCCACCAGCTGCAGGTCTCTGGACAGCCAAAGACACTAATACTTCTCTTATAGTTTCTTTGGGAAGTTTTAGCTCTTCCAATTGCTCGTGGTGCACTAACCGATTTTTATTGAACAAGAGAAGAATATAGTCTCTAACTTTGCATATATCTCCATTGTATCGAAGAGAACTAGCTGCAACCCAACATCCCTGAACAAGGTATGCAAACTGCTGCAGTACCTCGAGTACTTCTTCCTCTGTAGAACCAGTTGGAGCAAGACGCATGAGGCGTTCAAACTGGAGAACTTGAACACGTCCCTGACACAAAAGGAACAGTTTATTGTTAACTATCACATTACTGCAAAAAAATCACATATCAAACCTAACAATATATTCTTACGTATCACATTACTAAAGAATAAAATCACATATCAAACCTAACAGTATATTCTTACGTATCACATTACTAAAGAATAAAATCACATATCAAACTCAATAGTAAATTGCTAGGCAAGGAAAATGCAGGTCTGACCTCTGGAACTGGATTTCTAACCAATACTTACGCAAAACTCAGACCTCAAATAAAAATGGTGGCAAGAAAAATGCAGTTCATACCTGCACAAATAATTGCTGAGGATTAAAACACAGTTTAGAGAAAGGAGGAGGCCTAGGTCAAAGCTCAATTGTCTAGACTCCAAGGAAGGAATGAGGTCTAGCAACCACCCTCAAGGGTAGATGTCCCCTCATAAGCTGAAATGGCCAAGCAAACAAGATGTTCAAGCTGGCAGATGTGGCAGCTGTGGCTCCAAGAAGGTGGACAGCTCCTCTAAAAGTGGTCTAACAATCCCATAATGAAGTCTCCGAGGTGCAACTAACTCCCCAAAGTATGCCAATGGTCATATCCAAGAAGCAAAGGGTCAAGACTCAAAACCCTCAAGCAAACTCCACATCCAAGGAAAGATGCCAACAGCATAATGACGGGGACAACTCCTCAAAAGGGGTGACATATGTCTCTAAATATGTGCCAACATAGGGAGCACTCCAATGGGGATGGTGAGTCATCCGTCCTCTCGAGTCTCACAACCAAAAATGCATGTGCAATAGCCCTCAAAAAGGCTAGGCACTAGCCCATCGATTGTTTAAGTACATAAAAATATGTAGAATGAGACTGCTGCACTTGAAGGTGTTTCACATGATCTAAAGTGCTAAATACATAGCAAATAACCCGAAGTGCTAGGAAAATAGTCACCTAGTCAAAGGTGTTACATACATACATAGATCTATGCGTATTCTAAAGCTGAAATGTTCTTATAGGTATAAAACCTTTACAATAACATAGCACAACTTTTACAAAGGTCTCTCAATCATGTCTCCTAATAGACCCATCCCAAGATCCCCACACCCACATCAACCATAAATTATCTCAATAAGATGATTTGAATGAACCATAAACGCAAGAATAGCCTTGAAATGGAACCTAGAAGAATGTGCCATGATCAACCACAAGGATTTAGAAAAACCACTTAGTAAAAGGAATACACTTTATTATTGAGCCATAGACAAAACCCCATGTTAAGCATAAAGCCCCATGCAAAAGGCCTATATATTAAAATAATTATTTTACTGATATATCAGTGTTGTCGACTAGACCCTTTAAATGCAATTGTAACCCCCCCTCCCTCTCTCTCTCACTCTCACACACGCACATGATAAGGAGGCCTAGTTTTAGAATCATCTCATCTTGTACATTTTTTCTATTGTAAAAAGAGCTTTCTCCCTTGAAGAGGCTTGTCTTTCATTCTTACATCTATTTCTCAAGACATGGAGCTACTTCTCTCTCTATCTTCAGGCTATTTTGATGTTTGTTGTGTAACATTTGGTATATGAGCCTACAATCCTATGGTTTTTATCTTTCAATCAAGACATCTTGGTGTTTTCACTATAAATTTTTCTCTAGGAAGTATCAAACAAAGAAAATTTGAGGTGATTGAGAAGAAATAGTGAGGTACATATGACCAAAATTCCAAATTCTGATTCGTTATAATTTCTGAGATATAGCCTAAGGAATTTAGGGTTTGTGACTACTAAAAATCCATTTCAAATTATTCATCTTGGAATTTTCGCTCTAATTTTTTGGAAAAGCTTTTGACAGTGGAATTTTCAGGATCCTAAAGAGATATAGAAAATTAACTATGAAAAAAAAAATTGTATCAATATACTTTATGAGCTATAGCTGGTGGAAGTTAGACCCTTGGACTAGCCCTCGAATTAATTAGAAATGAGTCATCTACGAATTTTCAATATAAATTTTCATGTTAGTTTCAAACTATAAAATTTTCAGGATTTTTAGGAAACATATTGAAGTCCACATGATAGAAATTTTGAGTTCCAAGACTATAATTTTTGAAATACAAGATGTAGAAATTAGGGTTTTTTACTAGTCCAAAAAAATAGTATTAGATAGGTTAACGTTTTTGTATTTATTGGAACATCTTTATTGAAAACTTCTTGAGGTAGATCCATCTTTGAGGCTCAAAAAGTCCATCTTGAGTGCCACCAGTTCATTTGGAGGGAAGACAAACCATAGTATTTCAAATGAGAATTTCCAAAGTAGATCCAAGTTTTGATCCAGGTGGATATTGGTTGCCACCCGCCTATTCCACTTGGACCCCCACCATTATTTCTTTCAGTTTCTTTAATTGTAGCACAATTTATAATTTTTAGCAATTTTTCGGGTCATGAACTTCTAGAGCCATTTTGAGGCCATAAACAACATTTTTTTTAAAAACGGGCAAACTCGTAGATTGCGGCAAGGTTTGTAGTCAAAAGTTGTAGTCCTCAGATAGATCTTTCTAATGAGGTATCATATCCATCAAACAGAGATTGTATGCCAAAGTTACAACCCCAGGAAGTTGATGTACCAATTTACCCCTACAGGGCCCACAAACTTTTGGCGCTTCATTTCCTAGGGTTAGGTTTTTGGATGTTTAAGGTTTTCCATTGTTCTCAATAATAAATAGGCCTTTGAGCCTCATTGTAACACAGTTCAGAAGGCATGTAGATGTCACATTTCTTCTTAGAGATAAGCTACCATCATTTGAGCCAGCTTATTTCCATTCTGCAATGTAAACAGTTTTCAATGCTTTGTTATTAATGAATTGAAGTTTTGTTTTCGTTGTATCTTTTTGTTTCTATTTATATCTGTATTTCATTTCGTTCCTTTATAAATCTGGATGCCTGTGTCATGAGATAATGCTCAAAAAGGCACTGAGGATACCTATGTCATGAGATAATGCTTTGTCACATGATGGAAACCCATGGCTCTCAATGCTTCCCCTACAAGTGTCAATATGATCCCCTAGTGAGCCTGAGCACCAGTTAAGTTGCCCAACCCATGATGAAACCACCTACCAATCTCGTAAAAAACCAATGTGTCTCCTCAGCTTCACACACAATAATTCATTAGTGCAATTGAGTGAAAAAACTTATTAGTCAAGGGAAAAAATAAGACTTTGCAGTTGGTTTCCCTTCCAAATTTGGGGCTTTGAGCATGTAATGGTGTTACCTCCCTAGGTAGAAGTGGTTAATAGACAACCCCATTAGGTGTTCCCAACCCCAAAAGGGAAGGACATGTCCAAGGTACATCCTTCAAGTGGTAGGGGTCATGTGGATAATGATGACGTGGATAGGGACACAGGGGTTTCAAGGCCAAATGCCATGGGCTCAAGGGTGGTAATGATGAGGGATTTCCACATATTTGAGTGCATTGATGTAGGAGGGAGCAGGCGTGGTACATGAGTTACTCCAACCTTTGTTTTGCCACCCTTCTTCATTTTCCTTTTGCCTTTTATTGGTTTTTTTTTTGTTAAACTACTCGAGGCTCCAAGGGATGAGAGCAAGCAATGTATGGTATAGCAGTGATTACCCCGTTAAGGTGGGGCAGTTCATCACCTACTAGGGGTTGCGACATGCATGGGTTCCTTAATGATGCAGGGGGCACTCATAGGGACCCTAGGAACCAGGGTGATGGCCATAATGATAAGGGGTAGAGGTCATGTTTGGTTTTTGCCCATGTGCTAAATTTTATTGTCTTGACTATCATTTGCATTTTGTGGTATTATTTCCTCTTGTGTGTGGCCATTTATGCTTTTATCTCTTTTTTTTAGTTGCATCAACCTCTGTGGCATCGTTTCAAGCCTGACCCAAATATGCGGACAAGGGGAGGGGAAGTTCCAGAGCATTGTCGACCTAAAGGGGTAAGATAATGAAATAGGGCATGTAATGTGCGGAGGGGAGTGAAAAATATGGAATAGGAAAGCAGGACCATGCTACCAAAATCGAAGATTCCCAAGAAGTGCCCATCCTAAAGCTATGAGCCGATAGGGGAGATCCCATGGGACTAGGGTTGAGGATTAGACCCTCGTTTAGGGTGAGGGAACAAGACTACAGTGAAAACCCTTCCTTCCTCCAAGTACCCCAATAATCCATACCCAAGTGTGCCTAAGGAAAAACAAGCATAAGCACGTGATTGCATAGTGAAAGACATACCTTTAAGATTGGATGGCCCATCTACAAACATATGCTCTCAACAGATGGGTGAGGGGACATATGACTGGCTCCAAATCACCTCTTAATCCATGTTAATATGCACAAAACATTAAGTAAAAGCACAAGATTGCAAGACGGTTAAAGTACCTGCCAAACAATGACCCACCCTCCTTCAAGAGGAATGTTGGATGGTGCGAGGTGCCTAACCGGTGCAAATGGTGGAGGATCATGGCATAATATCATGTACTGAGCAATGTAGGACTAAGTCATTGAGTTTTGTGAATATGAAGCGTCAAGTTCGAAGTTCACTAAACTTAAGATAATTTGAACACATTCTTTCTTGTACTCGAAATTTCAAATAGAGTTGAATGTGGACCCAAAAAGGAATTGATTAGGCAACTAAATATGTGGCAGTTTGTCCAAATTCAGTTAAACTAGCTTAAATTCAACTAGAATTCTTGGGTTTAATTTCATTTTTTTAAATTAAAAACAAAAACCCTAATTCTCTGCCTCTTTAAACTTTGTTTCGGTTTCTCGCTCGCTCAACGCTATTTTCTCCAAGCTCCAACTCTGATAACCATCCAACAATGTGTCATGATAATGCACGAATTGCTCAAATATTTACTTACCAATGTATCGGTGGACGATTTACAAGATTATCAGCTCATACAAAATATCTCAACAATTTTACATCAAAACCTGCACGGAGCAGAACATCGAGCACTTAATTGTAAAGATTTAAAGTCTCGACACTCTACTCGCTTACAATCTCAATTCACTTGAAAAATATTTAAAGACTCAACTCTGCTCACTTGCAGTCTCAACTCACTTGAAAACACTTTATAGTTCTATTGGCATAATTACATGGTTTATTTATAAAATATACATTTGTATATCTATATTTTTCCAAGGTATTTAGATATTTTTACTTATCATATTTATCCCAAGTATACATCATATTTATTATGTTATTCTATGTCATAATTTTATTTACCATATTTATATATTTTCTATATCATATTTGTTTTGTTTTTGTTATTTATTTATATGAATTAATTTTATTATATATTTTTAAAAAAATGTGAAATTTAAAGGTTGACAAATCTAATGCCAAATTTTATGATCAAAATTTAGAATGTTGAATTTTAAGATCATCAAACCTCAACCAGGTGACTACCATGTAGGGCTAATTTCTACCTAGCTACCCAAAGGAGAAAATTTTCTCCTATGGGGTTACCCACATTTTGGTGGGTAAAATGTCCAAATAGTTTATGGCCTAGCTAAACCTAGCCCAAGTTCAACCTAATCTAGTAACTATGATACTAAGTGTTATTAATCCTTAAAAAACACTGAACAAGGAAAGATGGATGCATGGATCTCTAATCATGTTCTCTCTAGGAGGCACCTTGTAAAGTTTTGTAGATGTTCTATGCTAACTCTAAAGTTTTGTAGATGTTTATGCTGTATACCCCACTTTTATTTCAAATAATCATACAAGTAGTTAAGCAAAATGCAGAGATTAGAAAGAAGATCTTGGCGAAGACATATGTACAGTTAAATGTGTATGTTCGTTTCAAGTTCAATGTGATGCTTCAACCAAGAAAGTCTCCTTTGGCCGACATATGCAGAGGACGAGAATAATCTTCCTTCAATCAGATGAGTCAACCCAAGTCAACTCTGCAAAAGTCAACGCTGTCCTGAAAAGTCAACGCAAGGGCAGCAAGCTAAAAGTCAACGCAGCAGCAAAACGGTCAACCCTTTGACCTCGATTTTTGTGCCAGGTAGTACGGCCTTCATAAATCGAACCTTCCACAAGTTTTCAGCTTGTTTGGACCAAGCGTTGACCAAAGTCAACGCTGGTCAAAGTTTCTGCGAAACCCTAGCAGCAGCAAATCCGTACTTCAGCTTAGCCGTACAGTTTTTTTCTCTTCGTCCTTCACACGTGTGGCTGAAACTCGTCCTTCTTGGTAGCTCATACTCTAAGATGAGAGGAATATGTGAGTTGTGATGATGATGAAAATCTCTCCAACTTTTCCTGTATATATATCCATCATGAAGGTGTGTGACACATCTGTTGGGCATGCGAGCCTACATTACAAAACTGGCCGACCTTGCACATATAATTTATTAAAAATAATAAATTCAAAATATAAGTTCTGCTCATCTGATTAAGACATATTTTATATGGATTTTACATCTCTCAGAAAGAGGAATCCAACAAAAATATTAGCTTCTTAATCTGAGCATCTTAACATGGAGTTTGGACCTAGTTGTCCAAATTTAACACTCCCTCTCAACTAGGGAGAACTCCATCTATTAGTGCAATCAACATCGTGCATCATCCCGCCGAAACTTGCTTTGCTGGCTTCTTTATTTCAGAACAGAAGTGGGTCAGTCACAAGGACATCATCCCCCGACTGACATAATCAGTCCAGAGGTCCCAGACCTCACAAATCTTGATCCCAGATCAAGTGGTTGGACCGTGCCATCCTAGATAGAGAGTATGGCAATCTCTGATGCGTCCATCAGTCTTTGCTAATAGTCTCTAGCTTTTCCACACCTCATTGGCCAAATGAGAGGTACTTCCCATGAGCCCTGAACTCAATGGGTAGGATGCATACGGGGCACAGATAAATGAGTGGCGAACCAGCTCAACAATCACAAGGGTGGGGCAGAAGCATTATGAGTGCTTATAGCTCCGAGAAGCTATCCCCAAAGCCCCCCAGAGCTCCCAGAGCTCATCGTCCAACAGGACCCACATCATAGGGTCTTTCCACGACACCAAGACTCTCACGGAAGGTTAGGAACTTGACCTTCCCCAGGGGCTTAGTGAGAATATCCGCGACCTGCTCATCAGCTCCTATATGATCGAGCCTTACGGCGCCTCGCTGTACCATATCCCGGATAAAGTGGTACCTGATATCAATATGCTTGGATCGGTTGTGGAACACAGGATTCTCAGTCATACGAATCCCACTCTGATTATCACAGAGTATCACAGTGGTATCTAGCACATGTCCAAACAACTCACTAAAGAGCTTCCGCAACCAAACTGCTTCACAACAGGCCATACTAGCAGCAATGTATTCGGCCTCTGCGGTGCTCAAAGCCACCGACTTCTGCTTCCTGCTCATCCATGAGATCGAAGCAGAATCAAGATTGAAGCAGCATCCCGATGTGCTCTTACGATCCACCACACTGCCAGCCCAATCGGCATCAGTATATCCACGGAGTATCACACTCCCGGCAGTGTATCTCAGCCCATGGTTTATCGTGCCCCGAAGATATCTCAAAAGATTCTTGGCACCAACCCAGTGAAAATGATGAGGCTCAACCATCTGTTGACTCAAAGTGTTCACCGCAAAACATATGTCCGGACGGGTGTTCACTAAGAACATCAAAGCTCCTATGAGTTGACGATACTCAGTAGGATTGGCCAAGATAGGCCCAGCAGCGCTGCCACTCAACTTCTTAAAGTTGAGTTCCATTGGTGTCGACACGGACTTACAGTCCACCATTCCAAATCTTTCCAGAAGCTTCACAATGTATTTTCCTTGAGAAAGGAAAATCTCTCCAGGTCTCTGCCAGACCTCCAGGCCTAGGAAGTAGTGCATCAGTCCTAGGTCCTTCATTTCGAACTCAGCAGCGAGCTCCCTCTTACATTGATGAATGAGAGGGTCAGCACCTGTCAGGAAGAGGTCGTCTACATACAACACTAGAATGAGAGGCTTCTCCTGCACAACCTTGAAGTAAAGGTTCGGATCAGCATTACTTCGAGTGAAGCCCAGCTTCATCAAGTAACTATCCATCCTCTCGTACCAAGCTCTGGGTGCTTGCTTTAACCCATAGAGGGCTTTCTTCAACCTCCAGACATGAGTGTCTCGATCCTGAACTTCAAATCCCAGAGGTTGTTCCACATACACCTCTTCCTTTATTGCACCATGCAGAAAAGCGGTCTTGACATCCATCCGATGAAGACTCCATCCTTGCGTAGCAGCAAGGGCTATGATTGATCGAATGGTGGTATATCGTGCCACAGGTGCAAATATGTCATCATAGTCTATTCCTTCCTTTTGAGAGAAGCCACGGGCAACAAATCTTGCCTTGAACTTTTCAGCACTCCCATCAGATCCATGTTTAATCTTGTAGAGCCATTTCGCGGTGACAACAGATTTGTCCTTCGGTCTCGGGACCACATCCCAGACATCATTCTTCATAATAGACTCATATTCTTCATGCATAGCATCCTTCCAGACTTGATGCTTGATGGCTTCCTCAAAAGATCCAGGGTCAGATTGTACAATAGTACTCATGGCAGCTAGATACCCTTGGTATCTACACGGCTTCTTGCTTTCTCGGAATGTCCCCCTTGGGGCAGCATGACCCTCAGCATCTTCGAGGGTGTCCCTGAGCCATGATGGTCTCTTTCCTAGTGAAGGGAGTGGATCAATAGGGTCCATTGGCCCTTCAATATCAGGCATAGTCTCATCCTGGGGTTCTTCCAGATTTCCAGGTCTTTCTTCATGATTTTCTTCAGATCTAGGAAGATCTACTACTTTCTTCAAGGAAGCATCTTCGTCAAAAGTGACATCATGGCTTATCTCTACTTCCCTTTGACCAGGTACATAGACTCTATATGCCTTAGAAGTCTCACTGTAGCCCACAAACATTCCTTTCTTCCCAGTAGCATCCAGCTTACTTCTCTTTTCTTTCGGGACATGAAAATAGACAGGACATCCAAAAATTCTAAAATGTGAGACATCAGGTTTCTTACCAGAGAAAACCTCTTCGGGAGTTTTGGAGTCCAAAGCGGAATGAGGGCATCGGTTTTGAATGTACACAGCAGTATTTGCAGCTTCTCCCCACAGAAACTTTGGTAGACCCCTCGGTCACATAGCAGGCACTGCAGCCTTCCATGGCCCTATTTTGCCTGCAGCCACCATTCTCATTGTGGAGTATATGCAGTGGTAGTCTCCTTCTTAATGCCAGCTTCTCTGCAAAAGTCTTTGAACTCATTTGACTCATATTCAGTGCCATTGTCAGTCCTCAAAATCTTGATCTTCTTTCCGGTCATATTTTCTACCAAGGCTTTGAATGTACGGAACCACATGAAAGCCTCATCCTTCTTCTTCAAGAAGTATATCCAGGTTTTGCGAGAGAAGTCATCAGTAAATGTCATATAGTAAGAACATCCCCCCAGGGATGTTACGGGCAACATACCAGAAAGATCAGAATGGACCAGTTGCAATATATCAGATGTCTTTGTGACACTAGAGGGGAAAGGTCCCCTTGTATGTTTTCCTTCAGCACAGCCCTTACATACACCTTCATGATTATTTCCAAAATCAGGCATCCCTGTCACCACCTTCCTTGCTTCGGGAAGGGCTTTGTAATGAAGGTGTCCAAATCTTCTGTGCCATAGTTCGGTTTGTCGGATAGTATCACAAGTCATAGCTCCCAACGGACTCCCTCCAACCTGGTAGAGTGTACCAACTCTAAAACCAATAGAGATAGCTTCCTTGAAGCTCTTCTTCCACATGAGCACCTTTCCATCAGAGAAAGTTACATTGAATCCTTTGTCTTCCATGGCAGATACAGACACAAGGTTCTTCTTCAATTTGGGTACATAGAGTACATCTTGCAAACGGAGGACTTGACCTTGGGACAAGTGGAGGGTCACAATCCCGGTCCCTTTCACAGGATAAGTGGCATTATCCCCAAGGATAATTTCTAGATTAGTATCCCTTTCAACCATGTCAGAAAGTGCTTCCTTGAATCCGGTGATGTGTCTTGAGGCACCACTATCAATTAGCCAGACATCCATAGTGTCGGGCAGAGATGCATCTGAGAGAGCAGATACCAGAATATACTCATTTCTTTTATCAACAACATTAGACTCCTCATACCTGGTATTTCTGGACCTCTTAGAAGGTTGATGGTTTCCTCCAAAGTGTGCCTTCCTCTTTCCTTTGGATTTGTCATTTCTTCGATTCCCATTTCTTCGGTTGTTGTTGTTATCGTCACCATCGGGAGAATCCTTCTTGAAGGGGCATTCTCTAGCATAGTGTCCAGGCCTATGGCAGGTGAAACATTTACCCTTCTTCTCTTGAGTCTTAGTCCTTCCTTTGTCCTTAGAACTACCAGAGTTCTTCTTTCGGGAATGAGCACCATAGGCAGCATTTCTTTCATTATCAAATTCCTTCATCCTTGTTTCTTCTTGCATACATCTTGACAGAAGCTCATCAAAGTTAGGAATGGTATTATTGTTGAGAATAGTAGTTGTGAATACTTGTCATTCATATGGAAGTCCTCCAAGTGCGGTGAGAACCATCTCACGATCAGCTATTATCTCCCCAATAGCTAGCAGATTGTTCCTGGTTTCGGTCAACTTCAGAAAGAAAGTTTGAACAGACTCATCTCGGCCCTTCTTCAAATTCTTCAACTTGTTCTTGAGGAATAGCACTTGGTTCACATTGTTTACTTGAAACATAAGTATCAATTTGTCATACATCTCCTTGGATGTGCCTAGTTCAGACATGTAGGCAACCAGACTCTTATTTATGGATTCCCTGATCAGCAGCTTTGCTTTGATTTCTCCCTTCTTATACTTGTTTCTAACAGCAGCAGAGGCATTGGATGGAGGTTCTTGAATCCTCCCTGTCACATGATCCAGGAGATCATGATCTTCTAATTTAAGATCTAATATCATCTTCCAGGCATGGAAGTCATCACTTCCAGTCAGCTTGTCATTCTCCCTGAATTCAAGACTAGTGGAACCCATTTCCTTCGATGATGATTGCTATAGATAGAGTTTGTCTTCACCTCAGCTCCGATACCATGTAAAGTTTTGTAGATGTTCTATGCTAGTAGCAATTTCACTTTTATTTCAGCAATCATACAAGTAGTTAAGCAAAATGCAGATAGAACATATAAGAAGATCTTACAGAAGACAAATCAGAAACAGGGAAAATGTGTATGTTCGTTTCGGCGGTCAACAGGATGCTTCAACCAGCAAAGTCTCCTTTGGTCAGCCAGCCCAGCATGTGTCACAACAACCCTTCAATCTGTAGATGAGTCAACCCAAGTCAACTCTGCAAAAGTCAACGCTGTCCTAAAAAGTCAACGCAGGGGCAGCAAGCTGAAAGTCAACGCAACAGCAAAACGGTCAACCCGTTGACCTCGATTTTTGTGCCAGGTAGTACGACCTTCATAAATCGAACCTTCCACAAGTTTTCAGCTTGTTTGGACCAAGCGTTGACCAAAGTCAACGCTGGTCAAAGTTTCTGCGAAACCCTAGCAGCAGCAAATCCGTACTTCAGCTCAGCCGTACAGCTTGTCCTCTTCGTCCTTCACACGTGTGGCTGAAACTCGTCCTTCTTGGTAGCTCGTACTCTAAGATGAGAGAGGAATATGTGAGTTGTGATGATGATGATAATCTCTCCAACTTTTCCTGTATATATATCCATCATGAGGGTGTGTGACACCTCTGTTGGGCATGCGAACCTACATTACAAAACTGGCCGACCTTGCACATATAATTTATTAAAAATAATAAATTCAAAATATAAGTTCTGCTCATCGGATTAAGACATATTTTATATGGATTTTACACCTCTCACAAAGAGGAATCCAACAAAAATATTAGCCTCTTAATCTGAGCATCATAACATGGAGTTTGGATCTAGTTGTATATATTATCAGGCCAACATTGTTGTAAGACAAGAGAGACGCGAGTCCCAAAACCTAGGCCTCTGTAAATTTTCGAAGATATTCTATGCTTGATGCAACTTTACTTCTAACCCGATACCAAATAGCAATCACATAAACATGAAAGTAAAATGCTGATAGAACATAAAAATAGATCGACGGAAGACAAGCCAAAAATACACTTAACTTGATCACCAAAATATATGTGATGTGGTGTGTTATGGCGGTCAATAGGATGCTTCAACCAGCAAAGTCTCCTCACAGTCAGTCAACTAGAAGTGTCACACAACCCTCAAGACCTACGTTGCACGGGTTCCCGCACCCGGGGGAGGGGTTCTCGAACCCGTCCCGGGTTCTCGCACCCAAGTCCCGAATTCGGGTACGGGTTCTTCTCAGAAGAACCCAAACGCATCGGGTTCTTCAAAAAAAAAAATTGGGTTCTTTGCACTAAATGGGTACGGCAAACCAATGGTTTGGGTACTTAGAACCCGAATTTCGGGTTCTTTGAGTCTTCAAAAAAATTTAAATGATTAAAATTTAAAAATTTTAATTAAATTTTAATAAATATTAAAATTACATTAATAATAGAATTAATTGTTAAAACATACAATTAAAACTTAAAAGTTTAAAGTTTAAAACATACCTAAAGGCTAATACCTATTCATCAACTCACTGCCGGCACATAGCATAAGCATACTTGCATTCATCCGCAGGCCCTCACTGTCGACGACCCTCATCTGCAGGCCCTCACCCACATTCATCGACGACATACATCGAGATTTGACAGCATACCCGACGGTCAACGGCATTCATCGAGATTCGACGGCATACCTAACAGCGTTCATCGACAGCATTCAACGTTCAACGACGGCATACCCGACGACATTCATCAATGACATACCCACAAGTCGACGTCATTCACTGTCGACAGCAACATTCAGGTGCATTCACCGCATTCACTACATACCCACAGGTGCATTCATCGACTTGGCATTGTCCTCACTGCTCAATTGTTCGGCTTTCATTGTGCCACTGTGCATCGTCCTCAGCTGTCATTGTGTTCAACAGTAAATACGCAAAGTGGCAGCCACCTCAGTGGTCACTCAAAAAGAGGGCAGCCGGCAGCGTATTCACTGATTCAGAGGGCTGCGTATTCACTATTCATAGGGTAACGTAGGAGCTCACTCACAGTCAAAGCCTACAGGTATTCAATGTTCATTAATTTTAATTTTTTATTTTTAAATTTACCATTTGTCATTTGCAGAAACTTTAAACTTCAAAGTAATCTTTAGACTTTTGTTAGAAAAAATTTGTTTACCGAATTAAAATTCAGAATTCCAAAATCCCGATTCCCTGTATTTAACAATTTTGAATTAACAATTTTAACTTTTAATTCCAGAATCCCTGTATCTAACAATAAAAATTTAACAGTTTTGATCTCTATTAAAAAAAAATTATTTTATTTTGTTAAACAGATTCAAATTGTCTTCCAAAATTTCCAAAGTAAAAAATGTCTTCATCAAAGACAAATCTACAATATCCACTTTGGAAACATGTGGATAGGCAAAAACCTTCAAAAGGTGCCAGGGGACAGCAACAATAAAATGCAATTTTTGTCAGCTTGAATGGAAAGGGAGTTATACCAAAGTTAAAGCTCATTTTATGCAAAAACCAAGGAAGGGTGTTGATGCTTTCACTGGAGACCCAAATGATCCCACCAGACTCCCTAGTGCACAAAGAGAGCAACAAATGGTTGATGGTAAGGCAGGCAAGGCAATATCTAGGCCATGTCTCAATGTTGATAAAAATGATGATTCCAATGAGGAAGAATTACCATCTGATGATGAAGTTCAAGTTGGTGATGTTGAGATTTTGTGTCTTTGGGGTAGCATCAGTTGTGCTCTAGGTCCCAAATTTTGAGGAAGGACTAGAGTTAACCTGATCTACAAGACCCAGAAATGGATTTGGGAAATTTCATCTGGGTTAGGAGATATTAAATTAATTAATTATTTTAATGTATTTCCTAAGTTAAAACTTAAGAAAATAAAATAATTAAAGTGAATTTAATTAAACATGCGATGAAATTGTCTTAAGTCACATGGATCAAACTTTCTTTTAATCTTGGCCATTGATTAAAGATTTAATCTTGGCCGTTGATTTGTCAACAAGAAAAGTATAAAGGAAAGGCTTGGGGTCATTTGTAAGATACACAGAGGCAGAGCACTGAAGCTAAGCTAAGATTCTAGGGCGGGGTTGCTAAGAATTCTCAAGTGTTTCAATTGCAGAGAGGAGAATTTAGACCAAGGGGATGATCTAATCCCGGGGTCTAGAATACACAAGAAGCAGAGAAGAAATCAAGAAAGACAGTGCAGATGAAGGCAGCAGCAGCAGCAGTAGCAGCAAGGACAGCGTAATTTTCAAGAAACCCTTCAGAGGTTACGCAAATACCCTTAGGGGCAGCATAGTGACTGCATCACCCAGTCTGGGGTAACGCAATCCCTTCCAATGACAGCGCTGAGCATTTGGAGGCCTTCAAAGGCTGACGCAATGTCTTTCAGGGGCAAATCTGGGGTTTCTAGCTCTAGATCTGGCTGAGCTCTGTAAATCCTGTTTGAGGGTGTGGATCAGTCAGTATTGTTGGTCTTAGATCAGCCAGGTGCTGCAGATCTAGAGTTTTTTCTGTAGGGTTTTCTAGATCTGGAATCCAAAGTTGTGTATTCAGAAATATTCTTAACATTAGAGCCCTCCAGCAGCAAGAGACCGGTTTTACCACGTTGGGTTTTTCCGGGGACAGTTTGTCTAGAAATCACTGTCACTTTGTCTATGTGTGCATGTGTTTATTCTAGATCTGAATTGGTAGAGATCTGTTATGTGTTTTGCTTTGATGTTAACTTGAATTTATTCAATTGATAACTTGTATAAGTAGGAAAAGCTTAACCGGATTAACAGAAATAATTTCTGCATAAGAATTAAGATTCAGAAATTTCTACATGGTATCAGAGCAATTGCAGATCAAGAAGGGTCACCAGCTGAAGCATCTGAAGGATCTAACTGTAAAAAGCAGCTGGAAAGGCAACAGAAAAGCAGATCTTAAGGGACAGCGCAGTTTTCAGGAGGAGATTCATGCAGAGGGAAGGGTGACGTCCAGCGTTGTGTCCTAGCAAGCCCACGCAATTACTGCGCAGAGGCAGCTCAGAAACAGCGTTGGCTAGGTCTGAAGCCAGCCAGTGTGATTCAGTCTCAGATCTAAATCTGTCAGATCCAGAAAAATCTGCAGGAAAGTTGCAGAAATTCAGAAGAGCTGGTGGGGTTAAACTTTTGAAGTTTTCAGATTTTTAACCTTAGCACAAGTGACAAAGTTTGGGAAGAGATCAACTTCTCAGAGAGTTTCTTGCCAAAGGAAACTTGCAGTTTGGTCAGAGGATCAAAGAAGAAGCTGAATCATAGTTGATTTGGTAGATTTCCAAGGAGGGAAATCAAGTGTCAGAGGCAGCAGAGGGTGCCCAATTTTGAAAAGGACCTTAGATCCAGATCTCTAGCATATAGAGAAGAGGAGCTTTGACACATTCTGAGCAGATGGCTCCTCATGGACTGCGTGATCGGGATAGGATAGAGGGCCTCTCAAACTTTTTGGTGTGGAAAGCAAGGATCCTGATTGTCCTTGAGGCATACGGTCTAAGAGACCATGCAAAGCAGACCCTAGCCACACCGACAGATGCAGATCTCCTAAGGAAGCATAGAGAAGCTGTTGGGCATGCCAAGGGGCTGATAATGGACAGTATCAAGGATCATATTGTGCCACACATAGCTGAGAAGAGGACAACAAATGAGATGTGGAAGGCCTCGACTTCCCTATATGAGGGAAAATCAGTGCAAAGAAAGATGTTGTTGGAGGCCCAAATGAGGTCATTCATGATGACCAAGGGAGAAGACATTGAGCATTTCCTCTTCAGATTGCAGTCAATCAGGAATCTGCTGACTGCAACGAGTGCAACCGTAGATGATGTAGTGATAGTCAAGATTGCCCTCAATGCAGTCACGGATGAGTGGGAAACCTTTGTCCAAAGTATCTTGGGCAGAGCGGACCTCCCAGATTGGGATAGCTTGTGGTTGATCCTATGGCAAGAAGAACTATGAAGGTTCACCAAGAAGCAGCACAGCCCTGCGTTGAACAAGGGTAAGAAGGAAGAGGAGGAAGATGCAGCCTTGGCATCAAAGAAGCAGCCAAAGAAGAAGAAGGATCTTTCTAAGATCAAGTGTTTCCAGTGTGGCGAAATGGGACATTTTGCCACCCATTGTCCAGAAAAGAAGAAGGACAAGGAAGCATCTTCTTCCAAAGCAGTGGTGGCAGAGGATGGGTCAGGAGATGATGTAGCCATGAGTGCTCATGAACCACGGAGGTGGGGTGACATGGACATGTAGAGGAGCTACATGGAAGTAAAGCGGGATCCTTGAGCAGTACATCTCTTGGATCACAAGCGAGCTACAGCAGCCTTAAGACAGTAGCGGGACAAGTGGAGCAGTGGGTGCATAGATCACAGATGAGGCAGAGGTAGAGGCATATCTGGAGGCTAGGAGGAGCAGCGCAGAGCATAGCAGCAACAGCGTAGAAGTAGTAGCAGTGCAGAGGCTGATGTGACTTCAGCAGCGCAGTGCAGTACTGTTTACGCAGTGCAGAGCTACAGCAGTGCAGAGAGTTTCAGAGGGACAACGCAGTGCAGCAGCAGCGTGATAGATTTCAGCACAAGGAGCTGATGTGACTTCAGTAATGCAGAGGGAGTCTGATTACGCAAGCAGAGCTATAGCTGTGCATCGTTCTTTAGATGCCAGCACAGATCTGTAGCCTATGGAGCTTTAGTGATGAGGATGAAGCCCATCAGACTTGTCTGTCAAAGATTGGGCAGGAGATTTAGTTGTTTCTCTCAACAACTGAAGTTGCAGTGGAAGTGCTATGAGCAGCACATATGCAACATATTGAGAAAGAGTTGCAATATAGTGGTTGCGGTGGCAGTGGAAGAGTCATGGGCCGCAGTAAAGAATCGCGGCAACAGTGCAGAGTTGAGTGGCAGGAGGCCAAGCTTCAGCAACACAGAACCAGTGCCCAAAATCATGTAATGCATGAGTGTGATGTATTGCTAGAGCACACCCTTGATGCTAAGAGGGAGTGTTGAGATTTTGTGTATTTGGGGTAGCATTAGTTGTGCTCTAGGTCCCAAATTTTGAGGAAGGACTAGAGTTCACCTGATCTACAAGACCCAGAAATGGATTTGGGAAATTTCATCTGGTTTAGGAGATATTAAATTAATTAATTATTTTAATGTATTTCCTAAGTTACTTAGGAAAATAAAATAATTAAAGTGAATTTAATTAAACATGTGATGAAATTGTCTTAAGTCATACGGATCAAGCTTTCTTTTAATCTTGGCCATTGATTAAAGATTTAATCTTGGTCGTTGATTTGTCAACGAGTAAAGTATAAAGGAAAGGCTTGGGGTCATTTGTAAGATACACAGAGGCAGAGAACTGAAGCTAAGCTGAGATTCTAGGGCAGGGTTGCTAAGAATTCTCAGGTGTTTCAGTTGCAGAGAGGGGAATTTAGACCAAGGGGATGATTTGATCCCGGGGTCTAGAATACACAAGAAGCAGAGAAGAGATCAGGAAAAATAGCGCAAAGGAAGGCAGTAGCAGCAGCAGCAGACGGCAGTGGCAACAGATGGCAGCAGCAGCAGACGGCAGCGGTAACAGATGGCAGCAGCAACAGACGGCAGCAAGGACAGCGTAATTTTCAGGAAACCCTTCCGGGGTTAAGCAGAGACCCTTAGGGGCAGCGTAGTGACTGCGTCACCTAGTCCAAGGTAATGTAGTCCCTTCCAGTGACAGCGCTAAGCATTTGGAGACCTTCAAAGGCTGACGCAGTGTCTTTCAGGGGCAGATCTGGGGTTTCTAGGCCTAGATCTGGCTGAGTTCTGTAAATCCCGTTTGAGGGTGTTGATCAGATAGTATTGTTGGTCTTAGATCAACAAGGTGCTGCAGATCTAGAGTTTTCTCTGTAGGGTTTTCCAAATCTAGATCCCAGAGTTGTGTATTCAGAAATATTCTTAATAATAGAGCCCTCCAGCAGCCAGAGACTGGTTTTCCCACATTGGGTTTTTCCGGGGACAGTTTGTCCAGAAATAATTGTCACTTTGTCTAAGCGTGCATGTGCTTATTCTAGATCTGAATTGGTAGAGATATGTTATGTGTTTTGCTTTGATGTTGACTTGAATTTATTCAGTTAATAACTTGTATAAGTAGGAGAAGCTTAATCGGATTAACAGAAATAATTTCTGCATAAGAATTAAGATTCAGAAATTTCTACAGGTGATTTCTCATCTAGAGCATCAAAAATCACTACCAGTCCACCACCCGAGAAGCTTAAACTTGGTGGCCTTTATGACATGTTTGATGTGAAAGGTAGGGAGGGTGTTGATCTTGCAATCGCAAAAAATTTTCTTTCATGTGGCATTCCCTTCAATGCAGCTCGTTCCCCCTATTTTGAGCAAATGGTTCGTGCTATTAATGATGGACCTCCAGGGTATAAAGCTCCTGGTTATGAGAAGCTTCGAACTATGTTGGTGGACAAGGAGAAGGCCCGTCTTGAGAAGACAACGGCATCCTTGAAGGCATCTTGGAGCGTGGATGGATGCTCAATTGTCATGGATGGATATACGGATTGTAGGAATCATCCATTGATAAACATCATTATTTCTTCCATGTCTGGTCCTTATTTTCTCAGAGACATTGATTGTTCTAATCAATAAAAGAACACTATGTTCTTGAAAGACCAATTATGTGATGTCATTGCAGAGGTGGGACCATCCAATGTTGTTCAAGTTATTATTGATGCAGCCCCAGTGTGCAAAGCAGCAGGGACAATGGTTCAAAAGGAGTACAAGTAAGTGACAAGTTTCAACTTTCAAGTATGATTTATTTAAATTACATTTTTATTATTTAATTTTGAGTACAAGTTTGATTTGTTTTCTAATTTAGTAATTTTTAACAATATTGAATAAACATTTTGATTTCAGATTTATTAATATTTTAATTTTGTCCTTGATGTATCCATTGTCCAAGCATATTTTTTGGACACCATGTGCAGTGCATTCTTTGAATAATGCATTGAAGGACATTGGAAAAATTGAATAGATTCAAGCATTAATTGAAAAAGGCCGCAAAATTCAAATGTTTATATGCAACCATCATCAATCACAAGCCATTTACCGCAAGCATGCCAAAATGGAGCTTCTTAAACCAGCAAATACCACATTTGCAACTTACCACATTTTACTTAGGTGGCTTGTGGAGATGAAGGAAGCTTTATCTGCCACAATTATCAGAGACATGTGGGACCAGTGGAGGTTATCTACCTCAGATGCAGCTTTGGAGGTGAAGAGGTTGATTTTGGATGATCATTTTTGGGTTGATGCCAAATTTGTTGTGGAGATTATAGAACCAATTTGTGATATGATCTGCTATGCAGATACAAATGGTCCATGTTTAGGTGAGATTTATGAGAACGTGGACTCCATGTGTGAGAGGATCCAAACCATCACAGATAGGAAGGATCCTACTTTATGGCCACAAAGTAAAGAATTTATACATGGGCGTTGGAATAAACTAAACACCCATCTTCATATGGCAGCTTATGCTGTTAATCCAAAATGGTATGATCTCGCACAGGAAGGAGGCCTCGTTCCCAGGATAGAGAGGTGTTGAAAGGATTCTTGACTGCTGCCAAGAAAATTTATGGTGGTACAGAAGAAGCCTCTGACATACGAATTCAATTTGCCCAATTTTCACGTGGTCGAGGTGTCTTTGGTTCACACGCATCTTTGGCAGATAGACGCAAGAAGAAAGATCCAATTGATTGGTGGTGGCTTCATGGCGTTGATGCTCCTGAGTTACAGCGATTTGCCATACGGTTACTTGGACAGGTAGCTAGTTTGGAGTTCCTCACATTATTTGAAATTTGAAATTTCTCAATTAAATCTCTGTATTAATTTTTAAATTTTCATTTTAGTTTTTTATTTTTATTTTAAATTTTTAATTAAAATTTAATTTAATGGGCTTCCCCTAATATTCTAGGTAGCTCTTCATCTTGCCAGAGGAATTGGAGTACTTATGCATTTATCCATTCAGTAAAGAGGAATAAGTTGGGCTCAAAGAAGGCAGAGAACTTAGTGTACATTCATAGCACACTTTGTCTCATATCTCAAAAAGACTCTGGGTACAAGGAGGGTCCTTTCAAGAGATGGGACCAATACACAAATGATGTTGTGTGTGTAGACAAGGAGCTACAACCAGATGGCCTTATTGAGCTACCTCAAATTGCTATGGATGAGCAGGAGCCTCAAGATGAGAGTGATGCCTACTTGGAGAGCATGCTAACTGAAGATCTAAGTGATGTTGATGACATGGCTTGAGGACGCCATTGCTCACTATTAGGCTTTAGGCTTTAGCTATTTTTTTTTAGTATATCAAAATTTCCTAGTTCATGTTTGCCATTTGGAGATGCCTTAAGGCAAATTTTGAATTTAGTATGACAATGGACATATATTTTGAATCATGATTCTTATTAATATGTAAACTGAGCTCCAATTTTCACTTGATATCATATATGATATATGAATCATGATATTATCAAACAAGAAATTTTGAAATTTCAAAGACAAATGTCACATGCGAATGTTGAATGACGTGCATCTTTAAAGTTTAAAGTTTATTATTATATTAGTTATTTAAAATTTTAGTTGTTAACTTGTTTTGTTTAAACTTTAAAGTTGAAAAATATAGAAACTTACAAAGTGTCAAATTCATATATATTATAAATTTATAAATTATAATTTATTAGATATAGTATTATATATGATATATAAATTATAATATATATTAATATAAAAATACCCCGACGAACCCACGCACCCTATTTCAAAAAATGTCGTCCCCGTCCCTGTCCCCGAACCCACATTTCCTGGCAACATAGCTCAAGACAGCTCCACAAAAGTCAACCCAAAGTCAACAATGTTCAGTCAACGGTCAACGCAGAACAGCAGTAGAAAAAAGTCAACACAGCATGTCAAAGGTCAGCGTCTAGCCTCGATTTTTGTGCCAAAGAATGTGGACTGCAGAAATAAAAAAATTGGTGGAGTTTGAGGTCAAATAGACCAAGCGTTGACCAAAGTCAACGCTGGTCAAACCTGCGCTGAAACCCTAGACAAATCCGTACAGAAACCCTAGCTGTTGTTCCACACGTGTGAGAAGAGAAGCCTCCAAAGCATGATTGAACTAATCAGACACAAGAAATAAGTGTGTGATGAGTGGATAATGAAATGAACTCCAAGTTTGTCCAATATATATCCATTTGTGCGGGTGTGTGACACATTTGTTGGGGTTCCAAGCCTACATTACAATTTTGGCCGACCTTGCACATAAGTGGAATAAATTCAAAATAAATGTTCTGCTCATCTGATCAAGATGATCTTTAGATCAATCTTGCACCTCTCCGAAAGAGGAGTCCAATAAAAATATTGGCATCATCATCTGAGCAGTACAACATGGATTTTGGACCTAGTTACCCAAAATTAACACTCCCTCTCAACTAGGGAGAACTCCATCCACCTGTGCCATCCAAACATCGTGCGTCATCTCAACGTAACTTGCTTTGATGGCTTCTTTATTCAAACGGTGAGTCACAAAGACATCACTCCCCATTGACCCGAAGTCAGCTCAGAGGTTCAAAACCTCTATAGGACTCAAAGGTGTCTCATATACTAACCCGAAGTTAGTTTAACTGACCCGAAGTCAGTTGGAGGTCCAAAACCTCACTTGGACTCAAAAAGAGTCATATACTAACCCGAAGTTAGTTTAACTGACCCAAAGTCAGTTGGAAGTCCGAAACCTCAGTAGACTTGATCTCCGATCAAGTGGTTCGACACATGCCATCCTAGTCATAGAGAGTACTGCAATCTCTAATGCATCCATCGGTCTTGCTATCGGTCTCTATCCACATTTCCTGCCTCATTGGCCAAGATGAGAGGTACTTCCCATGAGTCTGGCACTCCATGGGTAGGATGCATACGGGGCACAGATCAAAGAGAAGTGAACCAACTCAATATCATCATGGTGGGGCAGAAGCACACCAACAAGGTTCGGCAAGCCTAGCCCTGTGGTTTCTTATAGCTCCAAGAAGCTATCCCCAAAGCCCCCTAGAGCTCCCAGAGCTCATCGTCCAACAGGACCCTCAGAATAGGGTCGCTCCACGATTCCAAGGTTCTAACAGAAGGTTAGGAACTTGACCTTCCCCAGGGGCTTTGTGAGAATATCTGCGACCTGGTCATTAGTTCATATATGATCGAGCCTTACGACGCCTTGCTGTACCATATCCTAGATAAAATGGTACCTAATATCAACATGCTTGGATCGATCGTGGAACATGGGATTCTCTGACGAACGAATCCCCCTCTGGTTATCACAAAGGATAACGGTGGTATCTAACACATGCCCGAACAGCTCACTAAAGAGCTTTCACAACCAAATAGCTTCACAACAGGCCATACACGCTGCAATGTATTCAGCCTCAGTGGTGCTCAAAGCCACCGACTTCTGCTTCCTGCTCATCCAAGATATTGACGCGGACCCAAGTGTGAAGCAGCATCCAGATGTGCTCTTGTGATCCACCACACTGCCAGCCCAATCGGCATCAATATATCCACGGACTCTCAAACTCCCGACAGTGTATCTCAGCCCATGGTCTATCGTGCCCCAGAGATATCTCAAGAGTTTCTTGGCACCAACCTAGTGAATGTTATGAGGATCAACCATGTGTTGACTCAAAGTGTTCACTGCACAACATACGTCCTGACGGATGTTCACTAAGAACATCAGGGCCCCTACAAGTTGTCGATACTTGGTAGGATTTGCTAGCACGAGCCTAGCAGCGTTTCCACTCAACTTCTTAAAGTTGAGTTCCATCGGTGTTGACACGGACTTACAGTCCACCATTCCAAATCTCTCTAGAAGCTTCACAATGTATTTTCCTTGAGAGAGGAAAATTTCGCCAGGTCTCTATCAGACCTCCAAGCCTAGGAAGTAAAGCATCAGTCCTAGGTCTTTCATCTCAAACTCGAAGTGAGCTCCCTCCTACACTGATGAATGAGAGGGTCAACACCTGTCATGAAGAGATCGACCACATAGAGAACCAGAATGAGAGGCTTTTCTCTATCAACCTTGAAGTAAAGGTTCGGATCAGCATTACTTCGAGTGAAGCCTAGCTTCATCAAGTAGCTATCTATCCTCTCGTGCCAATCCCTGGGGGCTTGCTTCAACCCATAGAGGGCTTTCTTCAACCTGCATGCATGAGAGTCTCTATCCTGGACTTCGAACCCCAGAGGTTGCTCCACATACACCTCTTCCTTTATTGAACCATGCAGAAAAGCGGTCTTCACATCCAACTGATGGAGACTCCATCCTTGTGTAGCAGTAAGGGAAATAATAGATCGGACGGTGATATAGCGGGCCACAGGTGCAAATATATCATCATAGTCTATGCCTTTTTTGAGAGAGAAGCCTCGGGCAACGAATCTTGCCTTGAACTTTTCAGCACTATCATCAGATCCATGCTTGATCTTATAGAGCCATTTCGAGGTGACAACAGCTTTGTCCTCCGATCTCGGGACCACATCCCAGACATCATTCTTCATAATGGACTCGTACTCTTCGTGCATAACTTCCTTCCAAACTTGATGCTTTACAGCTTCTTCAAATGATCCAGGCTCAAATTTTACGAGTGTACTCATGGTTGCTAGATACCCTTGGTATCTATTCGGCTTCTTGCTTTCACAGAATGTCCCCCTTGGGGCCATATGTCTCTCAGCATCTTCGAGAGTATCCTGGAGCCATGAGGGTCTTCTCTTCATTGAAGGAGGTGGATCAATGGGGTCCATCGGTCCTTCACCATCGGGCATAATCTCATCCTTCAACTCTTCCTGCTTCCCTGATCTTACATTATGGTCTTCCTCGGAGCTCGAAAGATTTATCACTTTCCTAAGGGAAGCATCTTCATCAAAGGTGACATCGTGGCATATCTCCACTTATTTTTCGGCACAACCCTGACATACACCTTCATGATTATTTTTGAATTCGAGCATCCCTGTCACCACCTTCCTTGCTTCGGGCAGGGCTTTGTAATGAAGGTGTCCAAACCTCTGGTGCCATAATTCAGTATGACGAATTGTATCACATGTCATAGCCCCCAGTAGACTTCCTCCAACCTAGTAGAGTGTATCAACTCTAAAGCCAATAGTGAGAGCTTCCTTGAAACTCTTCCTCCATATGCATACCTTTCCATCGACGAATGCCACCTTGAAACCTTTGTCTTCCATGGACGAAATAGACACAAGGTTCTTCAAACCAAGTATATAAAATACATCTTGCAAACGAAGGACTTGACCTTGAGATAAATAGAGGGTTACAGTCCCTGTCCCTTTCACAAGATAGGTGGCATTATCTCCAAGGATAATTTGAAGATTAGTATCCTTCTCAATCAAATCAGAGAGAGCTTCTTTAAACCCAGTGAGGTGCCTCGAAGCACCACTATCAATCAACCAGACATCCAAGGTGTCAAGTGGAGATGCAGCAGAGAGGGCAGATACAAGAATGAATTCATTTCTTCCATTGTCAACAACATTAGATTCTTCATACCTGAAATTTCTTGACCTTTTGAAAGGTTGCCCATTTCCATTATGACCAGAGGGAGCCTTCCTCTTTCCTTTGAACCTATTGTTCCTTTGATTGGCATCCCCCTTGTTGTTGTTGTCATCATCCCCTAGAGAATCCCTTCTATTAGGGCATTCTCTAGCATAGTGGCCAAACCTGTTACATGTGTAACACCTTCCTTTCTTTCCTTTGACCCCTGCTCTTCCATGGTTCCTCGGACCACCATTATTCTTCTTCTTAGCACGAGCGATGAAGGCAGCATTACCTTCATTTTCATATTCCATCATTCTTGTCTCCTCTTGAGTGCATCTCAATAATACTTCATCAAAATCAGGAATCACATTATTATTGAGAATGGTAGTAATGAATATATGCCATTCAGAGGGGAGACCTCCAAGTGCAATGAGAACCATTTCTCGATCAGCTATTGTTTCCCCAACGGCGAGAAGATTATTCCTGATTTCGGCCAACTTCCAAAAATAGGATTCAACAGATTCATCCTTGCCTTTCTTGAGATTCTTCAATTGGTTCTTAAAGAAAAGAAATTGATTTGCATTGTTAGCCATGAACATATTGACCAACTTATCATACATCTCCTTAGATGTGCCCAGCTCAGAGATGTAAGCAACCAGACTTTTGTGGATGGAATCCCGGATAATCAACTTAGCTTTGATTTCCCCTTTTCTACACTTCGATTTTGTGGCAGCATGTGCAGATGAGGGAGGCTCTTGGATTTTTCCCTGCACATAGTCCATAACCTCTTGATCTTCCAAGTCCAAGTCCAAAGACATCTTCCAAGCATGATAGTCAGACTTGCCAGTCAACTTATCATCATCTTTGAAGCCATTATAATTTGAGGTACCCATGGGTCCTCGACAAATGCTACTTCTTCGGTGATTGCTCTTAACACAAACTTGGGCTTTGTCTTCACCTTAGCTCTGATACCATGTAAATTTTCGAAGATGTTCTATGCTTGATGCGACTTTACTTCTAACCCGATACCAAATAGCAATCACATAAACATGAAAGTAAAATGTTGATAGAACATACCAATAGATCGACAGAAGACAAGCCAAAAATAAACTTAACTTGATCAGCAAAATATATGTGATGTGGTGCGTTACGATGGTCAATAAGATGCTTCAACCAGCAAAGTCTCCTCACGGGCAGCCAACCAAAAGTGTCACACAATCCTCAAAACAGCTCCACAAAAGTCAACCCAAAGTCAACGAAAGTCAACAATGTTCAATCAATGCTCAACGCAGAACAACAATAGCAAAAAGTCAACACAGGAGGTCAAAGGTCAATGTCTAGCCTCGGTTTTTGTGCCAAAGAATGCAAACTGCAGAAATCGGAATTTTGGTGGAGTTTGAGGTCAAATGGACCAAGCGTTGACCAAAGTCAACGCTAGTCAAACCTGCGATGAAACCCTAGACAGATCCGTACAGAAACCCTAGCTGATGTTCCACACGTGTGAGAAGAGAAGCCTCCAAATGATGATCGAACTAATCAGACACAAGAGAGAAGTGTGTGATGAGTGGATGATGAAATGAACTCCAAATCTGTCCAATAGATATCCATCTGTGAGGGTGTGTGACACCTCTATTGGGGCTCCAAGCCTACATTACAATTCTGGCCGACCTTGCACATAAGTGGAATAAATTCGAAATAAATGTTTTTCTCATCCGATCAAGATGATCTTTACATCAATCTTGCACCTTTTCGAAAGAGGAGTCCAATAAAAATATTGGCATCATCATCTGAGCAGTACAACATGGAGTTTGGACCTAGTTGCCCAAAATTAACACCCTCTTATGGTCAACCATGCCTGGTCCCTTTAGTCTCTACTCTCAATTTCTTTTCTCCTAGATAGAATTGGAGGTCGTCAGACGAATCTATTGGGACACATGGTTTAGGGGAACCATTGGTTTTGTAGGGGTGATCACATTATGTAGTGCTTGTACAGTCCATGTCTTTAGCACACTTATGTCTTTCTTGCATGGTTACGTGCCATAAAGTTTGTATGTTTTGTAGAACCCATGCCTTGAGCACACCTATGTCTTTCCCACATGGTTATGTTTCATAGAGTCTATGTGCATCTCCTTGGCCATGGTATAGTATAATTCACTTATCCATAGGGCAATCTCACAATTCATAGAAAAATCCACATTTCTTGAGGTACTTCACAGATCTCAATGCACGTGTCTATTTGGTCCACAATTCAACCAGGGCTCACTTTGTTTAGCATGATGCTTACTTGACATGCCTCATGAATTTTTGGCAAAAAGAGGACTTTTCATGCAAAACCCAGTTACAAAGGGGGTACATGGACATAGTTTTGCATGAGAAAAAGGTGACCACAATGTTGATAAAGTCATCAATTTTTTGTGAATGAGCCGAAATATCATGATTTTTTCGACCAACTAAATTTCCAGCCCAAAAAAATCACGATTTTTTCATTTAGCAATTTTTTTTATTTTTCCATATTTTTCCAATTTTGAAAAAATGAATATATTTTGTATTTTTTGTTGTTTTCCTATGCTGATTGTTTCGCCAATGTTTCCAAGAAGATGTTTTGTGGACCTTTGCCAATTTTTTGTCGATGCCAATTTTTTCAACACTGAGTGGCAAAGCATATTTACCTTGTGTGTGTTTCATGGAGCTTCCTAACACATCAAATCCTCCTAGCGCCATAAAGCAACAAAACATTGGATTTCTAATACCCATACAAGCAAAAATGACTAATTCTAGATCAAATGTGGGAATATTGAGGGTGGCCTACAAGAAATGCCCAAGGTCAAAACTGGGCAAGCAAGAGCTTGTTGGAATCTCCTAGATGTGGACCACCTTCCTCAAGAAAAATGTTTTCCTCATCATGCAAGGCATTCTCCCCTCGAACCAATTGATGGACTGGTCAACAAGCCCTCAAGCTCACACATGGGAGTTGAGAAGTAAGTCAAAGTTCAAACTAGCCACTGAGAGCCTCCTAAACTAATAGTTGGGCTATTATTCATTCTTTCGAACTCATTCAAGGTCAAAACAAGCCACATGTGGTAATCCTAAGCTAGGACATTGCTTTTCCAAGTCAAATTGGGCCCCTTTGTGGGTTAATTATTTAATGCAAAAAATTATTTTCATGTAATGACTTAGACTTTGATGTTGTGGATGGCAAGTCAACAAATATTATTTTGGGAGAGGGATGTACTAGCTGTTATCTATCTACTATAAGAAAAATCATATAAGGCTAGACCTTGTACCCAAAAATGTGGTTGTTGCACTGTGAGATCATTCATGACATTAATAAAAATTATTTTCCAAGTGCAAACCTTTGTGTGGATTGACTTTTCTATGCTTTCTATTCTTAGCTTTATGTTGTAATTTTGCTTCATAGAATATACATAGGTACTTCTAGATTACTGCAAGGATATTGCGTTGATCCATTGCGGGGCAACAAGTCATGTGGAGGGGGAGATCAAAGCGCTAGACCACACCTCATCCTTGTTGGCAGTAAGTATTGATTAAACTCAAGTGTTGAACAAACCCTTTATAGGGGTTCCTTCAATGAGGGTAAACTTTCATTTGGTGCCGTAGTTGACCCAGTGGTTGTAGACCTCCACAAAGAATATCTTTCCAATAGAATTCTAAATCTTGTACATCTATTCTAGTATTGGGAGCAATAGTCACTAGAAGTCCAACTTGCATAGCTAACAAAGAGAAGGTTGTGATCAAGATCTAGCACTTTGAAAGGTAAAAGCAAGGCCAAGATAAGAATCACTGCAGCAACCACCTAATTTAAAAAAAATTAATCTCCTTTTATTTTTTGTTTTATAAAAATTATGAAATACAAAAATATTTTTTGTTTCTTTTCCTAGGTTGTGCTTGAAATTTTATCTTACTGGCTAGTAGATCTTTGGGGTTTTAGCACTACATCTGTATTATACCCAAAGATATTTCACCCTTCAATTTTCTACACATCTATTGTATATTTCACAAGGGTGTTGTGAAATATTTTGCAGATATGCAATTTATTACAGCAAAAATCTACAACAGATCCGACAAAATCCTATATAAATGGGCTTGAACAAGTATCTACCCAATTACCCTTTTGTTTTATTTCAGAATTACTTTAATAGAGCATCATACATTTTTCTGGAGCTGAAATGTACACATTCCAGTTGTGATAAGGTTAATTTGCTTGCTGGAATTTTTTCCAGGATATGACTGCTGAAATGTGTAACTAGGTTCGGTCTTTATAAATATGAAATGTACTTTTGATTCTTGTATATTATAAAAAGAAAGAAAATTTATTATTGTTATTTTTGTAGCATGGGTTTCATGCTCAAGGCCTTTTATTTAGAGGTCAAGCACCAACTATGTGCTTCTAGGGTTTGTCCTAGAGTCAAGAAGTCAATAGAGTCATCATCATATGAAGAAGACCCCATCGAGCACATTGTAAAATGTAAGAAAAAATATTTTTATATTTAAATGTGTCAAAATACCTTCCAAGACAAAGTCGGCCTGGCATTTAAGAAGTCGGCCTCATTAGGGCATGTCGACCACCTTGGAAGCCTATATATAGGAGGGAACTCGACCTCCTATCGACACACACTCATCTTCTCATCATCTAAGCAAAGGAGAAGCATAAGAAGGCTACCAAAGAAGTAAGAAGGAAGAAGGACGAAGGTTTGGGTTATTTGTCTCTCTCTCTCACGTGCGAAGAAGGAAGGCTAGGGTTTTGATGCTGCAAGAACAAAGTTGAGGAAATTGCAGAAAGGTCTTGGAAGGGTATTGGTATTGGTCTAGAGGTCTTGGAATTTGTCATGTGAAGAATATTTAAGAAGAGAAGAGATTTGTGGGTTTTCCTCTCAAATGGAAATGGTTTTGGCCCTATCTTGCAGCCTACATCCAGTGTTCTTATGTGTTGTTGATCTTCTTGTTTTGGTAGTTGTTTGGTGATAAGAACATAATAATGAGAGAAGAAGCTAATAATCAAAAAAATTAAAAATACATCACAAGCAGTTATCAAGTTGAAGAGAAATCATCATAGTTGCAGCCCTTTAGATTTCTCAACAATGACCCTAGGGGAATTTGACACTTGTTCTCTATAAGTGGTTTACAGAATGCTAGAATCTAAAATTTTACTTACAAGATATGAAGTATTAGGCCATATTTATTGTTATTTACTTGCTTCCCAAGCTTCCCTCCCATAATTCTATTGATCTTGTCCAATTTCATACTTGTTAAAAATTTATTTCATGTATTTTCAATTTTTTCTATGTGGGTCTACTCAAAAGTATGTAGAGTGGATGCGGAATTAAATTCCACATCCAATGGTTGGTTGTGCTTGACATTTGAGTAAACCTATAATGAGATAACCTGAAAATACAATTAAAAGAAAAGGTAGTTTTATTTCTTTTCCTTTGAAAATTCATCTCTTAGTTTATTACTTTAACTATTATTTTATTATTTTCCTTGAGATATCCATTTTAGACCCCAAAATTCTCCTAATAAGAACAAAAGATGGTAAGAGGAAAATATTGAATTTGAAAAGGAGAAAAGACATTGAATCGAGTGTGAAACTTCACACATGATGGATGTGGCCCAAGTATCAAAGGTCAAATTATATAATTTGCTACTATATGTTTAGGCCATCTGATCAAAGAGATGAGAAGAGGGAAAATTATATAAATCACCTTGAACTATGCTAGACATGGGGACATTCATGGAAGCAAAGGAATGTGCAATGGAGATATTGAGCATGGACCACAAAAAAATGATAGAGCAACAACATGGGGGGTCCAGCTATTAAAGCCTTCCTAGGTAGATTTATAACAAAGATTCATGCTAGAAATGAGTATATACAGATCTTTGATGGCATGAGTCTAGCATGCAATAGGGAAATGAGAACAAGTTCAAATCTATAAAATAATACGTTTGAGGGTCAATCCACTTTGTAGGACGAGGAGAATCAAATACAATTCAGATGTGTCTGTTGGACACCTAATCCTCTATGGGTAGGTGTAGAAGCCAAATGGACATAAGAAGTCCAAGAGGCCTTGGAAGATGAATCCAAGGGTCACAATAATGTATTATAAATGCACCATCAGTGAATAATAAATGCATCCAACGTTTATCTTTCTCATGTCGTGTGTTTATTGTGTTCACCATGGCTAAGTTTAACATGGTATCAGAGCTCTAGGTTTCTTGAATAATCCTGAGTGTTTTGGTACACCTACACTTCTCTGCAATTCATTGTTCTATTCATATTTTCCCTGTTTAATGGTGCTCGCCCTTGTTATCTGATAACTCCACTGGTTTTTGTGGCCTGCTAATACAGTCTGATTTGCATTTTGTATATTTTTCTGAGATTGATCAACGCCATTCTTATAGGGTATCATGTGAGGAGAATACTTGAATGGCGTTGTTGAGAGGTTGGCAGAGTATCCGGGATAAGCACCCATTTGGGAGTTGCGGGACAGTGGAGTGTTGCTTCCTTTATTAAATAGTTTGTCTTTGTCATGGAATGCGGTTATGGTTCCATTGAATCCATCACTTCCCACTGCACAATTGTTAATAGTTGACTCCTGCCGGTTAATACGTTGCGTATTACACTCCAATACCATCGCTGCCACCGCTCTCCACAGTCGACATCCGTTCACGTAGGTTAATACCATAGTCGACTTCGTCCCCTCCCCCATACGGTGGGCAGAGCTCCATATGCAACCTCCCTCATAAATATACGCAGCCCAAAAATTGTTGGTCTCTGCTTATACATATACATTGTTTTACACTCCTCGTGGCACTGTCCCTCATTCCCTTCGGCCCTCTCCTTGACTCCACACCCACAGCGCTCCCCTCCGCAGCTCCCCGCTCCTGCCTGTTAGGCTTCCCTCTCCCACTCCTCGCCCGTTTTTTTCTCGCTCCTCTGCACACACCCTTCGGTGCCTCCGCTCCGCCCTCCCCTCCCTCCTACCTCCCCTTCGCTCTGTGCTCACCGCCTTCCCTCCCGCCAGCTCGACCTCCCTCCCGCTCTGCCCTCACCGCACAGTACCACCTTACAGCTCCCCTTCCCGTCACTCCTACCTTCCATCTCGTCCTCCTCGCTTCCCACAGCACCTATTGCTCCCCCTCCCCTCTGCGCTTCCCGCAGCCCCTTACCCACTCCCGCTCCATCCTCTTCCCCCTTTTATGCGAGTTTCTGACAGTTTAGTGGAAATATTGTCCGGGATTTGGCCTATCCAAGCAAAGTTTATGAGTTTATGAGGGTTTAAAAATTTGCAAATGGATTGATGTGTCTGTAACTCGTTCTAAAGCTTTAAGTTTTGAAGAATTAAATAGAGTTAGAGTGCCTATAATTTGACATAGCTATCCCCCGCGTGTAAATTTTTCTGAGAACTGAAGCATTTGAACGTCAAAAACTTGTTAAATATGTGGCTAGTTTGAGGTATTCATGCAACCTTTATGAAATTTTGATGCTTCAAAGTACTGAAACGTGAATCAAATCCAAAACAATTTAACAATTACGCGTTGAAGTTACAAAAACATCTAGTGTTCCAATACGCAGGAATTCGAATTCATGAACCTAGCGCTCATTCTCATGTGTTTGGAAAGAAATTTGAAGGCGTTAAACAGAGCTATCCGGAGTCCATGCATAGGAGCGATTTGGAGTTCAAATCTCGGTTTAAGTTGCACAAGATCGACATAAGCAATGTGGCCTTTAATCTCAGAGGCGATTTTGGATTGCGGGAAATCCAAGAGCTTTTGATGCCGCAGCATCAATTATCGCCATCTTCTCCGATGAATCAAAACTCAAAACATATATAGCCACAACCACAAACATATTCCGACCCACCAACAACCTCTCCAAGTAGCCAGCCTGTAGAACCTCAATAAGAACAGGAGCAGTGTGGTTGGATTTGGTGAGCAGCGTAGTTATTTAAAGGTTCAAAATAGTATACTAGAGAACTTCCCTTCTGTATTAAGCTTGTTGGGGAAACTTTTGTTCATAGATAATTCTTATTTGACAGAGAAAATGACAAGTCTTATTTGATAGAGAAAACGACAAGAATTACTGAGGTATTAGAGTTCCTTAAAACTCTAATACATTCTACTGATTAAGATACAGCAAAAATAAGCAAGAATTGTCTATCCGATATTAGAACTTGCTTACATGATGCACTCGACAAGATTTAATTTTTGCAACTTGAGTCAGAGCTACAGCGAGATGAGCTTCAGCAAAAGAGTTGTCATTCCAAACTTGCTTTTGTTCAAAACACTGAGACAAACTCCCATCAGCAACAAGAAACGGTTCAACCCAGTACAAGAGCAGATTTGGATGCAGAAGCAAACATCCAGCCTCCACTTCCCAAGCCCATCTTTAGACCTTGGGAAGAGATTGTCCACAACAAGCACAGAACTGGTCTTGGATATGACAAGGAGTTGTCCTTTCATATACCGGACTACTCCAAGCCCATCAAATTTCAAAGTATCGGATTTCTTCATGATAGCTCACCTTCTGTTGTTCTAGATTATGCTCCTCTTCCACAGCAGCACCAACAGATTGTAAAATTCCAACACTGTGATCAAGTTGGCCATATGTAAGATCATTGTTTCGATCTTCACCCATGCAAGCACTGTGGTCGGCACACCCATTCTTCACACAGATGCTTCAAAAACAAGCCTCCTGCGAGAACAAAGATTCATCTTGGATGGATCCCTTCTTGGCAATTGGCATCAACAGCCAAGAAGATGTTTAAGTCATATGTCAAAATTTGTTCTAGAATATTGAACAATCTTGCAGTTGAGTTTTCACCATCACCTCACCTTGTATCTGACAGGGGGGGAAATGGTGGTCATCTACAAGCTTTAAAGCCACTTCAAGGGAGCTTGAGCCACAACTTGTCATTCCAGATTCAGAGTTGTAGCCAAAGACACAGCAGTTCAAGCGAGCTTGAGCCACAACCTGTCTTTCCAGATTCAGAGTTGTAGCCAGAGAAACAGATGCCCATGAGCATGCCTTTGGTTGGTGGTCAGCCTTAAACCATCTATGCGAGGTTGAGCTTCTCCCTCTTCAAAGAATTTGTGACACTTCCTCTAGCAAAAGGCTTCAGCTTCTTGAAAGTTTGGGTAGAATTCCAGGAAATGCATTAAGCATTTCAGAGTTAGTGATCATCCTTAAACCATCGCAGGTTGTAGACCTCCCTTCTTCTAGGTTGAAGGTCTCCCTCTTCAAAATATGAGTAGCACTTCCTCTAGCAGAAGACCTTAGCTTCTTGCCAGATTTGGAAGAGTTCTGGGAACTGCACTAAGCGTTCCAGTGTTGGTGGTCATCCTTAAACCACCTCTTTATGCCAACATTTCAGAGAGCTCATTCAGCCTAGTGCTGCCATGCATACTTTGCCATTTTGTATTACAGCTCTCTTCTTAGACTCACACATACCCCTTCGGATTAAGGGGGGGAATGTTGGACACCTAATCCTCTATGGGTAGGTGTAGAAGCCAAATGGACATAAGAAGTCCAAGAGGCCTTGGAAGATGAATCCAAAGGTCACAATAATGTATTATAAATGCACCATTTGTGAATAATAAATGCATCCAACGTTTATCTTTCTCATGTCCGTGTGTTTATCGTGTTCACCATGGCTGAGTTTAACAGTGTCATTTAACCAAGATCAAAATGGAGGACTCCTCTTTAGATAAGTTCTGCAAGAAATATGACAATGAATTGAAAATTTTGTTTGGCTGGATGAAACAAACAATTTCCACCAATAATCTTGGAGTATGAATGATTAGGCTCTAGAAGCCTCAACTCTTAACATTAGGATCAAATAATGACTCCACATAGCATGCATGGGTGCACAAGTATAAAAAAAAATATTCAACAATGTTCAAAACTTCAATGTATCATGTAAATGTAATCTAATACAAGACTACTTTATGTAGTACAATGAGGTAGAAGATGTCACACTAATACAATATTAACAACATAAATGATCATTAAAGGCCACTAATTCAAGGTTAGTATTTATCAATAAGACTTTCAAGTCTATTGCAAGATAGGAACAAGTGTTATGAGAATGTTCGTTAACATTTGTGTTGATACAAGTTGTTTCCTAGAACAATCGTGCAAGATGATTGCAACCCTTTCTTGGCCCTAAATAGACTAGGCAATATTCAATTGGTCCTCTCAATTGCAAGCAAATATGAAAAACGTGATCAACATTCAACTGTGCTCAATAAAAAAATATCTTAGACTCGTTCTGTGTCTTCACTGGTAGGTGTGTTAGCTTTCATCCAACAAATTATCATCCTTCAAGAGTTGGCTAGTGAAGTGGATAGTAATTGGGAATAGACAAGAGTTTTTTTCTGGAATGGTATTTGTGTAAAGATTGTACAAGCACTAACTAGTGTACAAATGCATGAAAAATTGAGGCTTTGCCTCCAATTTTGTTTTTCATGGAAACACATCTATAGCTGACGCGATTGCATCTAGTTTGGCACAATCGATAAACAAGTAATATAAATTTCATTTGACAATATATTGTGAAGAGGACTTATGTACGAAGTGGCAAACATGACACTAATGAGCATTTCAATGACTTCATGACACACTCTATCCTACATTGGTGCTTGCACTTCCCACAATACAATGATGACTTGATATAAGCATTGTTCATAACCAAGGACAACAAATGTTTACAATTAAGAGACTCTCCAACATGACAAAGAGTTCCACCCCTAATCCAAATGATCTAGATTATTTTTTCCACTTTCAAAAGATGAAGTGCTCCATACAAAGATTAAAATCACACAAAGGAATCGAACTATTTCATACTAAGTCAAGAAAGAAGCTTGTCGTTTGAGCATTTTCTCCATGTCCAATGAAAATTGAGTAACTCTCTTGATAACTCTCTTATAACTATCAACCATTGAGTTAGACAAAGAAAATGAATTCAAGAGAGTTACTTGGCTAATTCATTACCTTCTTTATATGCTTGTATCAAGTAATTAGCTAAAGACAATCCTCATCACAAATCATAGAGCTAAGAAATTTTACTTGTAGCCTCACTATTCCAACTTATGAAACCTTTTTAAGATTAATTTTCAAACAAAAGTAGCTGAAAAGTACACTAAAAAAATAGATAACCATAGTAAGGTTGTGGAATTGAACAAGATGCACGAAACATCTAATAAGCCAATGCAAATAGCATAACTCTAAAGAACCCATTTGAATGTATCAGAAATCTGAATATATTGGTTTCAATAAACTCATGCTAAAAAGAATAACCTAAATAAAGACAAACAACTGTCATGTTATGACAACAAGAGAGAAGAAACTTATTCTTGCATATCAAATAGTAAACGCAAATATTCAGAAAACAGCCACTTGTGACAGGCAAATACTAGCCCACATAAGAATAAAATACTAGAGCATACACATCACTATAGGGTTTGTTTAGTTGCTCCAACATCAAAACCAATACAAAGCATTCTAGACAAGCAGTGCATTGCATTTGACTATCATTTAACACTAACCTTTGATAACAACATTCCAAATCGTTCTTCCAATGGTAATGTATCCAAGAAACTGTACCAAACCAATCAAAACGAGTTACCACATTTTCATGAGCATGGACACCTTATGAATTTCACAAATTCATGAACCAGTTTCCAAACAAATAAGCATCAAATACTTGCCAAAGTCCACTGTATGTAATTTATAAGCAAATTAGAAGTGACAAACTTCTTCAACAAGGATATATCAACGTCAAGGAAGTTGTCATAGACCCAACTGGAAAAGAAAGATACAGGCCTCAACTGATACTTGATAAATAAGAATTACTCAGAAATATGCATCTAAAGGGATATTGATCCCATTTGATAGGAAAAGTGCAATATAAATATGCTATTAGATTAACTAAGAATGAATAATAGATTATCTTTATTGCCATTAATTCATTTAATTTATTTATTTTGAGACAAAACAATGGTTGGCAACAATTTTGAAAAAATATAAATCTCTCTCATAAAGGCACATAAATAAATAAATATGTTAGTATATTACATGCACATATGTAAAATGTGCATATACATATATCTTCATACATATGTCCATGCATACATACCTATAATGTAATGAAATTCAAAGCTCTTCCAAACAAGAGTATATCCATCAAGAAGAGGTACAAAAAAATATCAAAAGAAACAAATTTCAAACCCATGTTTTTTAAAGCAAGCCATTAAGGAAAAGGAACATTAAACGTGTTTCCCCAAAGCTATGAGTTCCAAGGTGCAATGAGATGGATTTAGTTAAGAAATAATATTTGTGCACATACCTTGAATAAAGAAGAAGTACTATCACATAATTCACAAGAATACGGGGATTGTTCTTAGTGCTCTCATTTAACTCCTGTTGACCACTCAGTGTCAATGACCTATAACAGTCCACCTCTTTTTCACAAAAGGGATTTTATCATGTTCGAGGGTTCGCATCATTCAGATTTCATCATCAATCGACAGTTGTTTAAAGTTGTCAACCCATTCTACATGTTTGTAATCTAAGTTATAGGAAACGTTGCACAGAGGTCTGTTTCAGCCCGGAAACGTGTTTCACTATACCATACGGCTTGGAAACATGTTTATGTCCGTACTAGGTCATTTAACGTTGGGGAAACGTGCCTAGTACAGACGAAAACGCGTTTCCAGGTCGTACTGGCATGTTTCCAGCATTTAAACTTATTTTTTTAGCTTTTTTCGGTTTGTGTGTTTTATTTTTTTTTAATCATTTTTATTTGTTTGTTTTAGGGCGGCCTAATGTTCAAGCCTATGGCTCCTTTTACTTAAACTTTTAACATTACCATGAAATGACTCAGGATGTTTGAGAGTGGTTTTTCCCTCATTGGATTTCATATGGAGAAAGTAGAATTTTATATCTCACTCAAAATCCAGCAGACTTATCATTTTTTCAGGATTTCAGGATTGGGGGATTGCAATGTTTCCAATGGATTTTGTCATGTACTATGGTATGGAACTTGTATTTAATCAAGAGAACCAAGCCCTCTATGCAGGGAAGACTCTCAATAATCAAGAGCACCTTGGGTATTAGGGTATGGAACTTGTATTTAATCAAGAGCACTAAGGTCATTCAACTATGCAGGAGGAGACTCCCAATCAAGCACGAGACAAGAAACTAGAAATTTCTCGTGGCTGATTTTGGATATTGCTATTTTCATTATGTGATCATTCATGAGTAAATGCGATGTAAATTTAAAGACTTATAGTTCATGCATTGACATTGGATAATCTAATCATAATGCAATAAATTATAATGTATCATGTATGCTTTATGATTGCACATATTTTTTAAATGTGTATATATATATATATATATATATATATATATATATTGCGTTTTCACGTTTCCAAAATTTGGGGGTTCATGTTTCGTACTCGTACTCGTTTCCCTGTTTCGTGCAACTTAGTTTGTAATGTAAATAATCTTAGTAACACCGCTTCTGTATGTGACAACCTAGGAAAACTTATTGTTTTGGTGACCATTTTCATCCTATGAGGTTTTCCATCCCACTAGTTCAATTGTGTCTCTAGTCACAAATGATCGGCAAAGTTTTTCCCTCCAACCTCACCCCAAAGATAATGTGAATTTTTTCGTCAAAATCTTATGCGAGTCCTAGTGTTTTAGATCGAGTCTTTGCAAAAGTTATTTGGGAATAAGTTTAGCTAATTCGATAAATTATTCTATTACAGATCATTTGGTCTACTAGATTATATGTGAGTCGCAGAATTGGGTAAAATAATGAGGGTCTATAACGAACGGATGTTCCCCCTTCATGGGTTAAAATCTAATTATCTTATGAAAATAATATTTTAGCCATGAAGCTAAAATATTAGAGGATTGGAAAATTTATTAAATCCCCTCATGTGTCAATTAATTAATTTTTGTGGCATAAATAAATTAAAAATCCTAAGCCAGAAATTTAATTAATTAGAATCTAAGTTGAGTTTTGGGATAAATAAATTCTCCAAATTAAAAAAAATTGTGGGTTCTAGAGGAATTAATTTCTGGAGATCCTCCACCAAGGGAATATTGAAAATTTCAAGAGATTTTGGACCCTTAGGCTTTGGTGGTTATGTCAAAGTCAATTTTTTGAAGAAATTAACTCAAAATAATTAATTTCGACGGTGATAATTAAAAGATAATTTAATCTTAATATCTAGAGAGGCTTCTAAATTAGAACTCCGAGATTGTCTAAAGAAATGTATCTTGCAGCATTTTTTTCGGCTAGTACCTAAACTTAAAAAAAAAACTTATTTATCTTCAAAAGTTTGTGCCAAGTAGTTAGATCTTACTAGAAAGAGTCTCAAATCTACAAAAATGGGAGCAGAGTTGGACTCATAGTCCTCAAATCTGATAGATTTGTAATTTATTTGTATAGATCTGTAATTTATTTTTATAGATATGTAAGATCTTAAGTTTTGTAGCATAATTTTGAAATTTTTAACATCTGGGTTTTGGGGATTTTCTTAATTTTTGTATATATGTGGGACCTGGGGTTTCATTTTCATTGTGTACAGGTGTAGATCTAAAGGATTTCATCAGATTAGAGCCAAATCTAGACCATGGAGGGCAAGATCTGGCCACAAAGTATTTTTGTAAGGCGAATTATTCAGCGATAATTTTCAATCAAAAGATTTTGTTGCAGGTTTTCCATAAAAATTTCGAAGGAGAAAGGACAAAATTTTTTGGGGGCCTGGAGGCCCATCGCTGGCCCTAAAAGGCCCTCCAAGCCCTTAGCGCTGGTCATTTCTTTGTTGCAGCCTCCTCTCTCCTTCCAGCCTCTGTCTTTTTCCCTTAACCCTGCCTGCAGCCTCTTCTCCGCTACCTTTGGGCAGCCCTTATCTCCTCCCTATTGCCTTCTCAGCAACCATCTTTTCAGCCTCCTGTATTGCCTCCATCTCCTTTGTGGCCTCCTTCAACTTGCTACCCAAAGACAGGCTCCCTCTACTCACCTCCTCATCCTCCCTCCTTTCTGGCCTGTGCTTCTCGTCTTCCTCCTATCTGCTGCCTAACGCAGTCATCCTACAGTCCTCTTTGCAGCCCATTGCAAGGGTAGAAACAGTGCTTCCTAACGCCTAATTTTCACCAAGATGGTGAGACTGAAAAAAGGACATTACAACAGTCAGAGACAGATTTTTGGAGCCGTTTAGTCACCTTTTTCCTCACTGTCACATAAATTTGGTGATGATGTTTTTCCGAGTTTGAAAGGATTTTTTGGGCATTCAAATTCAGAAGGTATCGTCAAGGCTTAGTTCCTTCAGGTTCTATTTTGTAATATCCCGAATGGAAATAAACAACAATACAAAGCACATAAACAAAGACATACAGCAACTAGAGAGAGATCATAAGAAAAACAGATAATATGGAGAACGCTAAGCCATTTTATTAATACTGAAAGATGGAATGAGTACAAAATGTGATCAAAATGATGGCACCTTGGCTTGCACTAGGCAAGCGTAGAAATACTCTCAGAAGATGACTCGGAATGGCTACTCCCTCAAGACTGCACAATTTCCAGTGCTGTTGGTATTGCTACTGTGTTACTGCTACTGCTGGAATGAACTGACTCTTTGGGGCTGCTCCCCACCTCGGAAAATTGTGAAACTTTGGGAATGGCCTCTCCACCCAATACCCAAAAAAGCCCAGAAAGCTTTCCAAAAATGGCTGACCTCCGGAAATGGCTCCTTTGAGGCACTACGCTATTCCCCTATGAGAAACGTTGGCCTTGAATGATCTGCTGCAAATAATGGCCTCTGACTCTACCAAAATTCTAGAATAGGGAAGGGTTGACCCCTTTCCAACTCTCCCGGCTGAATCCCTGATAAACCCTGAATCCGGAACCACCTCCTTCCAAGACTGCGTCCTTCCTCTCATTGACTGCACTGTCTCTTCCAGTGAATGCTCCCAACTGTGGTTGTTGCAACTCTCTCCGACAAAACAAAGATGGAACTCCTCACCCAAGCAGGCACTCGAAGTCCCCCGGGGCTGAGGTTGGGATCTCCGCATGAAGACACCCGGTGTACTGAACAGTACGTGCAGACTTTGCTCAACAGCAAGTGTGCTCAATGTCAAAAGAAAAATAACAAAGATGCATAATCAGAATGAATGAAATGAGGAGACCCTCTCCCTTTTTATGCTTGGAGGGCCTTGCTCTCACCTAGGCCCCACCATCAACTGCGTTGTCTCCTTGAGCCACGTTGTCCCTCTCTCTCTGCGCTGGCTTGGGCCCACATTGCCTACGATGTCCTTTTCCCTACACTACCACTTCGACCTCTAGGCCCCACGCTACCAATAAATCATGTTTCTCAAGTGACTTTAGGAAATGCTTTTATCCTAAGTGTGAGTTAAGTGTCCCTCTTCACCCACTTTATTTCTAACTTAACTTTATTAAAGTAAAGTAGTCAAAAATTAATATTTCCAATTAGCTATTTCTAATTGGGAATATTACATTCCTCCTCGGCAAAACGTTGCTTGTCCTCAAGCAACTGCAATGATCAATGCTGCAAAACCTTCTCACTCTCCCAAGTAGCATCCTCATCCAGTAGGTTCCTCCATCTCACCAGGTACTCCCTGACTGTCCTGCTCCGTAGCTGCCTCTCCCTAGTGTCAATAATGGCCTCCAGTTGTAGCACCAGATGCCCCTCATCATCGGTGTGTGGAAGCTCCTCGGTTATAGTCCCAGTGTTGTCCCAGTGCTTTCTTCAGGCATGACACATGAAAAATATTATGAATCCTGTTACCTGTGGGCAGCTCCAACTCATATGCGACCTCCCCAATCCTGCATGTCACCCTGTGCGGTCCATAAAAGTGGGGCTTGAGCTTTTCAGCCCCCTTCTGCTTCAGCGTGGAATGCCGATATGGTTGCAATTGTAGGTAGACCAAGTCCCCTACCTCAAACTATCTCTCAACACGTCCCCTATCGGCATACAGCTTCTACTGATTCTGTGTTGTAGCTATGTTATCCTTAAGAGCTCGGAGTATATCTTGACTCTCTTGGATCTAATCCTTGGCCCTAGGGGCCTTGCTAACACCAAACATCACGTTAGCAAAAGATAAAGCATGATACCCATATAAAGCATAAAATGGAGACATACCGATAGACATATGATGAGTTGTGTTGTAACAGTATTCTCCCAAATGCAACCATCGTAACCATGTCTTCTGCTGCCCGCTAACATAGTTACGCAAGTAGCCTTCTAGCCACTTGTTCACTACCTCCGTCTGTCCATCCGTCTGTGGGTGGTAACTAGTACTCGGGGTCAACTCAGTGCCCACCAAACAGAAAAGCTCCTGCCAAAACCCGCCCATGAAGCGGCTATGCCTGTCACTGATAATGGTCTTTGGGATACCATGCAATCTGAAAACATCCCTGAAAAATAACTCCACCACCTGTGCTACAGTGTAACGTGCTGATATGGCGAAGAAATGTGCATACTTTGTCAGCTGACCAACGACTACAAATATGCAATCCTTGCCCTGTACAGTGGGAAACCCTGTGATGAAATCCATCAAAATACTCTCCCATTTCCCCTCAGGTATGGGAAGAGGCTGCAGTAACCCCGCCGGACGGTTCATCTCCCCCTTGTTGCGCTAGCAAACTTCGCTCTCCCTGACATGTCGGAGTACGTCCTCCTTGAGGCCCTTCCATGAGAACCTCTCTCTGATGGCCCTAAAGGACTTGGTGAACCCCTGGTGGCCTAATAATGGTAAGTCATGTGAGGCGTGTAATATCTTCTCCTTGAACTTGGAACTCTCGGTCAAGAAGATACTATCCCTGAAGTAGATCACCTCATCCATCACCCTGTACCTGTCATCTGTAACCTGTCCATCCAACACCTCACAGGCAAAACGGTCCTTGGAGTACTCTACCAAAAGTTGAGCCCTCCAATCCGTATCCAAACTCATCAAGGACAACGTTGTCGGTCTACATGAAAGTGCATCGGCCACCACGTTGTTCTTCCCCTTGACATACTCGATGTCAAAATCATATGCCTGGATCTTGCTGACCCACTTCTGTTGCCTCTCCTGCAACTGCTTTTGCTCTAGAAAGAATCGGAGGCTGTTGTAGTATGTTCTAACTCTGAACCTGTTCCCTACCAGGTACTGCCAAAACTTGGCCAATGCATGCATGATGGCCAACATCTCCTGGTCATATATAGCATACAACCTCTCATGCGGCAACAGCTTCCATCTCTCCAAAGCTATGGGGTGGCCTCCCTGCATCAAAACTGTGCCTATCCCCTCCCCTGATGCATCACACTCTAGGACAAAGGGCTGTGTAAAATCTAGCAATGCCAAAACCAGGCAGCTGCTCATCACCTCCTTGAGTCTGTCGAAGGCCCTCTGCGTTGTATCCATCCAACTAAATGCCCCCTTTTTGGTAAGGTCTATAAGGGGTGCAGCAAGTTGGGAAAATCCCTTGACGAACTTTCGGTAGTAGGTGCAGATACCCACGAACACCCGAAGCTCCATCACATTCTTTGGCTCTGGCCAATCCCTGATGGCCCTGATCTTCTCCTCATGGACCCTCACTCTGTCCACCCCAATAATGTGCCCTAAGTAGAGCATCTTTTTCAGCCCAAACTTGCACTTGGAGAGCTTAGCATAGAATTGTTGCTCTTCCAATATGTGCAATATAGCCTCAATATGTTGTAGGTGCTCCTCCCATGTCCTGCTGTAAATCAAGATGTCATCGAAAAACACTAACACAAACTTCCTTAAGAGACTGCGGAAGATGTGATTCATGCATGACTGAAATGTGGCCGGAGCATTGGTCAACCCAAAAGGCATCACCAAAAACTCAAAGTGACCATAATGACATCTGAAAGCGGTCTTGGGAATATCCTTCTCCCTCACGCGAATCTGATGGTACCCGAATCTCAAATCAATCTTTGAGAAGAACTTCGATCCCCTCAGCTCATCCATCAACTCATCTATCCATGGGATGGGGTACCTGTTCTTCATGGTCTTCTTGTTTAGGGCCCTATAGTCAATGCACATCCTCAATGTGTCGTCCTTCTTCTTCACCAACACCACTGAAGAAGCAAAGGGGCTAGTGCTAGGACGGATGTGCCCCAGAGCTAAGAGCTCATGGATGGCCCTCTCGATCTCATCCTGGTAGACCTTAGGATGCCTATAGGGTGTAGTGATCACAGCCTAGATACCCTGCTCCAACTCAATCGTGTGCTCAAACCCCCGATCTGGCGGCTGTCCTGGTGGTATCTCTCTGAAAATCGTGGCATACCTATCTAAAATGGACTGTACATCTGGGTGTACGACCTGCCCTGTAGATCCTGCCTCTGAAACACGCAGCTCCACTGCCCACTCTATGTCTCCCTTTCGAAAATCTGCCTCCATCCGGTGTGTCGAAACTGTCTGTGGTGGGTAGGGTGCATACCCCGAATCTTCTCGTGCCTCCCAGTCTTCTTATCTGTCCACTCCATCTCCAAGGTCTCCCAATCAGTGGTGACCTTCCCCAACGTGATCAACCACTGCACCCCCAGTATCACGTTGGTGTCCAGAATGTCCACCACGAAGAAGTGATCCGTTAAGGTGTAAGTCCCCATAGTCACTGCCAAGGCTGGCACATACCAGGCACACTGCATTGTCCTGTCACCTGGAACTAGTACCGAAAATCCATCAAAGCTCTCCGTCGGTATGCCCCTCCGCTCTACCAACTAGGCATCAATAAAATTGTGGGTGGCCCCACTGTCCACTATTACTGAAACTCGTTATCCCTGCACTATGCCTCGGACACGCAGTGTCAAGTATTTGGGAACTCCCTGCAAAGATGCAAGGGCTCCCTCGGTAGGTGCAAATGCTGCACCTCCCGCTCTTGGTGGTGGAGGTGGCAGATGATCCCCTCTCTATGCTATACTGCTACCTCGTACCTCTATCTCCTCATACTCCTCCTCTTCCCCGCTACTATCAAAGAAGACCTCAATGTAATGTGCCTTCCCTACGGCACAACGGTGTCTGGGTGCCCATGGCTCATGGCATGTGAAACATAGCCTCTTCCGCCTCAGATCTCTCCTGGTATCATCATCCACTAGCCCTCTGCCCTGGTTCCCCTTTGGAGGTGGAACCCTCACATCCTTCCCCTTTGGCTGGAATGCCGGTCTTTGGGGAAAAGGAGCTCTAGCCCAAGGTAGTGCATCCTGCAAGTCCAGAGTCCTCCCAACTGCCTCATGGAATGTAGCTGGCCTCGTCGATCGGACTAACCCCCATAGAGGCTTTGCCAATCCATCTATGAACATATAGATCATCCGGGCTGCGGATAAATCAGGCACCATCACGGAAAGTCTCAAGAACTCTGAAATGTATGTGTCCGGACTCTCGGTCTGCTTGAGCTTAGTCAGCTCAACAAAATGCTCCTCAGGATCCCTCCGATCAAATCACTCTATCAGCCTCCGTGTAAACTCAGCATATGTTGTCACTCCTGAGTGCCCCAGCGTAGCCATCCCATGAAACCACCAGTCATGGGCCTCGCCCTCCAGGTGCAGCATTGCCACCTTGATGGCCTCTGGCTCTGCCATCTGGTTAAGCTAGAAATATATATCCAACTTCTCCACCCAAGCCTTCGCCGAGCACTTGGATGATTCGTCAAATGTCAGTAGATAGAATCTGCCTACAGTGCGTTGTACATCCCCGTCATGTGAATGCCTGTTCCCCCTGTGATGGTTACCGGGTCCGTTGTCCCGCTTGAGCTGAATGAAGTCATGGAATGTGAGGGCATCTCTAAACTCCTGACCGTAGGACTGATACTCAACAAAGTAGTCTCCCATGTGGGCCGGTTCCTGCTCCTACTGTGCTCCTGCCCCAGTGTCTGCAGCAAGAAACGTAGGCATCGTGGAACGTGGAGGGGTGTGTGATGCCATCTATTGCACAGTGATGTGCTCCTGCAAATGATGGGATGTGCCCGAGCCCTCTCCGATATGGAAACCCCTTGGGGTCTTACGCTGTCTAGACTCTGTCGTGAACCTTTGCCCCATCTCTTCTATCCGTCTCGACAAATCCTGCACTGATTTGAGGAGAAGTTCACTGAACTCCTTCCCGGCATCTCTCTCCTCCGCCATAGGTTCCTCCTCCTCTGCATCCACTACTAGAACGTTGTCACCTTCCCCAAAAGTGATCTCTAACCTCCGCTCTTGGTCTCTATACTTCCTCCCTCCGTAACAAATGTACGGTTTTCTTGATGGTGTCATAGACAATCTGCTCCACAAGCTGAGCCAAGTCTATGAGCTTCGATATCACTGTAATATCCCGAATGGAAATAAACAGCAATATAAAGCACATAAACAAAGACATACAACAACTAGAGAGAGATCATAAGAAAAACAGACAATATGGAGAACGTTGAGCCATTTTATTAATACTAAAAGATGGAATGAGTACAAAAGGTGATCAGAATGATGGCACCTTGGCTTGCACTAGGCAAGCGTAGAAATACTCTCAGAAGATGACTCGAAATGGCTGCTCCCTCAAGACTGCGTAATCTTCAGTGTTGTTGGTACTGCCATTGTGCTACTACTACTGTTGGAATGAACTGACTCTTTGGGGCTACTCCCCACCTCGGAAAATTGTGAAACTTTGGGAATGGCCTCTCCACCCAATACCCAGAAAAGCCCAGAAAGCTTTCCGAAAATGGCTGACCTCCGAAAATGACTCCCTTGAGGCACTACGCTATTCCCCAATGAGAAACGCTGGCCCTGAATGATCTGCTGCAAATAATAGCCTCTAACTCTACCAAAATGCTAGAATAGGGAAGGGCTGACCCCTTTCCAACTCTCTCGGCTGAATCCCGGAACCACCTCCTTCCAAGACTGCATCCTTCCTCTCACTGACTGCGCTGTCTATTCCAGTGAATGCTCCCAACTGTGGTTGCTGCAACTCTCTCCGACAAAACAAAGATGGAACTCCTCACCCAAGCAGGCACTCGAAGTCCCCCGGTGTTGAGGTTGAGATCTTCGCACGGAGACACCCGGTGTACTGAACAGTACATGCAGACTTTGCTCAACAGCAAGCATGCTCAATGTCAAAAGACAAATAACAAAGATGCATAATCAGAATGAATGAAATGAGGAGACCCTCTCCCTTTTTATGCTTGGAGAGCCTTGCTCTCACCTAGGCCCCACCATCAACTGCGTTGTCTCCTTGAGCCATGTTGTCCCTCTCTCTCTGCGCTGGCTTGGGCCCACATTGCCTACGTTGTCCTTTTCCCTATGCTGCCACTTTGACCTCTAGGCCCCACGCTTCCAATAAATCATGTTTCTCAAGTGACTTTAAGAAATGCTTTTATCCTAAGTGTGAGTTAAGTGTCCCTCTTCACCCACTTTATTTCTAACTTAACTTTATTAAAGTAAAGTAGTCAAAAATTAATATTTCCAATTAGCTATTGCTAATTGGGAATATTACATATTTCTAAACCTTTCTATTTCATCATTAAATCCTAAAGAGTAAACACAACAATTGATTGGGCTTAAACTACGAATCTGAAAGGAGTCAATACATCTCAGAATTGAAGTGTTAACTTAAAAAATAGGCATTGAATCACTGCTATTTTTCTGAAGTTAAATGATGCTAAACATAAATTTAATTTACTGCTGTCCTGAATTCATCTCTGAAGTTTAAGTGCTAAAAGTGAATCTAAGCTTGTTGTTGTCCTATTTGCTTCCTCACTGTTTGTATTAAAGGGACAGCAATAAGTTTTCACTGCTCAATTAGATTGGAACACATATACAACATAAGTTTGCTCCTATTCATTAAATTTCTGACTTATGTTGTTTCATTGCTAACATTGATATTCGAAGCCTATGTTTATTAGCTTTCATTGAGTTCTGTGATCTGAATTCACACATAAAGCTCACATCTTAAAAGTTCATTTGTTTCATTTATTTGATCAAGAAGATAAATATAAGGAGCTGTTGGCATCTAATATTCTAATTTTTCTCAAAAGTGTTCTTGTTTCATTGATTTGTGAAAGATAATTGTGCTGAAATCTATTGAAGTTGGTAATTGATTGAGATATCAGTGGCATTTAGGAATCAAATTATCATTGGTATTATCTTGGAAATTTTTCTAACTGTCTAAAGGGAGGATTGATGATCTCATTGTTTCTATCTTAAAGAATTGTTATTGCATTATTAATTGGAATAACACCGTGGGTAAACACTCTAGTTCTTTCTCTTACCATTAATATCATTATTGGTTTATGGTTATTGTGGATTTTTGGCATACTAGTGATTTGTCTTTAAAAGCATACATTTTGTGATCATTCACTTGAGTAATTGTATCTTTGGCATCTTTGTATCCTATTGGCACTTGGAAATTTGGCACTTTGTCTTGTGTAAGATTGTCTCTTCATTCATTGAGTACTCATGTCATAAGGTCAATTAATACTAAGTACTTAAACCTTAAACAATCTTAACTCTAGACTACTCACTCATCTTCTAATTCTCCTTGCATTCTGCATTTTAAGTTAGTATTGCATAATTAAAATTCATTTCCAAGCATAAGCTTGGTCGATAGAAAGATAGGTACCCATCCATCTTTGCTTGAGAAGCCTTGTTTTTCTAGTACTTAAAACAGTGACCTTGCAGTCGTCAGAGCCACAGCTCTCTACAGCGCCGAAGGCATCGGGTACGTTAGATTTTCTGAAGAGGTATCGTTAATCACACCTTAGTGTGTTTCACCTTATCTTCTCTCTGCCACTTACTACGAAATAAGGCTCAGTATAGAAAGGATTTAAAAGTTTAAACTTAGAATAGGCATTTAATTAAAATTAACCAAGATTCCTGCATTTCACATTAGTCTTAGGATCTGCATTACATATAAGATAGTTATTCATCCAAGTAGCAGTTTCTTAGCAATTACTTGGTCCTAAATATCTTAGCAAGATAGTTGACTCCATAAGGCACTGGTATCAATCGTCTGGATCTAATCAAATCCGTTAAATCTTGCTAGATCTAATACGACTATTTGGTCGCTCAACTGTGTCTCCCAAATTGGCTGGTTCCCAACTAGTTCTCCTTCATTTCATTTATGTAGGTTCTAACCCCCTAGGTCTTTTGTAGGGATACAACTTAAACGGGGAGATCAAGGATCAAGATGACAGCCCTCGATCTAAGTCGTTGTTGCGGTACCTAGACATTCTGTGGGACAACATTTTTTGGCGTCGTTGTCAGGAATAGAGTTTTTTTGTCCTTGGTCCTCACGACATTTTTCTAATCTTCTAATCTTTTTCGCCATTGATTAACCCGTCAAACGGCACAATATTTTTTGGTGTCGTTGTCGGGGACCAATTTATTAGACCTTGGCTTTACAACATTCATCTCATTCATCTTCATCTTTTCAATCTTTCATCCCATCAACCCCAACATTTTCTGGCGCCATTATATTTCTTCATCTTTTCATCACCTTATCTTTCATCATCTCACTAATCCTTTCATCTTCCATTTAGCACCTGGACATTTTGGTTGGTTTCCTGTTTGTGTGGCGACTCCACTCTTTCATCCATTATTTCTTAGACAAGAAGCCTTCACTGATATCCATCTGCTTCTCATGACTAACCCTTCAGTTTTTTCCTTTTGGATCTTGGGGCTAGATTCATGTTCAAGTGGCAGCTTGTAAAGTTTAGAACATGTTCTATGCCATTTCAGATTTAGGGCACACAATATTGAAACAGATAGAACATACAGATCGATGGAAGACAAGCCAAAACAGAGATAATGAATGGTGGCGTTACGGCGATCAGCAAGATGCTTCTACCGGCAAAGTCTCCAATAGGTCATTCAGCCAAGCGTGTCACACATAACCCCTGAACAACCCAAACAAAGAACACTCCACAAATACGCAGCACCAAGAACGCAACTCCATCGCCATCAAGAGAGAAGAAAATCCTCCACACAATGTGTGTATAATGAACTCCAAGTCTCTCCAATATATAGGCACCTTTGGGGGTGTGTGATACGTCCTTTAAGACATTTAAGTCTATATTATATTCCAAGCCGACCTAGCACATAAGTGGAATAAATTCAAAGTACATGTTCTGCTCATCCGATCGAGATGATCTTTAGATCAATCTTACACCTCTCTGAAAGAGGAAACGAATAAAAATATTGGGATCGTCATCTCAGCATCACAACCCGGAGTTTGGACCTAGTTGTCCAATTTTAACACTCCCTCTCAACTAGGGAGAACTCCGTCCACTAGTGCAATCCTAACATCGTGCATCATCCCGCCATAACTTGCTTTGTTGGCCTCTTTATTTCAGAACAAAAGTGGGTCAGTCACAAAGACATCATATCCGGCTGACAAATTCAGCCTAGAGGTCCGAAACCTCTAGAGGACTCACAAAGAGTCTCATACCAACCCAAAGTTGGTTTACCTGACACGAAATCAGTTGGAGGTCCGAAACCTCACTAGGACTCAAGAGAGTCATATACTAACCCAAAGTTAGTTTCACTGACCCAAAGTTAGTTGGAGGTCCGAAACCTCGCTAAACTTGATCCCAAATCAAGAGGTTGGACATGTGCCAATCCTAGACATAGAGAGTATGGCAATTTCTAATGCGTCCATCGGTCTTGCTATGGTCTCTATTCACATTTCCCACCTCATTGGCCAAATGAGAGGTACTTCCCATGAGTCCGAAACTCCATGGGTAGGATGCATACAGGGCACAAATCAGAGAGAGGTAAACCATCTCAATATCATCACGGTGGGGTAGAAGCACACCAACTAGGTTCGGTAAGCCTAGTCTTGTGGTTGCTTATAGCACCAAAGTTATCCCCAAAACCCCCTTGGAGCTTCCAGAGCTCATCGTCCAACAAGACCCTCAGAATAGGATCGTTCCATGATTCCAAGATTCTCACGGAAGGTTAGGAACATGACCTTCCCCAAGGGCATTGTGAGAATATCCGCGACCTGCTCATCAGTTCCTATATGATCAAGCCTTACGGCGCCTTGCTGTACCATATCCCAGATAAAGTGGTACCAGCCATCAACATGCTTGGATCAATTGTGGAACCTAGTATTCTATGACAAATGAATCCCCCTCTTGTTATCACAAAGGATAACGATGGCATCTAGCACATGCTCGAATAACTCACTGAAGAGCTTTCGCAACCAAGTGACTTCACAGCGGGCCATACATGCTGCAATGTATTCGACCTCAACGGTGCTCAAGGCTACCGACTTCCTTTTCCTGCCCGAAGTAGATCTACTTCTGAAGTAGCATTCAGATGTGCTCTTACGATCCACTACACTGCTAGCCCAATCGACATCAGTATGTCCAAGGAGTGTCATGCTCCCGGCAGTGTATCTCAGCCCATGGTTTATCGTGCCACAGAGATATCTCAAAAGTTTCTTAGCACCAACCCAGTGAATGTTATGATCAACCATGTGTAGTCTCAAAGTGTTCACTGCACAACATATGTCCGGACAGGTGTTCACTAAGAACATCAAAGCCCCTACGAGTTGACGATACTTCGTAGGATTTGCTAACACGGGCCCAGCAGCGCTGCCACTCAACTTCTTAAAGTTGAGTTCCATCGATGTCGACACGGACTTATAGTCCACCATACCAGAAGCTTCATAATGTATTTTCCTTGAGAAAGGAAAATCTTGCCAAGTCTCTGCCAGACTTCCAGGCCTAGGCATCAGTCCTAGGTCCATCTCGAATTCAACAGTGAGCTCCCTCTTACACTGATGAATGAGAGGGTCAGCACCTGTCAGGAAGAGGTCGTCCACATATAGCACCAAAATTGAGAGGCTTTTCTCTATCAACCTTGAAGTAAACGTTCGGATCAGCATTACTACAAGTGAGGCCCAGCTTCATTGGGTAGCTATCTATCCTGTCGTACCAAGCTCTAGGTGCTTGCTTCAGCCCATAGAGGGCTTTCTTCAACCTGCAGACATGGGTGTCCCGCTCCTGGATTTCAAACCGCAAAGGTTGCTCTACATACACCTCTTCCTTTATCGCACCATGCCACAAAAAAGTGGTATTTACATCCATCTGATGAAGATTCTGTCCTTGCGTAGCAGCAAGGGAAATAATTGATTATAGGTGCAATAATAATCAGTGCCTTCAGGCAACACATTTTCCCATCAGATCCATGCTTGATCTTATATCGAGGTGACAACAGCTTTGATCTGTGGTCAAGGAACCATATCCTAGACATCACCCTCGCATCCTTGCAGACTTTGATGCTTTACAGTTTCTTCAAATGATCCAAGCTCATATTGTACTCATGGCAGCTAGATACCCCTAGTATTTATATGGCTTCTCAGTTTTCTTCCAGAATTTCCCCCTCTGAAGCCATATGTCTTTGAGCCATGAGGATCTTCTTTCGTTCAACAATGATATTAGCTCGGGAGCATATACAAATGTATTCTCCCTCTTAATGCCAACTTCTCTCGAGAGAGAGAGAGAGAAGACATCTATTTTAAATGAGGGCATCCCAGAAACCAACTTGGAAACGGGGTCTTATTCTCCCACAGTCAAAGCCATCCAAACAAGCATTGCTGATCATGGTTCAAGACTCCAACAACGTGACTGAAGGCTGCCAAAGCTTCTCAGTTCACACTTCAAGTTTATCATAATGCTGTAATGTAAGATTGATACTGTCACAAGCTTACTGTTATTATGAATCTCGTAAACATGGGTGTCTGTCTATGTCACTATCATAATGACAGTGACATAGACTCACAGATTTAGCTCCTCAAAATGGCGGTTACAGAGATACCTTATGAACTTGCATCACTGTTTTCTTCATCATTAACAGTACTAAAGATTTCAAGCTTACAACAATTACCTGATGTTTTGGGGAAATCTGTTGTAGCTCCCTCAACCAGCCCTCTAATATTTTCTTTACTGCAACCCACAGAACTAGGATTCCAATCATGATTCCTTTTCTCATAATTCTGCACTTGAGGGCTTCATCTACTACATCTGGGATCTCATCTTGCACTGCTTCTTATTTTCAAATCTGCCCAATAGTTGACTGATCTAGGGCTTCAAGGCTTTAGATCTCAGTTCTACAATTTGTCTCCTAAATTGCACAGATCTAGGAACCAATCATACAGATGTTCCAAACACAGAATTTACCCTTCTTCATGTAAGTCCATACCTTATGTGATACCTTTCTGTTATGCAGATCTAGCACAGTCATAAGTGCACATCAATCATTATTGTTCATCACCGATGAACATACCTCATCTTGATTTCTAATCATAGTGCACAACATATAAACTACAACTAGAGCCTTCACATCTAGAGTTTTGAATGAAAATCTTATGGATGACTTCCATAGAGATACACGTAGCCAAGAAATCAATTGCAGAAGTGACAATTTTATCAAACAGATCAAAAGACTGAATATGATAATTATTTTGCAAGGACTGTCCAAAGGAGATGCTTAGTAATTCAAAGGTTTTACTAAATTTTTGTATACTGCTGTAATTTTCTGTTAGGGCATTTTGCAGGCCGCACCATCCACTAACCAATCATTGGATAGCCTTCTGAAACTGCAGCCTAGGCAAGGCAAGGTGCCTTATGAATGGGCTGATGTTCTGGGTATGAGACAGTCTTTAAAGAACTTTACGTTGGTTTGTTCATGGGAAAAGATTTAGTCACAGGTTAGGGCTCCACACCGACCCAACCTTCTTGCCCAAAACACACCTCAAATGATGCAACCTCCTTCCCTTGCATCCACGGTGACCTTGTAATGTGAGGAGGCACCTATATTTCATGATAGGGTTGTTTTGACCCTCAAAATGCCACCTACAGGCCTGCGGGCTAGACATGACGGTTTTCTTGCCCAAAACAGTCCTCTTGATTTCCTCTTACTCCACGCTGTCTAGCCCTCCAATACATCATTGTATTAAACATGCAATCAAAGAGTTATGCGGCCTCCTAGTGATGATAGCGGCTGAGATGGAGGAGCTTTTCTAACATTTTTCAAACAGTCTTCCACAAGCTATCGTAGCTTTAGCTACCCCTGTGTCCCAATCAGAACATAAAATATGCACTCAAACAACATAAGGCAGATCCAAACTTACCTCTAAGACAGGCGTCAAACTGTTGTCTTATTTGTAACTGGTTAGGGCACACATCACAGTCCCTAACAGCCCTCAAATCTGGCCCATAATGCTCCTCTTCGCTGCGGCTGCCCTTCAATGGTAGGCTGCCCCTCCACGCTGCTCCTTTAGGGAAGATGCAAACCCTTTTACACTGAGATGCCCTCCTAAATAATAGCGGCATCCTACAGGTATACACAGACCTGCATCAGCCTTTTATGAGGGCTATCCACCCATCAAACAACCCTCAAAACAGTTCTGAAAGTGATCCTGTGCCTCGGCCTTCTATCCTAGCAACTAGACCTTCATAACAGTCCTCAAAGATGCCCTCCAAAGCACTTTCCTCCTCGCTGTTATAGCCTTTCTTGTTGCGGCCTAGACAGAGGTAACCCTTTCCTCAGCCCTCCTGTATGGTTGTCAAGACATGGACTGTCCTTCTTGTGGTGATAGCGACTCCCTTCTACAACGCTGCCATTCTATCAGCGTACCCAAATTTTGACATCTTCAAACTCGTTGCCCTCATCAGAACTCAATTTGGGGCTGCGGTAAGGCAAGTTAAGATGGCCTCCGAGTGGGCTGCTGTTCTGGGCAAGAGGCAGCCCTCAACACCCCTACGCTGGTCTGTTTTGGAGAGGTTAGGCCTGTGGCTTACCTCAGATTTGTTGCGGCTCCCTAACATCCCTTCAATCAGATTGCAGCAGCCTATTTTGAGGGTTGTTCCACCTTAAACGAGCCTTCAAACATACCCCATCTTGTGCGATTTTCCTCAATTTGGTGCTCCTTAATTTTCAACAAAACACACCCACACTAGTCCAAATTTCCTTGCTTCAGCCTAGATTAGAAAGTACATCTCTCCACCGAGCAAGTGCAACACACAATGGATATAATAGATCGGTGATTGCTTTTAACATAACTTGGGCTTTGTCTTAACCGAGCTCTGATACCATGTAAAGTTTAGAACATGTTCTATGCCATTTCAGATTTAGGGCACACAATACTGAAGCAGATAGAACATACTAATAGATCGATGGAAGACAAGCCAAAACAGAGATAATGAATGGTGGTGTTATGGCGATCAGCAGGATGCTTCTACCAGCAAAGTCTCCAATAGGTCATTCAGCCAAGCGTGTCACACAACCCCAGAACAACCCAAACAAAGAACACTCCACAAATACGTAGCACCAAGAATGCAGCTCCATCGCCATCAAGAAAGAAGAAAATCCTCCACGCAATGTGTGTATAATGAGCTCCAAGTCTCTCCAATATATAGGCATCTTTGGGGGTGTGCGACACGTCCTTTAAGACATTTAAGTCTATATTATATTCCAGACCGACCTAGCACATAAGTGGAATAAATTCAAAGTACATGTTCTGCTCATCCGATCGAGATGATCTTTAGATCAATCTTACACCTCTCTGAAAGAGGAATCCAATAAAAATATTGGGATCGTCATCTGAGCATCAAAACCCAGAGTTTGGACCTAGTTGTCCAATTTTAACACAGCTCCACATCTTTCATTTCGTACAAAATTTTCTACTAGAAGCTCGCTTCTTGTGGATTTTTTTTATTTTCTTGAGCAAGGATCTCTCTCTTACATTCATTCGGTCCATCCTTTTCCCATTAATCAAGTCGTCATTGATTTGGATATTTTCAATCCTTGTGATTTCACAATCTTTCAAGGAGCTCCACTCGATTTCTCGTCTTCAGTTGCTGAGGCCATCGATGAATTTTCTCCTTTTCAAAGTGACAAAGCCATTACTATTGAGACTCACCTTCAGAATGTCAATATTTGCATAAGCAAGTCTCGCCCATATTCCGACTATGAAGATGTGAAGATGCATATTTTCATTCTCTCCTTAGGTGGTGATGTTTCGGAATAGTTCCAAGAGTTCCCTGATAACACTTTTGATTTGTTTCAATCAATCATTTATGCCTTTGAAGATAAATATGGAGATAAGAAAAGAGTCAAAGAAAAAGTTGAAGGAAAGGGAACTGTAGAAGTTGAAAATGATTTCATCAAGGAATTAACTCAGATGGTTAAGGTTATACAATTGAATCAAGCTCAGGTAATCAAGAATATGGAGGTTAACCAGGCTCAACTCATTAAGAATATGGAATTTAATCAAGCGAGATTAATAGTTGATCACGCCAGGGAAATTGGTTCTATGCATAGCAGGTTATTGGCCTTAGAAGAAAAATACATTAAGGAAACGACAATCATGGAATTTAATCACTACAATCAAATAGCAACCATGGAAGCAAATCATGAGAAAGAAATGAACTGTATGCAAAATTGCTTCAAAGCCATGGAAGCGAGTCATGCACAGGTAATTAAGCACACAAAAGAAAAGCAAGCACAATTTGTAATAAATATGGAGAAAAACCATGACAAAGAAATGAATGCCATGGAAAACTGGTTAAAGATAATGGAAGTTAATCATTCTAATCAGATGTCCATTATTCAAAATCATATGATTGGAATGGAAGCAAGACATACCCAAGAAATAACTGCCATGAAGGACAATCACTTGCGGGAAATGAAAACTATGGAGGCCAATCAGATAAATTTGCAAGACAGATTCGTGAAAACTGAACTCAATCAAGCAAAATTAATAGTAAGGCATGCTAGGGAAATGAGTTCCATACATAAAAGGTTGGAAGAAAGGAAAAAATCACGGGTACAGAAGTTTCAGTGTGGTACATGTTAACCACTGGAGTGGCACCTGATGATTATGTGAAGACTCCATGCCCACGGATGGACCAGAGGACACTTGTACCATCAGATATCATCACATATTATCAATTCAATAGTGTTTAATATCTACTTATACTTCTCATCATCTTTCTCTTCTACCCAGAATCCACGCCCTACGGGGAATTGTAATAAGTGATTCTGGTAATGATGAGTTTTGAGTCAGTATTGAGTCTGTAACAAGCCTAAGTAGCCTAGGACCTTGCCAACAAGTGAGTATTACTCTAGGAGGTTTTTTTCACTTGGTTAATTACCATCTCTCTACCAGGAGTTAATAATTAATTGAGTTTTTTCCTCCAATTTTACCCCAAAGCCAGAGTACGGCTTGATGGTGAGGCCTTGGGTGAGTCCTAGTGTCTAGAGTCAATCTATATTACATATTAGATTACACAAAAAAATTCATAGAATTTGGTTAGGTCTAGGTAGTAATTTTTTAATTTTTTAGATTTCCTGCAAGTCGAAAATTGTAATTTGAATTGTAGTAAGTGTTGCTTAGAGAAGTTGTATGGGGTATTAGTAATCAAAATTACACCTCTCACCCTCAACTTTCTACTATGACACACTTTGAGGGGTTAAAAATGTGTTTTGAACCCTCAAAATCCATTTTTCCTAAGTTTAGTGGGAAATCTGGCAATTAATTAAACCAGAAATTAAATAAATGGAGAAAAAGAAATATCCACACATGCTAAATGAGATGGAAATGAGGTGGAAAATTATGGAGGAGTTAAAGTGAAGTCCTAAGGTGACATGGACTCCTAAAATCAAGGAAAGGACATGTGTTCAAAAAAAATTGAATTTTTGGCATTAAATGAGAGCTGTTTGCTTGGAAATTTGAATTTGTGAAGTTAGTGCATAGTTGAGAGGATTTGGGAGAACATTTTGTGGAGATTTTTGTGGGAAATTGTCTCCACATGGATTACAACCCATATACATTTGTCATTCCATCATAAAATTCGAATTTGGCACATAAGAAAAGAAGAAAATGATGTCCACTTGCCAAAATCCGATTTTTACACTTGGCAATGGAGCACCACTTATCAAATTTGAATTTGCCTTGTGATCTCCTCCCTCTCACCACTTGGCATTTGGTTCTCCATTGAGATTTGCTCCCAACTTTCTATATAATGAAGCCATGGGCTCTCATATTGTATATTGGATACGAGCTATTGTGTTTGCAGAAGCGCTGCTACTCTGTACACTTTTCAAGAATATCAATAAAAAGACTTTGGGAGGTCCATTCTTAGGTGTTCTTCCTTTGGAGCATGGTGCATTGGGAGCTATTGTTATTGTTATTGCCTCCTTGTCGCCTACACCTACCTACAAGTTAGTGGAAAAAGCCTTCAACCCCACAAGGTGTGGTTGGTGGCAAGGAATTCAGAGAAGGAGTTGTCACCTACTCCCAACTCTCTCCGTTTAAACTATCTCCTAAGTTAGCCAAGAGGGGTGGTCCCTAATAGAAAAACGAAGTTAAAGATTTTGAGTTTTTAGGAGAATTGTTAGAGTGAAATTGGATTATTTTTAAAGATTTATGAGCATTTTATAAGCAGCTTTGCAATTAATAATATCAAATCATTCAACCAATGCCTTTAAATAAAGTGTTCAAGAATAACGCTCAAAAGATGAGAACACAATAATCATGAAATGGAAACAAATGATGTCAGCACAAGATATTTGCAGGATAAAATGATTAAACGATAACCAAATCTCAATATTTAGACATATCTTGTCATAGTTCAAAATAACCAAAAAATTAGATGTTGAAGATAAAATTAAACTTTGCGAAATTAGAAAGTAAGCATCACACTACTTGCATGAGATTAACAACCATAAAAAGGGAAATGTGATGAAGAGTGTTCTTGGTTCATTTTAGTTAAACGTTCTCTACAACAGACATTTCAAATCAACTCTTCAATCCCCAGACCTCACCCTCACCGAAATTATGTGGATCTCACAGTGAGGAGTCAATAGGGGAGTAGAGGGTCTCTAGAGGTCTATACAACCAACTTATGTTGGAGGTAAGTTTTAATGAGTCATTTGTGTGAAACAAATGTTGATTAATCTCAAAATGATACATGCAAATTTTTCACAAAAGATGAGATAGCACTTGCAATAATTAACCAAACTTTGAGAGAAAAAATAGACTTATGTGTGTTGTGGCATTAAATGGCAAGTGTAATGAAATAAGTTCTTATAAAAAGGTGCTTCAATGGTTCCTCAACATGCATGAAGCATAATCATTAAATCAAATGGAATGTTTCCAAACATGTGAATTGCTTACATATAAAAAAGAGATTTTGCTCAAGTTTGTAGCATTGGGGTTCATGCATGTAAGTTTAATTTAACGGAAATTTAGTTAGATGGATGTAGAGTGTATTAGTTGTTAACTCATTAGCATGCTTAAAACGAAAATCAGAAAATGAATCAATCCACCCAAGAAAATCCTTCCTCTTCAACCAAGGAAGGGGGATACCATGAGAAAAATATCCCAAGCTCCCTCAAGCAAAAAAAGTTATTTTATTAATTTTACAAGAAGGAAATGACCATGAGACATTTTCTAAACCAAGGAAAGTCTTTACAAATAAAAATTGAGACCATAGACTTTTCCTCGATAAGAATTTCTAAAAACTCAAAAAAAATTCAGACTTTACAATAGGAGAAGAGAAGCTAAGCCTCTTCTATGCCCACAACCAAAGAAGAGAGAGTTATCTTCCTCATTTGAAATTCAGAGCCCAAAGGTCCTACAACAACTTGTTAGTAATTTCTTGTAGTTGTCCACTCAAATTTTCACAAGAAAAAGTTCGGAAAGAAGGCTACAAAACCAATCAAATATTAGACAGATAAAATTACAAACTATTGCACAACAATTTACAAAGGGTTGAGCCAAAGAGTTTGAATAAACTCTCCTCTTTGCTTAGTCATCTTCAAACTCTTAGATAGCAAATGAAAGCAATGAAGTATAATGTTTTAAAAGATATTCAAATTTAGAAGTTTTCGGCTTGTATACAAGTTGTGTCTTAAAACCCTTGCAAAACCACTTTGTAAGATAAAACTATGAAGGTTCAAAGAACAAATGAGAGCTCCTTTAAGAATGTATCAAGAGTGGGTTGGTCTCTCCAAAGACTTCCCCCGACACTTGATTCTTTGATCTCAACAAGATGTCCCCTCTACAAAACTTCAATCAAGAATTAGTTCCATATAGATCTAGCAATAAACAATGATAAGAAACTCTAAAGATTTATTTGAAACCAATTAGAGCATTCTATACCTAGAGCATACTCCTAAATCAAATGTCAATGTAAGATAGCTCTACATTAACAAATTGACAAGAGCATATGAAAATAAATTAAATCAAAGCATGGGTAAAAGGAATTATACCAATGATCAACAATTCATCACACTCCAAGAGGAAGAACAACTCATGAATGAAACCCCAAAGTCTTTACTAATATTTCTAAAAGTGTACAAGCCAACAGAGTTTCCGCAAGCACAATAGATAGTCACAAGATACAATATGAAAACCCATGGCTCCATTATATAGAAAGTTGGGAGCAAATCCCAACGAAGAACCAAAATGCCAAGTGGTGAGAGAGAGGAGATCTCAAGGCAAATTCGAATTTGATAAGTGTAGCTCTATTGCCAAGTGTAAAAATCGAATTCTGGCAAGTGGACATCATTTTTTTCTTCTCTTATGTGCCAAATTCGAATTTTATAATGGAATGACAAGTGTATATGGTTGGTAACTCATGTGGGGCCAATTTTCCACAAAAATCTCCACCAAATATTCTCTCAAATCCTCCCAAATATGCACTAACTTCACAAATTCGAATTTCCAAATAAGCAGTTCTCATTTAATGCCGAAAATTCAATTTTATTTGAGCACATGTCTTTTCCTTGATTTTAGGAGTCCACATCACCTTGGGACTTCACTTTAACTCCTCCATAATTTTCCACTTCATTTTCACCTCATTTAGCATGTGTGGATATTTATTTTTCTCCATTTATTTAATTTATGGCTTAATTAATTGCTAAATTTCCCACTAAACTTAGGAAAAGTGGGTTTTGAGGGTTCAAATTCAAAACACATTTTTAACCCCTCAAAGTGTGTCATAGTAGAAAGTTGAGGGTGAGAGGTGTAATTTTGATTACTCATACCCTATACAACTTCTCTAGGCAATGCTTATTACAATTCAATTACAATTTTTATTGCAATTTTTGACCTGCGGGAAATCTAAAAAATTAAAAAATTACTACCTAAACCTAACCAAATTCCACTAAATTTTTGTGTGATCTAGTATGGTAATATACATTGACTCTAGACACTAAGACTCACTCAAGGCCTCACCATCAAACCGTACTCCGGCTTTGGGGTAAAATTGGAGGAAAAAACTCAATTGATTATTAATTCCTGGTAGGGAGATGATCGTTAACCAAGTAAAAAAAAACTCCCAGAGTAATACTCACTTGTTGGCAAGGTCCCAGGGTACCTAGGCCTGTTACAGACTCAATACTGACTCAAAACTCATCAATACTAGCATCACTTATTACAATTCCCCGTAGGGCGTGGAATTTGGGTACAAGAGAAAGATGATGAAAAGTAGAAGTAGAGCTTAAAAACTCTATTGAACTAATGATATCTGATGGTACATGTGTCCTTTGGTTCATCCTTGGCCATGGAGTCTTCTCATTATCATCAGGTGCCACTCCAGTGGTCAACAGGTATAATCTTTTCTATGCTTTGAGTTATTTCATTTTCCATGTATTCTTGTGAATTTGCTAGTGCACAGCTATCTTGTATTAGCATTTGATTTGAAAGTAGACTCTAAAGGTTGAAAGTTCTAGTTTAGTTTCAAATAAATTTCTAGAAGTTTCAATTCATTGTTTGCTTATCTAAATCTACATGGACTAATGTGTGACTTGAGTATTGTAGAAAAATCCTTTTTGGATCAAGCGTGAGGAGAAGTCTTTGGAAGACCAACCCACTCTTGAAGCACCTTTAAAGGAACTCTCATTTGTTATTTGGATTTTCATGATTTATCTTACGAAAAAGTGTCTTGCAGGAATTCGTTCGGACATAGTTTGTATGCGAGCAATCATTTAATAATATTTTACTTTTCATTGTTCTTCATTGGATCATATTTTGCGATTTAAAGAGCTTAAGCATGGCTAGAAAAAGAAGAGATTTTATTCATCCTCTTTGGCTTAGCCCTTTGTAGATTATTGTGCAATATTTTGTAATTTTCTTTATCTAACACTTGGTTGGTTTTTTGTAACCTTCTTTTCTAATTTGTTTTCTTGTAGCAACTTGTGGCATTCACCTTCAAGAAACTACTAAAAAATTGTTGCAGGACCTTTGAGCTCTAATGTCAAACGAGGAGAACTCTCTCTTTTTCCTTTGGTCGTGGGAAGTTAAGGAGCTTGTTTGAAGAAGGTCGAGTTCCTTTTGTGGCTTCTTCTTTCTCTCTTCACCGTGAGCATTGAGGAGGCTTAGCCTCTCTTCTTCACTTGTAAAAATCTGATTTCTATTGAGTCTTTATATTGCAGAAATTTCTCATCAAGGATAAGTCTAAGACCTCAAGTTTCATTTCTAAAGGTTTTCCTTGAGCTTGTAGGAGGCTTCATAGTCTCTTACCTCTAACAACCAATAAAAAGATTTTGGGAGCGTGGGTTTTACCCATTGGCATCTCAATCTCTCCATTTTTTTAGAGGACTTGTGGCGTGATTTGTTGATCTCTTTAAATTGCATGCATCTCATTTAATTGGTCAATTAACACAACCATGCATTTCATTCATTTCACTAGCTATTCACTTTGATTTGCTACAAGTTTTAATAGCATCTACTTTCATAGCAAATTCAGTTTTTTTTTATACGCAAGCATCATTACTTGACTTTATTTAGCTTGAAATCTACTTCAAATTTGCTTATGCTTCACCATTGAGCACAATTTACAATCTTTAGTTTGATGCATCAAGTAAAACTAAATTTTATTTCATGATAAGCAAATATATTTCAAGTTGAACTTGAATTTTCATTTTCATATTAATTTACTTTTAGATCTTACATGCCCCAAGCATCACTAAAATTTTACCACCAACATAAGTTGGTTGAATAAACATTTTAGGGACCTTCTACCTCTATAGACTCCTCATCGTGGGATCCAAACCTTTGAGCGAGGGTGAGGTCTAAGGATTAGAGTTCAATTGTAATCTTGCTTTAGAGCTAACTAATAAAATAAACCAAGAGCACTATCTCATCACATTTACTTGCAAATTTTTTGCTATCTTGATGGTTTAAAGTATCACATGAAAATCTTCTCTCAAAAAGCATTTTAATTTCTTAAATTTCGCAACAAGTTTAATTCTATGGTACTCTGAAATTTGCTTACTTTTGCAACTTCATTGCATGTTGTCATTTTAATGGTCATTATGCTTATGGATGATTGAAATATCTTGTTTCATTGGCAAGTACCCTTATTTGGTGTTGCAAATTGAATTGCATGTTGTTATCTTGGTCTAACATTTGAGTTTTTCTATCACCTCATTTACATTCTCCAAAGTAGATTACTAATTGTTTGTATTTTGGCAAGATATCTTCACATGTTTTGATTCACCAATTTATTTATCTTAAAAGCATTCTTGTATCCTGCATTTATAATATCTTGTGCGAATAGTTTCATGTTTCATTTTTCAGGATTACTTTTTCTTTCCACTTGAAAGCATTCCACTTCATTTAAGCAAATACATTTTCATTTTAAAGAGCAACACTCTGGAGGCATTGGTTTCTCATATGTTTCATGCTTATCTTATATATTGATGGTTATTGCTCATATCACGTTTTTTGCTTATAAATCTGAAGAAGTAATCTATTTAACTCTAACAACTCTCCTAGAAACTCACATCCTTTAACTTAGTTTTCCATTTAGGGACCACCCCCCATAGCTAACCTAGGAGATAGCTTAAACTGAGAAAGTCGGGATTAGTGTGGCAGCCCCTTCTCTAAGTTCCTTGCCACCAACCACGCCTTGTAGAAAAGCATGAAGCGGAAGAGAAAAAGAAAAAGGCTCGATAAAGTTGATGATCGTATGCAACACAACTTTGAGATGAGTCTGAGTCCTAAAATGATTAAGATTGCACATGGCACATCTTGGAAGCAACCTATGGATTTGCCATAGAGCAGGCATATGCTCAGTATGCACTATATTGAACACATCTGATGCCATAAGGCATCATTTGTATTGTATTTCTAACCCTACACCTTGTTATTTCATCATTTCATTTTTGTAGACTTACATTTCATGTTAGTAGAATAGTTAATGGTAAAAGAACTTCTATCTTCATATTAATTTCTCTAATGAAAACGCTGTTTGGTTTTCACTTTTCCCCCATGTGGATTTTCCCAGGGTAAGCTATTGTCTCTTTGTGATCCTACTGGAATTGTGTTTCTACTATTGTGATCTTCTGTGTAATTGCTTTATGATGAATTTAAATGCAAGAAAATATTAACATAAGAAACCATAAGAAGTAATTATTAGTTAAAGATCTTATGAAAAATCAACGCATGCCCCCAAGTTAGCCTTAACACTACATGATGGGCATGCCTTGATCTAGAACTCAGATGATGATATGCATCCCCAAGATGATTGGGGAGGGATTGAAAGAAGAAGAAGTTATTTTAACATCCACGAGGCTAAAGATAGCCTATAGGACAGATTGCTTCTCTATCTGGCTCTTGTATTCGGCCCTTTTCTTGTGAAGTTTCACAGTAAATGCTCCTAGTTTCTTGACAAACCCCTCGTTGAAAAGATTATCCCAAGAGCTAGCTACCAAAATATCTGCATAACTTTCTCTATTGTCTTTGAAGGTCTCACATTCTAAAATGAGATGCTTTTTTGTTTCCACTTTTCCAGAAGAGCAAAAAATACATACTCTTTCCTCCCACACTTATTTTGGCCTTTTCAGTGCCCTGTTTCACAATAAAGTTGATGAGAATTAGTCCTTAATTGTATTAAATCATGGAGCCCCAAAGCTAGAGAGAGAGTACACTACTGTAATGTTCCTACTTAGCCTAAGCTAAGAGGAACATTCATTTTTGGTTTTATTTTCTGTTGCATGCATAAATGAATAAAGGAGGACATGTAAAACTCCTAAGTAGACTAAATAAATCAATGCCCATGTAAACACAGTTAAATCAGGGCCATGTAAATAATCACTTGCAGATGTGAAAGGGGTTCGAGCTGTGAGACTGGGTCAACCTTGACCAAATCCACAACATTGTCTAGGTTCAATGCATCTACTAAAGGGACAGCGCAGTTTTAGAAGGAGGCCCCTCATGTGAAAAGAGCTAACTCATCAAGGTGGTTTAGGGTTTGCAAAGGCTCTCATCTTATAAAAGGAAAGGGAAGGCAGCAAGAGGAAATTGTTGATTGATCATATTCATGAGTATTTTGTCTGCTTAGACAAATACTATTCTCTGTTGTTTAGTGGAGAATTGTTTTTGGAATTCCTATGCAGGGATTTCCCTCTTCCTTTGAGGATTCTTGGAGGAGTGTTTTGTTGAATTGATCCACTATTAGGCTTGAGGCCAAGCTCTACTTTCAATTGCAGCGCTGATAAATTGAGGGTTTTGCTGCTCTTGCAAGCTGCAGCAAGTGGGAGTCTGAATCTGCAGAGATCTAGTGTATTTTGGGAGCCTCTTCTCATGGAGTGTGTCTTTTAACCTCCTAGAAGAGTGCCTCTTTTGTTTTTACTTCAGATCTACAATTTTGCAGTGGTTATCTATGTAAATTGAGCTACAGCGTTGTTCCTATTGATGGACTGCGTTATTTTGGTGTGGGGCTCTTCATGGTGTTTTGCTCATAGTTTAGATCAGAGATCTCTAGTGTTGGGCTTTGCCTTCCACTTGGTGATCCATGGATTAGCTTGCTGATCCATGTCCTGTTTAAATCTGATCCATTGTAATGAAATGTTATATTCAGAAATTTACTGCAGCATTTTACAGATCTGCAACTTGTTTCTCAGATCTACTCTTATTCATGCATCATTTGGTCAAAACCCCAAGGGGATCTTGTAAAGAAAACTATCTAGTTTCCAGATCTGAAATAGATCTGATGTTTTGTCCACAGATTTGTCCTAGATCTGAGTTGTAATATGTAGCTGCTACAACCCCTGAAAATAACGTTGTTGAGCCATTTCTGCTGATATATACATGTTGTAGCTCTCTTTTCTGAAGATATATTGCTCTCTTGTCTCATGTAATCTACTGTATATTGAAGGAGCTTCACTTTACTTCTGATTTGCTGTTGTACTTACATTTATTAATCATATATGATGGCCTCCTGCTCATATGGACCAAAACTGCGTTATTCTTGAGGCAGTTTGTTGTGCATAGCTGCAGCCCCTCTTGTAGGGTGTTTTTCAGCTAGACTAGGTTGTGGGAGACCTGTTTACCACACCTAGTTTGATTTGTTTTTGCTCCCCTTCTAGATCTAGACCCCAGATCTATTGATCTAAGGGATCCCAGGGCTGCAAACTCATTTCTGTACATCAATCTCCAAACGAGTGCGTTATTTTTCCAAGCTTGCTGTGCAATCCCAATTTGGGAACATTACAGTGGGATCGGAGCTCCTTTCTTGGCACAACCTGTGCTTGCCTTGGAGCACCAGTTATGCTGCATTTAGAAGAAGATGATCCTCTTACTGAGAGGGAGAAGAGATACCAAAATAGAAGTCATAAAAAGTATGACTACACTACTGATGATCCTGACAAGGGTCAAGACAAGGGGAAAGCCCCTGAAACTACCAGTGACAAAGAAGGAGAAGAGTTTGCAAGAACTCTGTTAGTGGCCATGCAAGATCTGGCCAAGAAGATCAAGGAGATGAGGGTGGACAGAATGAGGGAGTCTCTTGGGAGATTTCATCAAGGAGAAAGCTCTGACATGTCTCATCATGGGACTGGTCAACCTGTGAACCTTCCACAAGCCTCACAACGCTCCACTATGCCTACCTTCTTGGCTGTGGAGAATGAAGGACTTCAAGAGAAAGCCTCCCTTGAAGGTTACTTTGGGGAGTATGACTCTCAGAGTCAGAGATGCAAGGATAACTTGAGTTTCCAAGACTTTTGCCATCTCAAGGACCGAAGGAGACCAGTGCAGCAGTGTAAATATGGTGGATTCTTTCATGGTAGACACCACACTATGGGCAGATTCTTTTTGCCCAATTTTGATGGATCATCCTCCAGTTCTGCCAAGGCATGGGTAGAAAAGCTGGATATTTATTTCCAGCTGAACAAAGTCCCTGAAGTTGAGGCCATCAAGATTGCAGCGCTGCACTTTGAAGGTGAAGCACACAATTGGTGGTTCCATGGATTATCTACATTGGGACACATCAATGTGACTACCTATGTTGAGTTCACTAGAAGACTGGTGGAGAGGTTTGACAGGAAGGATCCTGAAGCATCCTTCATAAGCCTTGCAAAACTGAAGCAGTCAGGAGATGCAGAGACTTATATCTCTAAGTTTTTAAGATCGTCAGTCATGGTCCCTGATCTATCTGTAACAAGGAGAGTCTACATGTTCATTGATGGCCTGGAGGAACCCTTGCATGGATTGGTTAAATCTACCAAGCCCATCACTTTGCATGATGCCATCGAGAAAGCTAGAGATCTCCAAGATGCCTTGCCAAAAGCAAAGGCAACTTTCCAAAGCAAGGCCCCTCACTTTTCTAAGGGGAAAGAAGGAAAAGTTGCTCCTCCCAAGGAGAGCTCTTTGAAGAAACCTCTTGATATTGATCTCAGGAGGGAATTGAGGAAGAAGAAGTTGTGCTTCACTTGCCAAGAGTCATGGGTGCCTGGACATAGGTGTGCTACTGGAAGAGCACACTACATAGAAGTCTTCTCTGATTTGGAGGAGGAAGATGATGATGAGGAACCTAGGAAGGGTCACAATGCTGATGATGAGGAGGAAGAACAAACACCCACCAGAGATGGGAAGGGAGCCTTTGCTCCAACCAGTGGGACTCTTGCCTCTTTGAGAGGAGTGCCTAAGTACTTGACCCTAAAAGTACAAGGTTCAGTTATGAGAGAGTATCGGTACTGATTGACAGTGCGGCAACCCACAACTTTATTGATGCTCACCTTGTGCAAAAGAGGGGAATCCCCACTGATACTTTTGAGGGATTTTATGTCTTGGTTCCGGGAGATAGGACCATGCATTGCATGCAATATGTTCCATCACTCTCTGTCACTATGGGATCCTACACCCTGGTGGATCACTTCTTTGGGGTTGACATACCAGACACCAACATCATCTTGGGTTTCCAATGGTTGATTACCTTGGGGAAGGTTACCACTGATTGGAAAGCTTTGCAAATGGAGTGGGTGGACCTGAAAAGTGGGAAACCACAAATGATTCAAGGCATGCACACATATCCTTCACCTAATGTTTCCACACAAACAACGGAGATGGATTTGTGCTGTGGAAGCAGGGATCTCACAGTCCCTTCTCTCATGTTCATGAGGATGCTGCAAGGGACATTTTTATCTTATGGCAAGCCACCTGGAATGCCATCAGATTCAAATCTTGTGGGGGAAGCCTCACAAAGTACTGCTCCAAATCTAAATCCAAGAAGGATTGGAGCAATAGAAGACCAAGCTACAGTGTTGTGGTTTAGGGTTTGCAAAGGCTCTCATCTTATAAAAGGAAAGGGAAGGCAGCAAGAGGAGGTCGTTGATTGATCATATTCATGAGTATTTTGTCTACTTAGACAAATACTATTCTCTGTTGTTTAGTGGAGAATTGTTCTTGGAATTCCTATGCAGGGATTTCACCTCTTCCTTTGAGGATTCTTGGAGGAGTTTTTGCTGAATTGATCCACTATTAGGCTTGAGGCCAAGCTTTACTTTCAATTGCAGCGCTGATCCATTGAGGGTTTTGCTGCTCTTGCAAGCTGCAGCAAGTGGGAGTCTAGATCTGCAGAGATCTAGTGTATTTTGGGAGCCTCTTCTCATGGAGTGTGTCTTTTAACCTCCTGGAAGAGTGCCTCTTTTGTTTTTACTTCAGATCTGCAATTTTGCAGTGGCTATCTATGTAAATTGAGCTACAACGTTGTTCTTATTGATGGACTGCGTTATTTTGGTGTGAGGCTCTTCATGGTGTTTTGCTCATAGTTTAGATCAGAGATCTCTAGTGATGGGCTTTGCCTTCCACTTGGTGATCCATGGATTAGCTTGTTGATCCATGTTCTGTTTAGATCTGATCCATTGTAATGAAATGTTATATTCAGAAATTCACTGCAGCATTTTACAGATCTACAACTTGTTTCTCAGTTCTACTCTTATTCATGCATCATTTGGTCAAAAGCCCAAGGGGATCTTGTAAAGAAAACTATCTAGTTTCCAGATCTAAAATAGATCTGATGTTTTGTCCACAGATCTGTCCTAGATCTGAGTTGTAATATCCAGCTGCTACAACCCCTGAAAATAACGTTGTTGAGCCATTTCTGCTAATATATACATGTTGTAGCTCTCTTTTCTGAAGATATATTGCTCTCTTGTCTCATGTAATCTACTGTATATTGAAGGAGCTTCACTTTACTTTTGATTTACTGTTGTACTTACATTTATTAATCATATATGATGGCCTCCTTGTTAAAATTGGACAACTAGGTCCAAACTCCATGTTGTGATGCTCAGATGAAGATACCAATATTTTTATTGGGTTCCTCTTTTGGAGAGGTGTAAGATCGATATAAAATTGATCTTAATCCGATGAGTAGAACATGTATTTTGAATTTATTATTTATAATAAATTATATGTGCAGGTCGGCCTTAAGGTTTTACACCCCCAGCAGATGTGTCACACACCTCAATGATGGATATAAATACAGTCAAAGTTGGAGAGCATTTCACTCATCTCATCTCATAACACCTTCTTCTCTTCTAATCTAGTACGAGCTCCTTGGAGGACAATTTCGGTTCACACGTGGGAAAAGAAGGACGAAGAGGTGTTGTTGTCGTTGCTGCTGTCGTTGCTGTTGTTGCCGTTGTTGCCGGTGTTGTTGCCGTTGTTGCCGGTGTTGTTGCCGTTGTTGCCGTTGTTGCCGTTGCTGCCAGTGTTGTTGCCGTTGCTGCCGTTGCTACCGGTGTTGTTGATGGTGTTGTTGCCGTTGCTGCCGGTGTTGTTTCCGTTGTTGCCATTGTTGCCAGTGTTGTTGCCGTTGTTGCCGTTGCTGCCGGTGTTGTTGCCGGTGTTGCTGCCATTGCTGTCGTTGGGGCAACGTTGACTTTTCTGGGGTTGACTTTGAGTTGACCGTGTGGCTGTTTTGAGGGTTGTTGTGACACATGTTGGGTTGGCTGACCAAGGAGACTTTGCTAGTTGAAGCATCCTGTTGACCGCCATAACGCACCACCACATTTTTTCTGTTTCTGGTTTGTCTTCTATAGATCCACTGGTATGTTCTATCAGCATTTTACTTGATTGTTTATGTGATTGCTGTGGTGAAAAGTAAAGTTGCATCAAGCATAGAACATCTACATAATTTTACATGGTATCGGAGCCGAGGTGAAGACAAGCCCTAACTTATAGCAATCACCATCTAAGAAAAATGGGTTCAACAAGTTATGGCTTCAAGGAGGATGACAAGTTGACTGGAAGAGATGACTTCCATGCTTGGAAGATGATATTAGATCTCAAATTGGAAGACCATGATCTCATGGACCATGTACTGGGTAAGATACAAGAACCTCCATCCAATGCTACTGCTGCTGCAAAATCCAAGTATAAGAAGGGAGAGATCAAAGCAAAGCTAATGATCAGGGAATCCATTCATAAAAGCCTGGTGGCCTACATCTCTGAGTTGGGCACATCCAAAGAGATGTATGATAAATTGATCCTTATGTTCAAGGTAAACAATGCAAACCAAGTGCTATTCTTCAAAAATCAATTGAAGAATCTGAAGAAGGGTCGGGATGAGTCTATCCAAACATACTTTCTGAAATTGACTGAAATCAGGAACAATCTGCTGGCTATTGGGGAGACAATAGCCGATCGTGAGATGGTACTCACCGCACTTGGAGGACTCCCATATGAATGGCAAGTATTCAACACTACCATTCTCAATAATAGTACAATTCCTAACTTTGACGAGCCACTGTCAAGATGCATGCAAGAAGAGACAAGGATGAAGGAATTCGAAAATGACAGAAATGCTGCCTATGCTGCTCATTCTAGAAAGAAGAACTCTGGTGGTCCTAAGAACAAAGGAAGAGCAAGGGCCCAAGGAAAGAAGGGCAAGTTTGTTGTGCATAGCTGTAGCCCCTCTGGTAGGGTGTTTTTCAGCTAGACTAGGTTGTGGGAGACCACTTTACCACACCTAGTTTGATTTGTTTTTTCTCCCCTTCTAGATCTAAACCCCAGATCCACTAATCTAAGAGATCCCAGGGCTGCAAACTCATTTCTCTACATCTATCTCCCAAGGAGTGCGTTATTTTTCCAAGCTTGCTGTGCAATCCCAATTTGAGAACATTACAACTACATTATATAGATGGCACCCATGAAATTGACACAAGGCACCCAAAGCTGGCTTTTGGACACATAAAGATGTTTTTGAGGCTTGATTTGAGGACCATTCCTCAAATTGTGGTGGATCGTGGTGGTTGGAGACACATCTTGCCCTTACATTGCACTTTTGGATCATTTTTAGCACTAAAAGGAAATGATATCTTTCTTAGAAAGACCTTATAGCTCACAAATGCGGGCAATATGGCATATCTTATTTTGTTGAGCTATTGGGTTGGCTAATAAGTTGTAACCCATTTGCTTTATGTCTACTCAAAATCAAACTTGTTTAAGGGTTTTATTTGAATTAATGAATGTGATAGACCTCCTATAAAATGAGGATCACTCCATTCATTTGTTCATCATCAATTTGTGGATTTCAACCTCCTTATGTTGAGATTTTGGGTAGCATCGAATGTTCTCTAGCTCCAAAACCTTGTGGAGGGGCTAGAACACATGAGATCTCCAAGAACCAGAAATGGTTTGGAGAAATTCCACCTGGTGTAAAATTTATTCAAATAATTAAATTTTTTAATGGGGACCCTAAGACTAACTTAGGGAAATTGAAAAATTACAGTGAATTAATTTACACATGAGGTGAGAATGTTCTAAGTGACGTGGATCAATCTCTCTCTAATCTTAGCTGTTGATTAGTGATTAGATCACATTCATTGATTTATCAATGAGAAAAGTATTAAAGGAAGGCTTGGGGTCAGCTGGAGAACACACACAAAGTCTAAGAGATCGAATTCTTCTGACGGAGCAGTGCTCGGACGAAGATTAGATCTAAGTGATTCATAGAAGCAGTGAGGGTCAGACGCAGTGATTAGTCGGAGGACCAAGAGTACAAAGCAAAGCAAGGGCAGCAGAGACGCAGAAGAGGCAGTGTAGCCATCAAAGAGTGTGACGCAGACCCTAGAGAGGGTGACGCAGACCCACGCAGGGGCAGCGCGGAGCCTCCAAGGGACAGTCCAATATTAGCTGGAGATCGAGGTTTCTAAGCCGGCTGGGCTAAAACTCGGTTCTAGGAGGAGTTGTTCAGCGCAGAGGAAGGGTGACACAGTCCTTCAACCAAGGCCACGCAAGCTTACGCAGTGGCAGCGTAAAGACTATGCAGAGCTAGCTGGGGTTTCACCAGTGACCTATCTGAATCAGCCGAGACTTGCAAAGTGAGTTAAAACTCACATTTATCTCTATCTGTCGAGGTTTTCTCTGTTGGGTGAGTCAGATTAGGAACCCTAGATGTACTCGGAATATCGCTGCTTAATAATAATAAACCCTCAAAACTGTTGCATCGGTTTTCCCACATTGGGTTTTTCTGGGGACATTTGTCCGAAAAATCATGTGTGTCCTTTGTCATATGTGCGCAATGCTTCAGTAAATGATCTATAAATGTGTAGGCTACTAGTTGTGTTTACTTCACTATTTTCTAAATATTTCTGAAAATAACTTGTATAATTAAATCATGAGTAGAGATGTAAATCAAGATACAGCGGTAGGGTTTCTGGGATTTTGCATTTAGAAATTTTCACATGGTATCAGAGCGATTGCAGATCAAGTTGAAGCCATCAACAAGAGGCTGAAGATTTTTGCTGCAGGAACGACAGCTGAAGCAGCACAGATCCGGGAAAAGGCAGTGCAGCACCAGGGGGAACGCAGACCCAGCAAAAGGGACACAGAGCTGACGTAGACCCTAGTGGTGACGCAGAGCCTATCACGCTCACGCAGGGCTGATGCAGACCGTAAAGGGTGACGCAGTCCGAGTTGGAGAGACGTTGTGTCGGTTGTCGGGGCTGGAAGTGCAGCTTCTGATCTTCAAAGTTGCTGGTGGTGCATCAGTTTTGTCGGTGCAGAACAATGCCTAACAAAGGTGACAAAGTAAGGGGAAACAGCCCCTCAACAAATTTTTGCCAAGAAATATGAGACTCGATCAGGAGGGTGATCGTAGAGGGTTGATTCGACAGATTTGGTGGAGGATTTCCGGGAGGGAAATCCGTTGTCAGAGGGAGCAGTTTCTCTAGAGGGTTTCTATCACCAAGAAACCTAGATCCGATCTTTTGTTGAGTGCAGCAGCTATAGAAGGGAGAAGAGGACCTGTTTCGACTGTTTGAGCAGAGATGGCCCCGTACGGACTGAGAGATCAAGATAGGTTAGACGGTGTGTCTAACTTTGCGATATGGAAAGCCATAATCTTGACAATCCTGGAGGTGTACGGTATAAGAGACCACGCAGAGAATGTCCTAGATGTGTCAACCGATGCGGATGCTCTGAAGAAGTTCAACGAAAATCAGGTGTGGGCTAAACGCTTGATCATGGATGGAGTAAAGGATCACATGGTCCCGCACATTGTCAAGAAGAAGACGGCAATTGAGGTGTGGACAACTCTGACCACACTGTATCAAGGAAGCTCTGTCAAGCGGAAGATGCTTCTAGAGAACCAAAAGCGGATGTTCCAAATGCACAAGGGGGAGGAGATCGATCCCTTCCTCTTCAGATTGCAGACTATCTGAGACCACTGATTGTCATGGGGGCAACTCTGGATGATGGGCTCATGGTGAGAATTGCCCTGAATGCAGTCACCGATGAGTGGGAGACCTTTGTCCAAAGTATATTGGGCAGAGCACAACTCCCAAATTGGGGAGACATGTGGGCAATCCTTCGACAGGAGGAGATCCGGAGAGAGACCAAGTGGGAATTCAATAGCGGAGGAGGAGGAGGAATATGCAGCCCTAGCATCTAAGGGGCAGTGGTAGCAAGGGAAGAAGAAGAAGGACCTATCCAAGGTTTGGTGCTTCAAATGTGGTGAACTTGCACACTTCGCCAGCACTTGTCCTAAGAGGAAGGACAAGGAAGCTTCAGATTCCAAGGCAGTAGCAGCTAGAGGAGACAGTGGCAGCGAAGATGATGTGGCCATGAGTGCTCATGTGCCTTGAGAGAAGAGGTGGGGCGACAGATCTGTAGAGCAGCTACAGATGGTGGGAGGTAGGATCCTTAAGGTGCCCAAACTCTTGGATCACAAACGAGCTATGGGAGCCTAAAGACAGTAGCAAGATGGCTGAAGTCAGTGGTGCAGAAGATCATGGGAGGCACAACGGAAGCGCTAGTACGCTGAAGAGTCGAGCAGCGTAGTGCAGTGGTAACAGCAGCGTAGAGGCTGATGGGACTTCAACAGAGCAAAGGGGCAATGCTTATGCAGTAATGCTTACGCAGTGCAGAGCAGCAGCAGCGCAGAGGCTCCAGAGGGACAGCGCAAAGCAGCAGCAGCAGAGGGTGCTTCAGTTATGAGATGCAGACAGATTGACTTGTCTGTCATTTGATTGGGTGATTGTCCTTCAGTTGCTTACTTCTCAACAACTGAGTTGCAGTGCAGCAGTTAGCAGTGGCAGTGTTATAGGCAACATGATACAGCAATTTGAGAGGGAGCTACAGTGCAGATGTGGTAGTGTCAGTGGCAGTGACATGGGCAGCAGTGCAGTGGATGGAGGGCAGCAGGCCAAGCATCAACAGCACAAAGACCAATGCCAGAGATCAAGGCGATGCTTCAATGGTGAAGTATTGCTAGAGAACGTTCCTCGCTAAGAGGGAGTGTTGAGATTTTAGGTAGCATCGGATGTGCTCTAGCCCCAAAACTTTGTGGAGGGGCTAGAACACATTATTAAAGTGTAACTAGGAACAGTCTTCATATTGACTATGTAAATATGTATTTATGTAAAGAAGAAGACAAAGATAATAAAATGTATTTTGTTGTACTTGCTTCATGGGTTTCATGAGCAAGATTTTTATTATAGGTCAATAGACTTCTTCTTGATGTCTATTAGGGTTTTGTCTTCTAGGTATAAATATAATTGTCATATATATGAATATCTAGTCTAGAGAAAAAGCTCCAAGACCTTGTCAAAGAAACCGTGAAAGAATGGCTTAAGTCAGCCCTCAAAAAACGTTGAAAGATAAGCTCAAATGTTGTGTTAAAGTCGGCCTAATGCACAATGATGAAGGCGGCTGTATGGTCGGCCTAAAGACAGGGTATGTGCCCTATATAAATACCCTGAAACTGCGGCTTAGTTGAGATAGAAAATTGCGGATTGCTCTGTAATAGTGCAGATTTCCTGAAGTATAAAGTGTGGATTTCTGAAGACGGGATCAAGGTTTCAAATGCATATATAAGGACAGAAGCTTGCGGACTTGACAGCATGGTTCAACAAGTAAAACTTCAGATTAGTTCAGAGTCAAAGTCAAAGGTAAATCTGGCATTCGGATAAGGGTTAAGTAAGTGCTAATATTCTACAGCAGTTTGATGTATATACAGTGAGGTGTGGATCTGTTTGGGGTGTTGTACAGTGACATTATAGTGAAAGGATGTTAAGAAAGGTAAATCTATGATTTACCTTCCTAATGTACAAAATAAAAGGGAAAGACAACATATCCCAAAGTGAAGTAACCTCAAGGTAATAAGAAGTAAAAGGTCACGAGTGACCTGGCCTAATATCTGAAGAAGTCAACGAAGATAGTCTTAGAGATCAAGTTCTCTAGTATTGATACAGGGAAGTGCAGGTTGGTGCAGAAAAGAAATGGTCAGCGTTGGAGATTAACAAAGAAAAAGTAACAAGGTCTTGGAAGCATTCCTAGGTTGAGGGTGTGAGTCTTGGTCATGGTACTTGTCATTTGAAGATCTATAAGAAGAATTCCTTACGGGTTTTCCTCTCCAAGAGGGAAAGGTTTTGCCCTGGCTCTAGGAACCTAACTTTTGTGTCTCATGTATTTTGATAATTGACTTGATGAAAGACTAAATAAGCTAAAGAAGGGAAGACATAAGTAACTCAAGTAACCTCACGAGTAATTATCAAGAAGAGAATTTGAATTAAACACCAACCCTCTAAATTCTCAACACACACGAGATCTCCAAGACCAAGAAATCGTTTGGAGAAATTCCACCTAGTGTAAAAGTTATTCAAATAATTAATTTTTTTAATGGGGACCCTAAGTCTAACTTAAGGAAATTGAAAAATTAAAGTGAATTAATTTACACATGTGGTGAGAATGTTCTAAGTGACATGGATCAAGCTTTCTCTAATCTTAGTCATTGATTAGTGATTAGATCACGGTCGTTGATTTCTCAATGAGAAAAGTATTAAAGGAAGGCTTGGGGTCAGTTGGAGAACACACACAGAGTCTAAGAGATCGAATTCTTCTGACGGAGCAGTGCTCGGACGAAGATCAGATCTGAGTGATTTAGAGAAGCAGTGAAGGGAAAATGCAGTCGGAGGACCAAGAGTACAAAGCAGAGCAACGGCAGCAGAGACGCAAAGGAGGCAGCGCAGCCATTAGAGAGGCTGACGCAGACCCACGCAAGGGCAGCGCAGAGCCTCCAAGGGGCAGTCCAATATTAGCTGGAGATCGAGGTTTCTAAGCCGACAAGGCTGAAACTCGATTCCAGGAGGAGTTGATCAGCGCAAAGGAAGGGTGACGCAGTCCTTCAGCCAGGGCCACGCAGGCTTACAGAGTGGCAATGTAGAGACTACGCAGAGCTAGTTGGGATTTCACCAGTGACTGATCTGGATCAGTCGAGACTTGCAGAGTGAGGTAAAACTCACATTTATCTTTGTTTGTCGAGGTTTTCTCTGTTAGGTGAGCCGGATTATGGCACCCTAGACGTACTCAGAATACTGTTGCTTAATAATAATAAACCCTCAGAACTGTTGCACCAGTTTTCCTGCATTGGGTTTTTCCGGGGACATTTGTCCAAAAAATCATGTGTGTCCTTTGTCATATGTGCGCTATGCTTCAGTAAATGATCTGTAAATGTGTACGTTGTTGAAGCAACAAAATTATAAGCTTGTTGAATTGAATGTAAAAATACACAAGAGATATTTGTAATAATAATTTATTGATATATAAAATGTATAAGTGATGATGAATGTTACAATGAGACCCTGCTTATATACCTAGGCAGGTGTCCTTTCATGATTGGGCATGTCTTTTAGACATGTCTTTTCACTAACTTAATGACTACTTAACATAATCCTTATTTGACTATTTAGTAATTACATTTATTTTTAATTATTTATTTGTTATGAATTATATTCATAACATGGCCTTCTTCTCAAAAGTCTTTGTCCTCAAAGCTTATTTTCTAAAAAGTCCTTCATTTTGTGTTGATCATCTCGACACGTCATATGTAACTTCACGTCTCATCTTAACCCCAAACAATTTTATTCACTTTGCTCACTTCATTTTTTTTTTACTATGACTGTTCACATGTATAATCCGCTTGTGATATTATTTTGGATTTTTTTAAATAATTGAATTAATTAAATTATATAATCAAATTAATTAAATTAATTATATAAACTAATTAATTAATTTATAATTATATAATATAATTCGTATGCGATTGGAACTAATATATATGACCCAGTGGACTGAACCGGTGATGTATAATTCGAATGTGATCTAAACCGCTGTATCGACATCCATCGGGTACTGGGCTGGACGTAGTTTTTTAAACGACTACTCGACTGCCACACAGTTTGGTGCAGAAGACTTTTATTGCCCCCATTCCAATTAACCTCATCTCCTTCATAGCCCAACCCTTGGAGAGCTGATATGCGTCAAATCCAACAAGTGACGACTCCGTTGAGTTTTTCAAATCAAGCCCTACGTACCCTAACTCGATATCACGGGGGCGGACGATCATGACGAACAACCAGTCGTTGCTTGTATAACCACAACGACCTGTCCGCCGTAACCCGAATTTCAACGTGATCGTGATCCAAACCCTTCCGTAAATCTTTAACTTTGAGCCCTTAAATCGACGCATCGTATCGTCCATCATTTTATTCCACACAACACCATAGCGCTGTTGACTTATTGACCGATCGACGTTATGCCTCTTAACTAAGCTGTCAGACACATTGGGATCAACGATAGTCGTTGGTTTCACGCCTAGAGAGATCGTAGTGGCAATCGTTGGTTTTTAGTGCTGAGACAAATTGCATGTGTGGAAGGCCAACAGGTCCGACAGCCCCTCATTATTCTCATTTGCCATGGTCTTCTTCTTCGATGTGTCTTTTTATGTGCTTTCTTTCTTCACGCCTTTGTCAGGTTTGGCTTTTTCATTTATCTTTTCTTCCTCGACTTCTTTTTTGTGCTTGGCTGGTTTTCGTTCCTTCTTTTCCTTTGAAACCTTTTCTTCTTTGTCTCTCTCTTCTAGAGGTTCCTATTGCTTGACTTTTTTATTTTTATTCTTTTTGGCTTTAGTTTTTTGGGTCTCAATTTCAGTTGGCTTAGCACCCTCTTCAGAAGCAACTTTCTTACTAGTATTTTTTAATTCTACTTTATTTTGGTTCTTCAATTTATCCGATAACTTAAACGAAGCCTCCACCTTAGTCAATTTACCCTGCTCACTGAAACAACAAAACTAGTAGGCTTGTTGACTTTAATAGTAAAAATACACAAGAGGTACTTGTAGTAATAATTTATTATCTATAAAATGTATAAGTGATTATAAATGTTTACAATGAGGCCCTGCTTTTATACCTAGGCAGGTGGCCTTTCATGACTGGGCATGTCTTTTAGACATGCCTTTTCAATTAACTAATGACTATTTAAATAACCATTATCTAGATTATTTATTATTTACATTTATTGTATTTATTCTAATTGTTATAAATTATATTCATAACATTGCCTCTTCCTTCAAGAGCTTTGTCCTCAAAGATATATTGTTGGCAATTGTCTTCATCTTGCGGTTTGTCATATCAGTGTATGGAACGTGACTTCACTGATACCTCAGCTTGTATAAATTGCCGCTAATATTATTTTGGGCTAGGCTGCTTCTTTTTTTTCTTTTTTTTCTTTGGTAATAATAATTAATTACTTATTTATAATTAAATTAATATATATTACTATATTATATAATATAGTATATATATTTAATTTTAGGTTTCATTAAATATGTTTAATTAAAAAAAATTAACCAAAAAGCCACGTCTCACCCCATTCGACATGACTAACTCCATTCGAAGCTTCTGTCGTTTCAACCTCCGATACTCCGCAAAATCTACCGCCATCAAATCCTCATCATCCTCATCGCTCTCGCGCTGTTCATTCCCACGCTCACGCCGACCATCACCTCTCTCTAGAAATCCCAAGGGCCGATTCCCAGCAGAAGGATCGTAAGGATGATAACTGGGACTCCCCCTGCGATCCTGATGCAGTGGCTCATTGTCAAAATTAGGGTTTAGAGTTTGGCGTCCGTCATTAATGTTTGGACTCCGGCGTCTTTCATAGGACCCATAATTATTTCTCGGATGGTCAGGGCTTCGACCATCGAACCTCTGTCTATGGTGGCCGTTTAAATTGGGCCTTGTTTCATATTTATCTGACATAAAACTTCGGGAACAATCCGCTTGAGGCATACTAGAATCCTGATGTGCAAATGCTAACACAGGTAACGATGTACCTCTTGCACAGGAGCCTTTCAACCCAGGTTGTGCATTGAGGTGCATGTCTGCCCATGGTCCATTTCTACAGCAACCACTTACCAAATATGGCCTACTCTCTACAAACAAGCGTTTGATGGAGGTTGTTTCAGGTTGTTTTCGACCTCGCCTTTCAGAGTGATTATATGGTTCACAACGAGCACAACCAGACGAATTTAATGGGGGAACATAATTAGAACAGTCTCGGAGAGTGAGGGGCCTTTGTTGATCTGTTGGAGTCCGCTCATCTGGCGATTGTCTATGCTTCTTGTAAAAGGAAATTAAACAGAGATTTTGTTCACAATCCTCATCAACAAATGTTGCATGTCTAGACTTATCTTCCAAAGCCTCGATAAAAAGTCCTGCAGCGCGTGCACAAAGTGGATGATAAGCTACACGACAATTTTGATCAAAACAATAATTTAGATCACTATCCATGTGGGAACTTTCACTGGAATATTTTGGTTTGTGTCTTAACGCTAAAATCTTCTCATCCCCAGAATCACCACGCATAGGGGAACCTTCACTGGGAGGTTTTGTCGACTGTTTTTCCTGAAACCTCATACATAAGAGAACATTATCATCTTGATCTACATCATATTCATCCACATCAAGACCAGCTTCATCTGAATCCTCATCTTGATCTATATCCACTTTATTGGAATCGTCATCTTGATTGATATCACTTTCATATTCATTATTTTTAATTGCATCTTTTTCATTATCATCATGCTGATCAAAATCTTCTTCTCTTGCTTCACATTTTTTCGTTTCTTCACTGTTGCTATCATCTGGCTTATTATGGTTTTCTACATAACTTTTCTTAAAATGGGTTGTAGCTTCTGCACATGACTTTTCTAATTGTTGGAGCTTTTCTTGAATTTTTATAATCTGATCACTTTCTTCCAGATCTACACGTAATGGAACATTGTATGGTAAACTATGTTCATAGGCTCGTAAACTACGTTCATAGACTTGTAAGACTATATTGTGCGACATGGCTCCGATACCACTGAAACAACAAAACTAGTAGGCTTGTTGACTTTAATTGTAAAAATACACAAGAGGTACTTGTAGTAATAATTTATTATTTATAAAATGTATAAGTGATTATAAATGTTTACAATGAGGCCCTGCTTTTATACCTAGGCAGGTGGCCTTTCATGACTGGGCATGTCTTTTAGACATGCCTTTTCAATTAACTAATGACTATTTAAATAACCATTATCTAGATTATTTATTATTTACATTTATTGTCTTTATTCTATTTGTTATAAATTATATTCATAACACTCACTCATATTTTTAAATTTCTTGTTGAGAATCTTTTTAAAGTTGGGTGGCAACTTATCATGACACTTAACTTGCAAGAATTTACAGATTGCATATTGACCTGATCCTGCCCTTTCTTGCAATGAAGATATAGCATCTATGATCATTTCTACATCTTCAGCGGATTTCCTTTCGGAAGTAGTACTTTCAGAAACCTCATGTATCTCTGAGGTTTCAATGAGGGCTTCATCAAATTTGCTTACGTCTTCGTTCTCTCCATCCAAGTTTTTGTTGGAAGTTGTTTACGCAATTTCTTGTGTGCTTGGCTCTTTAATATTGTCATGGCCATCTACACGAAACATTCTACCATTTTCCATTTTAGAACATTCTTCATTGTTATGATATTGTTCATCTTCTTGTTTCTCAAAGATAGTCCTCATCCACATCATCTTCATCTGAATCATCACCTTGATCTTCATAATCTTCATCCCCATCAGGATCGATATCTTTTTCATATTCATCATTCTCATCAACATCTTCTTCCTTATTATGGATTTCCACATAACTTTTCTTAAAACATGTTGCAGCTTCTACACATGAATTTTCTAATTGTTGAAGCTTTTCTTGAATTTTTCTAATCTGCTCAATTCCTTCAGGATCTATACGTAATGGCAGATTGTGCAGTAAACTAAGTTCATAGGCTCGTAAACTACACTCATAGGCTCGTAAGACTATATTGTGCGGCATGGCTCTGATACCACTAAACCAACAAAACTATAGGCTTGTGGACTTGAATGTAAAAATACACAAGAGGTATTTGTAATAATAATTTATTAATATATAAAATGTATAAGTGATGATGAATATTACAATGAGGCCCTGCTTATATACCTAGGCAGGTGTCCTTTCATGATTGGGCATGTCTTTTAGACATGTCTTTTCACTAACTTAATGACTACTTAACATAATCCTTATTTGACTATTTAGTAATTACATTTATTTTTATTTATTTATTTGTTATGGAATCTGGATTATATTAATAATAGCTGCTAGTTGTGTTTACTTCGTTATTTTCTGAATATTTCTGAAAATAAATTATATAATTAAATCACAAGTAGGAGAAGTAAATCAAGATATTGCAGTAGGGTTTCTGTAATTTTGCATTTAGAAATTTTCACACCTTAGAGAGAGCTCCACTTAGCATTTGCTACTTGCTACTTCTGGAGATGTCATCTTTTGGGGAGTTATTGCTAGTGGAGACTAGTTTATGTATTGGAGATGTCTTTTTGTGATTGAAAGAAAGAAATTTCTTGGAAATTTTTTGAGTATATGTGTTGATTTTTAATGGTTTACATGTGATGAAATATTGCTAGGTTATTCTATTGTACCTTGTCTGAATGCACATTTTTATTGAAAAAACTATTTTATTGCATGTTAAATCTGATTTTCCTTGAATTCCCTAGAAAAATTCGTTGAGAGCTCTTTCTCCTCATAAAAAGATATTTAGGGCGTTGCAAGTGAAAACTAGGATTTCCCCCCTTACTCCATGCATAGATTTGATATCTCTTAAATCTAGCCCCTAAGACTCCATCACCCAAGTAGGTAAAGGAATTAGGATCCTTGTGGTGGTCAAAGCTCATTGAAAACTTTATTTTTTTCTTCCTTTTTTGTATTCTTAAACCCTTTAAGGCAACCCACTAGGGCTAGGGCAAGGGTCGAATTCAACTATGGCTTGTGGAAGAAAGATGTTGGAGCTTCTTTGGCTTGACCTTGTTGAAATAGGTAACTAGGTTCGGTCTTCATAAATATGAAATGTACTCTTGATTCTTGTATACTGTAAAAGAAATAAAATTTATTATTATTATTATTGTAGCATGGGTTTCATGCTCAAGGTCATTTTATTTGTAGGTCAAGCACCCATTGAGTGCTTCTACGTTTTGTCATAGTGTCAAGAAGTCACTTGAGTCATTTCATAAATGAAAGGCCCCATTGGGCATCTTGTATTATGTAAGTCAAAGAAATGTCAAAAGGCTCCCTCCAAGACAAGTCAGCCTACAAAGAGACAAGTCGGCCTAAGCTATGACAAATCGGCCTCATTAGGGCTACTTGACTTACTCAAGAAGCCTATATATATATATAAGATCAACCTCATTTGAAGAAGGCATCATCAAGTTCGATCAAGGACAAGAAAAGGAGACCTAGAAGGAGCGAAGAGAAGAAGACTAAAAGAAGAAGGATGCAAAGACTTGGAGGATTGTTGTTTTCGGGTTGCCATCCTCCGCGCGTGTGAAGATTAGGGCATCACAACTACTGCATCAAGGTCGTATTGCAAATATACCAAAAGGAGTTGAAGTTTGGGGACAACAAATCTAGAAAGGAAGTTGAGTCACCAAGGGAAGAGGATCAAGCCAAGAAAAGGAGAGAAGGTTCACAATTCTGCCCTAAATTACTCACACGTGCGAAAGTGTAGATCTGAAACAGTGACAGAATTTTTGAAGTGAAGCCGAATTTTAAAGGTTTGAAGCAGGTTAACTTGGGTTGACTTTGTGAAGGACAAGCTCATCAAAAGGAAAAAAATGACTTGGTCTTGGTCAGGTCTTAGGTCTTGGAATTTGTCATTTGAACATTCTATAAGAAGAGAAGAATTCTTGTGGATTTTCCTCTCAAGAGAAGAGACTTTGGCCCTGGCTAGCAGCCTACATTTTGTGTCCTCTTGCCTCTTTCATCTTCATAGTTTGGTAGTTCTTTGATGATAAAGAACACTATAATAATCAAATAAAGAAGAAGATAACTACAAGTACATCAAGTCAAATAAAAGAACATCAAAAGAAGTTATCAAAAGTAAGATAAATCACCCTAATCTAGTGGCACCTAGATTTATCAAAGGACCTCACATTTATTGACTTGTTAGACTCAAAATCTAGCCTCTTTCATGGTGAAGTTTGCCCTAGTAGGGCTGACATCATCAACTCTATGCAATTTATGCCCTAATAAAACCTTAATCTTACACAAGGCTTCAACTTAGGGTTTATTTAAAGGTTTTCCATCACTTTTTGTTGATTCCATCATTAAGCATACCTTTTTCTTATGCTTGCATGCCTAGATACTCATTAGTTGAGCTACATCTTGAAACCCTAGCTACCAAGTATCGTTTTAAGGCTTTTTTTATGGTACATTGTTCCTTTTACATAGAGAATTGTGCCCTAATCCATAGAAGTACTTAGCACTTCACTTATATCACCTTGAGCCAATTGACTTAGAATATCCTTTAGGTGAGAAACTGGAAAACTCCCAAGGAATTAAATTCCACTAAAGAGCAAGAGGTGGAGTGCTAAGGTGACAGTGGCAATCCACCTCATTGTCGCATCGTGGTCTGGCTCTTGCCTTGTGACGCAAGGCCTGCTAGATTTTGAGGCAATAGTACTCACTGAAGCTTAAAAAAATGAAGACAGATTTTATTAAGAAGAAGATATAACGTTCAAATTGATTTGCAAACATTTTAAATGATTCCCTATAGAAATTACAACAATGGATTCAATCCGATCATGCAATGTACTAAAACAAGATACTGAATCCTTCTACAATATTTGCAGAATATAAATCACGATCACTCAATCACATGCAAGTAAGAGAAAGAAGTAAATCAATCGCACAACACAAGATTTTCCCAAGGAAAGCAACTGCTCAAAACCCCTCCATCTTTATTGTATAATCAACCAAGGAATCATGAAACAATACAATGCATGTGTGCTCACCACAACCTCATACAGTCTACCAATTGTCTCACACTGATCTAGGAAAAATTGGACCAATACATAGCCAATTTCCTGCCCACCTTCAGCCTGCCTTGCTCATGCAATCCCTCGGCAAACTAATTCCTATTAAATAAGAATTTCAACCTTCCTTGACTGTGCAATCCACCATGGGCTTCCTGTGGCTTTATAACTGCAGTTGGGAAGTTCATTAAAAATACAACTGATAGTTTACTTGCCTTTAACCTTTGTCTCAACTAGGTCGTCATCAAAATTGACATGCATGCAGCTATTAATAGCAGTGTGGAAAAAGTCGCAAAAAAGTCATGACTTTTTCAAAAAATCAGGATTTTTTACCGGCGCGATAACATCGGCCGACTTTTTCACGATTTTTCAAACCCAAAAAAGTCGTGATTTAATCGTAAAAAACCCAACTTTTTGCCGAGTCGATCGAAAAAAATGTGAAGCCCATCAACGGTGATAATAAAAGGCCGAAATGCAATTTTTATGAGTTAATTTTTTGTCGGTTCACTGCGTTTAAGACTGTGGAGAGTCCAGGAGAGGGTTTCTTTGCGATTTGCATTGGGAGTTGAAGATTTAATCACACATCCACTGCTCGAGCTTGCAAATTGGGAGGTGTCGGACCGCCATGGTTTGCTGCTACTTCTAGGTAAGTTTCTTCCTTATATTTTCTCATTTTGTTACATAAATAAATTATAATATATACATATATATTAAATGTCTTATTAAATTTTAAACGTTAAAAAATCCCCTTGTTTGGTTGTTGTGGGGTATTTTGGAAGTTTAGAAGTCAGCCAGCAGTAGCTACTAGCTACTAGCTAGTAAGCTACAGCCTCCTTTAGTAAGTTTAGAACTCGGTTCTCCAGCAGCCAGCTCCTTTCCTTCAACCTGCAACCAACGTAATAAATATTAAATATTAAAATTTAAAATTAATTTAATTAAAAGTTCAAACTTCAGTTTCATAACTTATCACCCTTTCTCCTTTCTCCTTTATCACAGAATCCGAAAGCTCAGATTTGTTCATATTCACTGTTATCACAGTATGCCTTTTCTCCTTTGAAGTTTGCACTATATCACTGTTATAAATCAGCATACAAAATGAACAATGGCAGTCCCAAAATTTGTGCTTAGAAATTAGAATCTAGAGTCTAGTTAGAATCCTAGATTAAATTAAATTTTAAAATTTCAACAGTTCAACTTTCAAGAATCAAAATTCAAATTAAAAAAAATTCAAACCCTTGTTCACTATTTAATGATTTTAATTTATGTGATGGGCAATTTTTAATTTTTTTCAATTTTTGTTTTGTGCCCAGGTTCAAACATCAAAAAGTTTCAAACAAAATGCTAAGGAATTTGGACCCTATGTAGGAGTATGGTGAACCTGATCCTATACCTGAAACTAGAGGTGTCAATAGAACGTATTTGTCTTGCAAGTTTTGTGGAAAGCATATGTCAGGGGGTGTCAACAGATTAAAATTCCATTTGGGGAAAATTCTAGGGCAAAATATAGAACTTTGCCCAAATCCAACTCCAGAAATTGTCTGAGAGGCCATTAAATCGTTGATGGATAAAGAGGATGGAAAAGACACCATGGCAGTGATGAAAAGCCAACTTGTAGGGAGCTCAAGAGTGGGGGCAAGTGAGAGTGGTTCTTCTGCTTCAGCATCACCTTCCACTCTCAACCCCTCAGCTTTCTCATCCTTTTTTGTCCCTAGAACCACACCTAGTGCACAACCTCGCATCAAATCAGCAATTAAAAAAAATGAAAAGGCAGAAGCTGACAGGTTGGTGAGTAGATGTCTTCTATGGAGTGATGTTCCTTTCAACATTGCCAAGATAAACCCATTCTACCAACCTATGTTTGATGTTGTTATTGTCGTTGGCCCGGGGTACAAAGCCCCTACCTTTGCAGAGTTGAGAGGGCCTCTTCTTCAAGATGAAAAGAATGATTGCACTGCTAGATTGGAGGAGTTTAGGGCATCATGGGAACACACTGGATGCAAAGTCATGTCAGATGGTTGGACTGACCAGAAGGGTAGGACCCTTCTTAACTTCTTGGTTAGTTGTCCCAAGGGGACAATGTTTATGAAATCTATTGATGCATCTGCACACATTAAAGATGCGCGTTTATTATGTGAGTTGTTAGACATCTTCATTCAAGAAATAGGCCCACAAAATGTTGTCCAAGTCATAACGGACAACGCTGCAAATTATGTTGCAGCTAGCAGGTTGCTTATGGAGAGGTATCCTACCCTATTTTGGACACCTTGTGTTGCTCATTGTATTGACTTGATGTTGGAGGATATAGGTAAGATTCCTATGGTGAGGCATATTGTTGAATCATCCAAGAGCATAACAAAATTTATATACAATCATGCATCTGTGCTTAGCTTGATGAGAAGATTCGCCAACAACAAAGAGTTGGTGCATCCTGCGATAACACGCTTTGCCACTACTTTCATATCTCTTCAGTCTCTGTTGAATTCTATGTGGGACGTGAAGAGCATGTTTCTTTCACAGGATTGGCGTGAGTTATCTATTAGCCGCAAACCAGAGGTAGAGGGCATATGCAGACTTGTTTCATATGATCAAAACTTTTGGGTAGGAGTAGAAGAGGTGTGTGCCATTTCAGAACCTTTCGTAAGGGTTTTTCGGTTGGTTGATGGAGAGAAGCCCGCAATGGGCTACTTGTATGAGGCCATGGATAGAGCCAAAGAAGCCATTCGTGCTTATTATGAAGATAAGGGAGATGAGGGGTTAGAGAAACAACAGGTCATATGGAGAGTGATTGATGACCGATGGAACAATACCCTCCATCGCCCCATTCATGCTGCAGGTATCTACTTCAACCCTGCATTTCCTTACTCCTGTGGTTTCAGATTTGATGCTGAGGTGATGGATGGATTCTTCATATGTGTTGAGAGGATGGTGGCATCTGAGCAAGAACGTGAAGATAATTCTAAAGAAATGGAAATATATAGGATGGCAGGTGGCACATTTGGTTTTACCATCGCTATTAAGAATAGGACGACCAAAATGCCAGGTAAGCTTCAGTTTGTTTCAACTTTCAACTTTCAAATTTAATAATTCATTGTCTCTTCATAATTTTTGCTTCTCATTTTTATTTTAACTTGTAGATGCTTGGTGGACAAGCTATGATGGTAGAGTACCCCATCTCCAAAAGCTTGCCATTCGAGTGCTCAGCCAAACATGCAGTTCCTCTGGGTGTGAGCGCAATTGGAGTGTATTTGACAAAATACATAGCAAAAAGTGCAACAGGTAAAAAAATTTCAAATTAAATTTTTGAAATAATTTGATTATTTTTACTATATAAATTTTCTAAGTACTAATTTATAATCTATGACCCTTTTACAGATTGGAATCCCACCGCCTCAATGACATGGTGTATGTCTACTACAGTATTCGATTGTGGATGAGACAAATTCAGAAAACTCCTGATATGGATGCCATCTCATTGGACAATATTGATACCACTGCTGCATGGAGGGTCGAGACTAAGAGGCCAGCCATGGAATTGATCCCTAATTGGTTAGATGTGGATCCAGAGGCACTAGCGCCAAAGGAGGTAGAAGTTGCAGAGTAGGAGGAGCCAGGGGTAGAGGAGGAGGAGCAGGGTCAGGAGGCAGGGCAGGAGGAGGATGTGGAGGAGGTGACACCTTCTAGGATGGGCAGTAGCAGCGGCAGCGGCAGAGGACAGAAGCCACCTCTTTTTTTTGCTTCTAGAGGACGATTGGGTCCATTTGTATCCTGAGGGGCAGGGCCTTCTTCCTCTAGAGGAAAAGGCAAAGCCATTCCCTATTCCCGTAAAAGGGGCAGGGGATCTTCATCTTAGTGACTGATTAGTTTATGACATGGAGATGACTCATGATATACATTTATTATAATTTTTGTTGATATTTTGACTCTTGAGACTGAGACAGGAGTCAGGACTCAAGATTCATGACTCGATTCACTATTTTGATATGTGATGTAGCACTAGACTTCATATACATATTATATATTTGCTTCTTTACATGTTTATGTGAAAATGCATTTATTTGATGTTGTGGATACTTTATATGCTAAAAAAATTTTAAAAAATTGAACAATTTTGTATTTTTTTAATTTTCCCGACTTTTTGCCGACTTTTTCAAAAAAACCCCAACTTTGTTGAGTTTTTCAACTTTTTTACCCTTGCCGATTTAATCCCGACTTCGATTTTTTCCACATTGATTAATAGTGAATCATCAGTTACTTGGTAGATCACTACTTGTGAATTAAATCTATTTTAATTCACTTGATCTTCCACTAGCTCATCAATCAATTAGAACTAGTTAAATAGATTTTAACTCAATTAATTTGAGTTAACCGATTGCACTCACACCACACTAGTGCTACAACTGCAATTGGACCCTGTAAATAATAGAATCACTCTACATGCCTATCCTTTGACCCTCAACTCGAAATTCTTGAGCTAACTAAGTCTATCACACTTAGTTAACTATTACAAGTTGTTATGAGATAAGATTACAATTTATTTTCCAATTTATTTAAAAATTGGACACCCACATTAGCACTAATGTGTCACTGAATTCCTCACTCATGTGTGACCTTGAATCCCACAGTAGTATGTGGTGCATTTTCTTGTTGAATTTCAACATTCCCTTTTGTAGCCAAGTTTGTATTCTCCTTGATGCCAACCTCATTTTTAACAGGCACAACCGAAAAATGATTTATGACTACCATAGATTAAAGAATTAATCAATAACAGAGTTTGGAATATTAGCTTTGACATCTGTGTAATACCATCAAAAGTTTGGAATATTAGTTTAGACACGTGTGTAATATCATCAGTAATATCTGATTATCACAGTAGTTCGTAAGAAAACATCAACCTGAGGAACTTTGGGCAAGTCAAGGTGTGATCTGTCAATTTCTGCTACAAAAAATAATAAGACAATAAACGAGAGCATTCAGAAGGGAAGTATTAATGTGGAATAAAATCCCAAGATATTGTCATTAATTATGTTTAGCTGGTTTAACCAGAAATCCTAGACAAGCTTGCAATGTGTCACAAAAGAATTGGATACATGCAAGAGAAGATCTAGAATGAACATATTTATTCAAGTTTTAACTGCCTTTATTTATTAGCCCACTGGGGATGTCAATTGGTCATTTGGATACCATTAGTATATTTTCTTCAGACATGGATACAAGTCTTGAACTGATAGGAAATATTAAATACTATATAAAATATATTCTATATTTTTTTTCAATTTCAAATACTGTATCTTGTTCATGTGAAGGTTATATAGCTAATTGACAAATAAAAGCATGGCCAACCAACTGGCAAGTAGCAGAATATAGTCCCCCATGCTTTGTAATGAAACAATCGAAGACCATATGCAAGGAACTAAAGAGTCAAAAGTAAATATTAGTGAATCAAAGGCAGTTGTACAATTCCTCACCTTCTTGAGAAACCTTCATTTCCATTGTCTTCTTTAAATGTTGCTTCAGTTGAACCAGTACTTGCCCTCCCAGGTACAAGTGTGTTGACATAATCATGCCTTCATTTTGACATAAAGTGAAAAGTAATGAATATTATTTTTATCAAAACTTTTATAAAGAAAATATAAAATGATCCACTCAGTCAACAATTTTACATACATGTTCATGCTAAACGGTATTTGGAAGTCTTCAACTGCAACCATTTTCTGTCGAAATTCATCTGTTACAGGACTATCAATACCATGTGGTTCCAATGCGATCCAAGGCTGCAAAACCATTTCAAATATTCAAAAATTGATAAAGGAGAGCAAACTAACATCCCTATACAGGTATTAATGTCCTATTATTGAAAATTGAAATAATATACAAGGCAATCAGAACTCAATATTTGTTGTCTCCCAGAAAGATTCAAAGCTTAATTGAAAATGTAGAAAATTCATTAATAAACAGGATGTTATTGTTTATGCTGTATTAAAAGCCCTTGTATTTCAGGCTAAGGAATGAATATGTATTGCAAGTACATATGTCAAGTTTCAACAGATAAAAGGTATATCCAGTTATCCGCCTACACCTGTACATGTACCTCAGCTTATTACTATCTGAAATGTGTTTCATGTAAAGCAACAAAAAAAAACTGCTGTGGCAGTGTTATGCTTATGGTGATAATATTGCCATTATCACAATAATATAGAAAAAATCCGACTTGGTGATAATATTGGCAGTCCTTATCACAATAAATTCAAGTTTTGAAATTATTGTAATAATTTCCTTTACCACATGAGGATATAATTATCACCCTGCAGAGATCCAGCCCACTTGAAAACTCATTTTTTATTTTTCAACCTCATTTTGCAAAAGTTACTAAGGTTTTTGAGCTCTGAGAATACCATGACAATTTTCCATCAAGCAAACAAGGGGAAATCTGGAGTTTTGATTGCCATCAACTGAACATTTGTGGAGTAGGGATTTACTCCAATCTACCATATCCATATTCACGGGTATTTAGAAAAAATTAATGCCTTTATTTTCTTTGTTTTCAAGATTGAATATAGAGTTTGCAATATCCATTAGATATACTTCTTGTCCTTTTCTAATAGGAGATTAAACGTTTACGTAGCTATGATATTTTAACTGCAGCACTCTTCAAGTTTTCTGTGGAATTGGATTCTGAATTGGCATTGGTTTAAAATATGACAAAGGTATTGAACACATAGTGGGGGTATAGAATAAACTCCACCTTGTGGCAATCATAATAGAACAAGGCTGAACTGCAACCTACATGGAATGAAACCGAGTAGTCTTTAGTGCGACTTTTTGAAGGCTTTTACGGTGACTTTTTATGGTGTAATTTCTCTAAATTCCGGCAGGAATTTATTGAAAAGAGAGGTTTGATTGCTAACTTTGCACAATCGAAGTGCCCTAGAGGTTTTTGAAGGTGATGAATCCATATATAGAGTCAAAAAACCAGTTTGAATAACAAAAGCCAAGATTTTACCTCAAAAATTTTCACCGAATTCCGGCACTTGAAATTTCAAAAAGTCGCACTAAAGACAACTCCGAATGAAAATGGTTGACAGAATCGACCGCTTGAAATACCACCTTGCCAAAATCCCAGGGATGGAAGTAAGGATTTGCCCCGTATCTACCCAAGAAACTGTCCATATTGCAAATAAATCATTTTTTATAAGATTAGGAAGAGAGACCAGAGGGAAGAAATGAGGCTTGAGCTTGCGAATAAAAATGCAAGCTTCTCAAGGGCGAGGAAAGTAAATCCTCAGCCCAACTTCCACAATGCCTGAATCCTCAGAGTCCCCAGCTTTCTGTGTCAAAGTCAATGCAAATAGGACACCTTTCTAGTTGGTCTATAGTTAAAACCTAAGTCACCTGGTTCAAGTACGTGTTTGAATTTGACCACCTTGAAATTCAAAAATAAAAATAAAAAATTGGATTAGAAAATTCGACATAAAGTTTGACAAATTATATATATATATATAGTATAACTTTCATATAGTAATAAAAATATTAAATAATTTTAATATTTATTATATATTATATACCTTTATAAATCTAAAAATCCAATCATTAAACTTTATAACTTATTTATTTATATATTATTACATATAATTCTATCATGATGAATAAATAAGTTATATATATATATATATATATATATATATATATTTCATAGTGCAATTAGGGTTAGCACAATATATCTGAAATTCTGATAATTACTTTTAGATCTTTTAACGTATTCCAATATATCATTCAGCAATTATACTTCTGAAATTCAACCATAAAGAACAATAGAGATCACAATGCACAAAAGAAGACAAGATTTAGCCTAGGAAAACCCACAACAGGGAAAAACCCAGCAACCTTTTCAATATAGAAATTCTTCATGTTCAATGAGAGACACACCTAGACCTATGGTCAAACCGAGTCTTCTTCTCCAAGTCAAGTCACCCAATCTGATTCTGTGATTCGCTCTATCTGTCTGACCCAGAATTTCAACCCTATTGCAATAGCCAGTTGCCCCAAAAAATTTGGCCCTGCAACAGTTGCCTCAATTACCCAAAAATTTTGCCTGTCTGCAACAGTTGCTCCAGAAAAATGCGAACCGTAGAGAGAGAGATCAATCCAAACATGAGAATGTTGATTTTTAATCTACCTTGGACAAGTGGTTCCCCATGGGTTAGTCTCTACCTAAGGAAAAGTGTCCAAAATAATTCTTTTCCCAAGTGTGACTTTATAAAGTGAAAGTTACTTAATAAGTGGTAAAGTCAATGTTAAATTATAAAGTGAAAAGTGACTTTAGACATAAAGTACAATGTGGGTACTTTATTTAATGGGTGAGTTAAGAAATAGAAAGTGAGAATTAAATGCACCTTTATTCTCATCCCTTGATCTAAATGAATCAGAGCCATTAGATCTTAGGGTTGCCCAAAAATCATTTAGGAAAACAAAAGGGGGAAAAGAAAGAGAGACTGCATTTCTTCTTCATAAGCAAATTGGAGAAAGGAGGCTGAGGGCTGGAGTAAAGTAATGAAGGAGAAATTTGTTGCAGCAAGATGAAGGTGTGATTTCTGGGCAAAGCAAGGCATAGAAGACAGCAGAAGATACAATACGAACATCATTTAATGTTGTGAGCTGCACGCAGTTCGAGAGAAGTTTTTGAAAAAAAATTAAAAATATGTACAGTGGTACGAAAATCCGTACAGTACAGTTTGTATCCGTACAGTACATATTTTCAGCTTCAAGTGGGCATGGAAATCGAGGCAAAGTGGGCACAGTTTTCAAGGAGTTTTGGGTTGAAGAGAGAAGTTTATTTTGTTGCTTTGTTTTGTCTGCAAATGTAGTTTTCCTGAACTTCAAAGATAAATAAATTTGAAGAGCTCTCTAACAGGATTGATTGAAGGGGTTTTGCCTGGGTCTAAGTTGACCAAAATCTTTGTGTATTTTTATGTGTTGCTGATATGTTTATGTCCATATTTATTTTCACCATGTGTTGACAGTTCCATGTGTCTTAATCATAGTTTTAAAAATCGGCCGGACCAACTCGGAATCGGTCGAGTCAACCGAGCCAGACCCCCGGCCGGACCGACTCGATGGAAAAATCGGTCCGAAGGTAGGTTTGTGACCGAGCCTGCCGCGCCGTACACCGAGCCGACCAAGCCAACCGAGCCATACACTGAGCCGACCGAGCCATACACCGAGCCGGCCGAGCCATTGTCTTGAATTACAGAGATTTGCAATCCGCATTTTGAGTCAAACTTGCAGTGCTTCTGAGTGTGAGCACAAATGGTCTGTCTTTGAGAGGATTCACACAAAGAAGAGAAACTGTTTGGAGCAAAAATGGTTAAATGATCTAGTGTGTGTCCAGTACAACCTCCAACTAAAACACAACCAATTGCTGAACAAAAGACCTGATTCAAATCCCATTGTGTTGGAGGATATTGATCCAACATCATATTGGGTAGTGGAGTCTTGTCCACCAGAGTTTGACTCTGATGAGGATATTGTAGAAATTTATGAATCTTGATTCTTATGAAGAAATTATTTATGTTAATCCGGTTAAGCTTCTCCTACTTATACAAGTTATCAACTTAATAAATTCAAGTTAACATCAAAGCAAAACACATAACAGATCTCTACCAATTCAGATCTAGAATAAGCACATGCACACATAGACAAAGTGACAGTTATTTCTGGACAAACTGTTCCCGAAAAAACCCAATGTGGGAAAACTGGTCTCTGGCTGCTGGAAGGCTCTATTACTAAAAATATTTATGAATACACAACTCTGGGTTCCAGATCTGGATAACCCTACAGAGAAAACTCTAGATCTGCAGCACCTGGCTAATCTAAGACCAACAATACTGACTGATCCACACCCTCAAACAGGATTTACAGAACTCAGCCAGATCTAGGCCTAGAAACCACAGATCTGCCCCTGAAAGACACTGCGTCAGCCTCTAAAGGCCTCCAAATGCTCAACGTTGTCATTGGAAGAGACTGCATTACCCCAGACTAGGTGACGCAGTCAATACGTTGCCCCTAAGGGTCTCTGCATAACCTCTAAAGGGTTTCCTGAAAATTACGTTGTCCTTGCAGTTGCTGCTGTCGTCTGTTGCTGTTGTACCTGCCGTCTGCTGCTGCTGCTGCCATTTGTTGATACTGTTGCTGTCGTCTGCTGCTGCTGCCTTCCTCTGCGTTGTCTTTCCTGATCTCTTCTCTATCTCTTGTGTATTCTAGACACCAGGATCAGATCATCCCCTTGGTCTAATTCCCCTCTCTGCAACTGAAACACTTGAGAATTCTTAGCAACCCCGCCCTAGAATCTCATCTTAGCTTCAGTGCTCTGCCTCTATGTGTCTTACAACCCCAAGCCTTTCCTTTATACTTTTCTCGTTGACAATTCAACGACCAATATTAAATCTTTAATCAATGGCTAAGATTAAAAGAAAGCTTGATCCGTGTGACTTAAGACAATTTCATCACATGTTTGTTGAAATTTAGTTACCGGAGGACAGGTGGTTCCCTAAGGCTTTGATTTTTGGCCTAGGGAAAAGTGTCCAAAAATAATTTAATTTTTCTCCTAAAGTGACTTTATAAAGTTATAAAGTCAAATCTAATTTAAAAGTGACTTTAAGTGATAAAGTTACCAAGTCTAATTTTAAAGTGACTTTAATAAAGTCAATGTGAAATTAGAAAGGGAAAAGTGACTTTGGAAATAAATGACTAAGTGGTTCTTTATTAAAGTAGGGTAAATTAAAAAATAGAAAGTGAGATTTAAATGAGCATTTAATCTCAGCCCTAGATCTAAAGCTATCTCAGCCATTAGATTTAAGGATTCCCCAAAAGTCACTTAGGGTTAGGTTAAAGGAGGAAAAGGAGGGAAAAGGTTATTCATTCTTTCATGAGCGGATTGAGAGAGGAGAAGAGAAAGCAAAAGATATTTCTAAGCGGTGAGGAAGAGGACAGCAACAAGGAGATTCAGCAAATCCGTACAGCAAAGACAGAAAACGATTTTCAAGGCAAGAGGGCATGAAAATCGAGGAGAGAAGAACAACATCTATTGCTGCTATATTGGCACGATTCCCAAGGAGGCCGTATAGCAGTTTGAGGGACTATTTTTCTGATTTCTATACAACAGAAAATCAGCACAGAAATCGAGGCCGTACAACAGGTTCAAGGCAGACGTACAGCAATTTCGTACAACACTTTTTTCGAGGTGGTATAGCCGTACAACACGTTTTTCTATAATGTCTGTAGCTGCAAAGTTTTCTATAATTTCTATTTTGTGTGGGCACAAAAATCGAGGTGGAGTTTTGCACGGTTTTCGAGATAAGTACATTTAAGAGATTGCTGTAATTTTTTAACTGTGTATTTCTGTCTCACTGTAAAAGATATTTATCAGAAATAAAAGAGAGCTTTCGAACTGGTTTTCCCCAAGAGTTGTAAGGGGCTTTTCCAGGGTCATCTTGACCAAAAATCAGCGTGTCAAAATTCTGTGTGGGGCTGATTTAATTTTCTGAGTTTTTATTTATGCATTTCAGCACTGTGAAATTTCCAAAATTTGTATTTTCAGAAAATATTTATTTTTTCCAACTTGTTGAATGTATGGCTATGGGAATGGGCATCTAACTTTATGGGAGAAATAAGGAGAAACTAAAAACCGGGGTTGGGTTATCAAATTTCTACATGGTATCAGAGTTATTTTGCTGAAAAGTGCAGTTTGGGACAGCAAGAAAAAAAATTACAGCAAGCTAATTTTTCACACAGAAAACAATACCTTTACCACAGCAGTGTTACTTTCAGTTTGTTAGGACAGCAAGCATGTCTTTGGGCTTGAGGGTGGAGGATAGGTTGGATGGGCATAGTAATTACAGTGTATGGAAGGAGAGAATGCAGAGCATCTTTGAGGAGGCAGAAGTCTGGGATATCATGGTGCATACCGCATAGAACCCTGTTAATGTGCCTACTGATGTAGTTCAGTTGGCAGCATTTAATAAGAAGAATAACAAGGGTAAGAGACTGATTCTGGATGGAATCAAAGACCATTGCATTCCTCATGTGAGAGGAAGGAGATATGCTCATGAGATGTGGATAGCATTGACGAATCTCTACCAGAGTATCAATGAGAACAGGAAAATGGTCCTAAGGGAAAAGCTGGAGACCATTAAGATGGGTAAGACTAATAGTGCAGCTGGATATCTCACAAAGATTACTAATGCGAGAGATGCATTGGCAGCAGTTGGAGAGGTCATTCCACCCACTGAGTTGGTGCGGATATGGCCTTCCCAGTTCATGGTTGAACTTCGCTGATGGGGTTTGTGCACGTGAGACCCTTCCAACTTGGGAGAGGTTCTGTGATGATTGCATACAGACAGAAATCAGAAAGAGCCAGCTTGGGGCAGCCAAACCAGTTGAGCAGGATGAACGATTCATTGGTCATTCATAACGGCTGCACCCTCTTCACTCGAATAGGGGTTGGGCCTCGGTATGGCCAGTAGTAGGTAGGTCAGCTATCTTATATGTTCTACTTTCTAGGTTCCATCCCGCAGAGGTGTTCTCCTCGATTAGGAAAGGTATTTTTTGTAGATTTATCTAGATGGATACGCCTCTTGTGTGAAAGGGTGAATAGGTAGCACTGTTAGCAGGAGGCAAGAAAGGCAAGGGAAAGAAGCAAGCTTCCACAAGTGGTGGTGGGGGCAAAGGCAAAGGTAAAGGTAAACAAGGGAACACGCAGAAGGACTATTCCAAGGTGAAGTGTTGGAATTGTCAGAAGATGGGACACTATGCAGTTGTGTGTCTGGAGAAGAAGAAGAAGAAGGGGAAGAACCAGAGCATGGCAGAATTAGCAGAGATAAAGGACTTTACGGATAGCTTTGACCGGGAGTTTGGGTTCATTTCTTGTGAGTCCACTAGTGCAGGATCACCTGCCACGGAGGTTGAGAGGGAGTGTGCATTTCCCTCCACTAGCGGAGCATCTTCAGGTATCTAGTATGTTGACAGTGGGGCTTCACGTCATATGACAAGAGTCCGTGAGTACTTCTTAGAGTTTCAGAGTGGCACTGATATAGAGGTAGTACTTGGAGATGACAGCGTTGTTAGAGCAGTCGGTGTAGGGACATTGACATTTTATAGAGAACCCAAACCTCCCTTGAAAGTGTCGGATGTTCTATATGTGCCAGGGATGAGGAAGAACCTCATATCCGTCTCAGCATTGGAGGACAGAGGGTATGAGATATTGTTCAGGAGAGGACAGGTGCTTATATATCCCAAGGGCGCTCCAGCTGAGACAGCTAGAGTGATTGGTGTACGCCATGCAAAGGTGTACAAGTTTGCATTTCAGCCCCTTTTGGCATTGAGCAGTAGTACCAGCAGCAAAGCTAGTAGTTCAAAGTTGTGCGAGATTTGGCACCGCAGGATGGGGCACATGTATCATGGAGCCTTGAGGACATTGCGGGAGATCACTACAGGTGTGCCAGATTTCAATACTGATCACTTTGATACATGCAGAGGATGTGCTATGGGAAAGTTTGCCAAATCCCCTTTTCCCAGCAGTGACAGAAGATCAACTAGGATACTTGATTTGATTCATTCTGATGTGAGCGGTCAGATGTCTCATGTTTCCTTGAGTGGATATGAGTATTATGTTTTATTCATTGATGATCACTCTAGGAGAACCTAGATTTATTTCTTGAAGACCAAGAGTGAGGTGTTCAAGCGAAATGAGTTCAGCTCTCAGTGGAGACTCGGGGACAAACGGACAATGGAGGAGTACACCCTTGGTGAGTTTGCTGACTATTGTGCGGAGGCGGTGCATTAGGAGGGAGTTCGTTAATTCCTTACAACCCCACAGAATCTGCGAAGTCATGGGAGAGGAAGAACAGATCCATCGTTGGGGCTGCCAAAGCCATGTTACATGATCAGGGGTTACCATTGTTTTTGTGGGCAGAGGCCTACAATACTGCTGTATATTTGCAAAACAGGAGTCTGCATCGTGCCTTGGGGCATGTGACTCCGGAGGAGGCTTTTTCTGTGAAGAAGCTTGATATTGGTCATTTTCGTATCTTTGAGTGTATTGCATACTCCTACGTACCCAAGGGGAAGAGGACCAAGCTAGAGCCCACCGCAGAGAAGGGTATCATTGTGGGCTACAGTGAGACCTCGAAGGCCTTTCGGATTTATATTCCCGCACAGAGGATAGTTGTTGTCAGGCGGGATGTGAAGTTTGAGGAGGATAGGGCTTTCAGGAGGCCACGAGAGTTACAGTATCTGGATCGGCTAGACCCTCAGAAGCAGTTGAGTCAGGCACAGGGATCCAGTGGGCAGGGATCAGGTGGATCCGGAGGTACATCGATTACGGTGTCATGTCCGTCAGTGAGCAGTGGCTCACAGATTCAAAGGGGTGGTGCTTCGGGCAGCATGCAGAGCAGTTCACTAGGGAGTCCACTGATGGACAGTTCACACGGTACTTCAACGTCTACAGGTTCAGTTTCAGGCAGGAGGACAGTAGACAGACAATCAAGAGTTCAGGCTCCTGATGATGAGGAGGAGGAGTTTCATTCTCCAGTGGGAGAAGTGTGCTCAGGGAAGAGGAAGCCCAAGTGGCTTCAGGATACCTTGAGAGAGGCCACATATGTTGCTGGGCCAAAGAGGCCAGTCAGAGAGAGCAAACCACCTGATAGGTTTTGTAGCTATATGGCAATGGTTGCCAACATCATTGACTCTAAGCCTTCTAGCTATGAGGAGGCAGCTATCCAGCAAGTCTGGAGAGAGGCCATGCAGGAGGAGTATTCTTCTATCATGAAGAATGATGTTTGGGAGGTGGTGTCGAGGCCTGAGGGAAAATCCGTGGTTACTTCCAGATGGCTTTACAAGGTAAAGCATGCTGCAGATGGCAGCATTGAGAAATTCAAGGCAAGGTTTGTGGCTAGAGGGTTCTCCCAGGTAAAGGGAGTAGATTATGAGGAGACCTTCACTCCCGTGGCTTGATATACTTCGATTCGCTCCATCATATCGATAGCAGCAGAGATGGGTTGGAAGATCCACCAGATGGATGTGAAGACTGCATTTCTCAATGGCTTCATACAGGAGGAGGTGTACATTGAGCAGCCACAGGGCTTTGAGGTGCATGGGAAGGAGTCCCATGTGTGCAGACTGAAGAAGGCCCTTTATGGCCTGAAGCAAGCTCCCAGAGCTTGGTACTCTAAGATAGATACATACTTGCAGGAGATGGGTTTCACAAAAAGTGATGTAGATCTAAACCTTTACTTTATTGTGATAGGTGAGGAGCTTCTCATTCTGGTGCTGTATGTGGATGACTTGGTCAGTACGGGTGCATTGAGACTCATAGAGCACTGTAAGAGAGATCTTGCGTCGGAGTTTGAGATGAAGGACATTAGCTTGATGCATTACTTTTTGGGTTTGGAGGCGTGGCAGGAGGAGGGGCATTTCTTCCTGGGGCAGGGGAAGTATATTGTGGTCATCCTTGGCAGATTCCACATGGAGGATTGTATACCCATGTCAACACCGATGATCACCAACTGGAAGAAGCTTCACGCTTCAGATTTCAAGTTGGTGGATCCCACATTGTATAGACAGTTGATTGGTTCCTTGATGTATTTGGTCAACACTAGACCAAATATATGTTTTGCAGTCAACACGATGAGCCAATTCATGTGTGAGCCCAAGAGGGTTCACTGGGTTGCTGCAAAACACATTTTGCGGTACTTGCAGGGGACAGTGGATTATGGTCTGGATTATAGGCAGGGAGATGGAGTGAGTTGACCAGGTTATACTGATTCTGATTGGGCAGGTTGTGCTTCTGATAGGAAGAGCACTTCAGGGTGTTGTTTTGGGTTGGGTTCGGCAGTAGTGTCGTGGTTCAGTCGAAAGCAGCAGTCAATAGCATTGAGTTCAGCGGAAGCAAAGTACATGGCAGCCAGTCTAGCAAGTTGTGAGGCCATATGGCTTCGCAAGATGTTGTTTGGCTTATTTGGTCAGCCGTTGAGACCTTCAGTGATATACTGTGATAATCAGAGTTGCATTAAACTCACAATCCAGTATTTCATGACAGGTCAAAGCATATCGGCATCAGATATCACTTCATCAGAGACTATGTTCAAAAGGGAGCTGTGAAGCTTGAGTAAATTCCCACTAATGAGCAGGTTGTAGATATTCTTACCAAAGCCTTACCACGGGGCAAGCATGTCTACTTCAGAGACAAGATGGGTGTGGTGAGGAACACCTTCCTCAGTAAGAGGGAGTGTTGAAATTTGGTTACCGGAGGACAAGTGGTTCCCTAAGGCTTTGATATTTGGCCTAGGGAAAAGTGTCCAAAAAGAATTTAATTTTTCTCCTAAAGTGACTTTATAAAGTTATAAAGTCAAATCTAATTTAAAAGTGACTTTAAGTGATAAAGTTACTAAGTCTAATTTTAAAGTGACTTTAAGAAAGTCAATGTGAAATTAGAAAGGGAAAAGTGACTTAGGAAATAAATGACTAAGTGGGTCTTTATTAAAGTGGGGTGAATTAAAAAATAGAAAGTGAGATTTAAATGAGCATTTAATCTCAACCCTAGATCTAAAGCTATCTCAGCCATTAAATTTAGGGATTCCCCAAAAGTCATTTAGGGTTAGGTTAAAGGAGGAAAAGGAGGGAAAAGGTCATTCATTCTTTCATGACCAAATTGAGAGAGGAGAAGAGAAAGCAAAGGATATTTCTGTGCAGTGAGAGGAAGAGGACAGCAGCAAGGAGATTCAGCAAATTCGTACAGCAAAGACAGAGCACGGTTTTCAAGGCAAGAGGGCACGAACATCGAGGAGAGAAGAACAGCGTTTATTGCTGCTATATTGGTATGATTTCCAAGGAGGCCGTATAGCAGTTTGAGGGACTGTTTTTCTGATTTCCGTACAGCAGAAAATTAGCACAGAAATCGAGGTCGTACAGCAGGTTCAAGGCAGTCGTACAGCACGAAAATCGAGGCAGACGTACAACAGTTCCATACAGCAATGTTTTCGAGGAGGTCGTACAGCCGTACAGCACATTTTTCTATGTTGTCGGTACAGCATTTAATGCTGCACAGTTTTCTATAATTTCTGTTTTGTGTGGGCACGAAAATCGAGGTAGAGTTTTGCACGGTTTTCGATATAAGAACATTTAAGAGGTTGCTGTAATTTTTTTACTGTGTATTTATGTCTCACTGTAAAAGATATTTATCAGAAATAAAAGAGAGCTTTCGAACTGGTTTTCCCCAAGAGTTGTAGGGGGTTTTTCCAGGGTCATCTTGACCAAAAATCAGCGTGTCAAAATTCTGTGTGGGGCTGATTTAATTTTCTGAGTTTTTAATTCTACATTCAGCACTGTGAAATTTCCAGAATTTGTGTTTTTAGAAAATATTTATTTTTTCCAGCTTGTTGAATGTATGGCTATGGGAATGGGCATTTAACTTTATGGGAGAAATAAGGAGAAATTGAACACCAGGGTTGGGTTATCAAATTTCTACAATGTTTAATTAAATTCACTTTAATTATTTTATTTTCCTAAGTTTTAACTTAGGAAATATATTAAAATAATTAATTAATTTAATATCTCTTAAGCCAGATGAAATTTCCCAAATCCATTTCTGGGTCTTGTAGATCAGGTGAACTCTAGTCCTTCCTTAAAATTTGGGACCTAGAGCACAACTGATGCTACCCCAAATACACAAAATCTCAACAGATATTGGTGTGGGGCTGGACTTCGATACACAGGTAGAGCCTCTGCTCAATGCAGATCCACTAGTAGCAGGCCCAGTCCCAACTTGTTAAAATTGGACAACTAGGTCCAAACTCCATGTTGTGATGCTCAGATGAAGATACCGATATTTTTAGTGGATTCCTCTTTCGGAGAGGTGTAAGATCCATATAAAATTTATTTAAATCCGATGAGCAGAACATTTATTTGAATTTATTATTTATAATAAATTATATGTGCAGGTCGGCCTTAAGGTTTTACACCCCCAACAGATGTGTCACACACCTCAATGATGGATATAAATACAGTCAAAGTTGGAGAGCATTTCACTCATCTCATCTCATCACATCTTCTTCTCTTCTCTGATTTAGTACGAGCTTCTTGGAGGACAAATTCAGCTCTCACGTGGGAAAAAGGACAAGCTACTACAGCCAAGAAGAAGGACGCAGTTTGCTGCAGCTAGGGTTTCCTAGGAAGTTTGACCAGCGTTGACTTTGGTCAACGCATGGTCCAAAGAGGCCCAAAATTTGTGGAGACTTCGATTTTAGCAGGCCGTACACTTTGGCACAAGAACCGAGGTCAAAAGGTTGACCGAAGTTGGAGCTGTGTTGACTTTTATGTTGCTGCCCTGCGTTGACTTTTCTGGACAGCGTTGACTTTTCTAGAGTTGACTTGTGTTGACTGATTTGAGGATTGTTGTGACACATTCTGGGTTGGCTGATCAAGAAGACTTTGTTGGTTGAAGCATCTTGTTGACCGCCGTAACGCACCATCACATTTTTCCTGTTTCTGGTTTGTCTTCTACAGATCCACTGGTATGTTCTATCAGCGTTTTACTTAACTGGTTGGGTGATCGCTGTAATAAAAGTAAAGTTGCATCAAGCATAGAACATCTTCAAAAATTTACATCCAAGTCCTCCAGTTGCAGCCACAGGCACTTCCTCTAGTCAACCATGACGGAGGCGCATAACTCGTCTATCTCAGGCTCAATGTGCTACAGTTCTAGTTGAGGATGTTGATTCAGAGGAGGAGGAGCCAGCAGTTTCCCCCTCTGGTTCAGAGTTTGAGGCAGAGGATATTGTCTTGTCAGATATCTAGCAATAGTGACTATTCATGTTTTGTTGTAGAGGCCATTTAGAGCCTCCTTGGTTATGTTTTTTGTTTTGATCTCTATATCATCATCATGTATTGGACAGTGCACTAGGTGCAATTTTGATATAATGGATATATTCATGCTTTGTGTTTGGAAACATGAATGAAAATCTATAAAATTATGTTTTTTTATAAAAAAATCAATATTTAATGTATTTTTTACAAAGACCGAGTCATTGAAACCGAACCGGCCGAGTCAATACCGAGTCGGAGTCAGAGTTGGAGCCAACCCTCGGCTGTTTCGGAACCCGAGTCTGATTTTTTAAACACTAGTCTTAATCTGAAAATTTTATTTCCAGAATTCTATATGTTCAATGTATGTTTATGGGAAAGGGTATTTAACATAATGGGAGTGATAAGGTGAAATTAAAACCGGGTTGAGATTGCAGGAAACTTTTTAGTCATCAAATTTCAACAACGGGTTGCAAGAGAGAGAAAAGAGAGATCTTGACCTTCGTATTCATCCTATTTCGTCCTTCTTGTCCTTCATTTGCTTCCCGAGAAACTGCCTTGTGTGAATGGATGTGTCTCTTGGCCAGGGCCAACTTGACTTAGAGGGAAGCCGACTTGTCACTTTTGAAGCCAAAATTTACATTTCAAAAATTCAAATTTTCCTCAAAATAAATTTTCCTTCGACTCAAGAATTTATAAAAATGATTTACAATGATAAATACAATTACATCAAGTGACCAAATGTACATTATGAAGACCGACCATAGTTACAAATTCAACAATATATATATATATATATAGCCTACAACAAGCCCATATTAATCATTAATGGATGTGGCTAAGGCCAACTTATAATCTTTTATTATAATACTAGGTTTTGGTTAAAGCTAACCTGGTCAACATGTTATGTGGGCCCATAATCCCTCTTCCGTAGGACACCATACCTCATAAATTGTGTATAAATACACTCTCAATAGTCATTTGTATCATCATCTTGTGATCTGTCTTGATCATTCCTTTGCCTATGGGCATCATTCTTTATTAAATCGATTTTTGCCTAAGGGCACTTACATCTTTGGCATTCTCTATTGTTCATGGCTTAATTCCTCATTTGGCGATTCTCTCTCTAGTGCACTTACGATCAGGTCTAGCACAGTCATGTTGGGGTTGTCATGGCTGTTATTGCAGATGTCCCTCTCTAGCATACTTGTACTAGCGGGTCTTTTTTCTCTAAGGAGTGCACTGCCCTAGTGCTGTTATTTTCTCAATTTCTTGCATTTTTTAGGATTTTCTGGTGGTTTCATTCGATCTGTTTCCCTCTTAGGAATCTTATCAATTAGCACAACTCCAATATCCAGAAGATATATATATTTATACTCAGTATGCTAAAAAACTTAATGCCAAATTACAAAGTAGTACAAATTACTTTTATTCAAAGCTATTGTCAAGAACAACACTATCAAATCAAGCCTTTCTTTTTGTTCATGTAAAATATATAAATTTGCCTACCTCTGCCTCGTCTAACTTCTTCAAGTATGCATGTGACTGTAATCTCATTTGCTCTTGGCGTTCTGTTTCTTTCTTCAGCTCAACCTGCACCATTTATGATATATTCAGCTCATTAATTAGGATCAAGCTAAAGATAATTGAAGAAGGGACCTGTAATGCAGTTAATAGCTGACAAAAATGATCAGTACAATTCTTGAAAAAATTATATAAAATACAATAATCGAGTGTTCAAGGTATCTTGAATCATGGTCTAATCTAAATAAAAAAAAGAAAAATACAAGAAAGGTATCAAGAGTTAGACAAATTCATCATTTGAACATTCTATATGAAATGTTCTCGAAAAAAATTATCAAGGTCCATTCATATAGAAAGATAAATTTGAAAGAAAAAGCTATCAAAAACATCATTTTAAAATTGTATTAAGAATTCTTTTACAACCTGTGATCATCAACAGAAATTTCACATACAACAATAGGATTATACTATTCCCGCTGAGCATTTAGGACACATAATTGTGTCCAGTGTTATAAAAGAAACTACAGTAGCTTTAAATCTCTAGCAAAAAGATGCAAGCAACCACACATGTAATATTTTGTCTGAAAGTGTTGTAGTGTTGTTTGTTAAGGAAATGAAAATAAGGGAACAAACAGATTCCCACAAGGAAATCAGAATATGTATAAAGCAAAACAATACATTGATAGATAATAGATATATACCAGCACTCTTCTATAACAGAAAAATTTTAATGCTAAGCACAAACTGTTAAATATGACCATTGACATTAAAATCCAACTGTTGGAGGGATGCTAATGTGAGGCCATCTCATGAAGATCTTCAACAGATCTATTACCTCACAGGTTAGACACTTACAAAGTTTGATAGGGCTGCAGAGGATAATCCAATAAACCAGAAAGAGGAGGGATTAGCTGTGGTTCAGAAGGGAATCTCTGATAGCCTTCTGTTTGGACCTAGGGATGGCATCCAATAGAAAAAGCAGATGCCAGAAGTGTCTGCCCTTATTCAAATTTTGAAGATTTGTAATCTAGACTCATCAACAAGGCTCTGGTTCATGGATGATTTTTCTGGTGAATTAAGCTGTCCACCAAGGTTGCATTCTTGCTGTAGTCTGCCCCAACCTAGTGGCATGTCAAAAGGTGATGATGTTAGGTACAAATCCCAGCCAAATTTGTCATGATAGATAACCCTCACACCTGGCACATAAGACAAAGGAAGTCCATGTTATGTGGTAAGCCACTGATCTTGGGGTGTGTTTCTTGAAGCTATCAGTGAATCCCAATTTTCTGGTTCACAGCACAATTTAATGAAGGAAAAGAACAAGAGGTTTGTGTGGAGGATTAACTCACACCAGCATTGCAGTTCCTGCATTGACAGCATTCATGTGTCCACTATAGGCAGGACAATTGTTATATGGCAGCTTGCCTTAGGAAAATGCATTGGTTTTATGTTCTCTGTAGACTCTCCTTCTCGCTACTTGTCTATCAAAACTTGAAAGTCACAGCGGACAGGAAAATAGGCACAATTTGAATGGCAAGAGAAATAAACTAATCCTAAAATCGATTTAGAATCTTGAGAAATTGTGTGGAGCCATGCAGTAGGCATGAACCAATAACCCAATTGAGACAGGAAATCCAAGCACCACCCAACATTCCAAGTGTGTGTTCCTGTTATCAGAGAAATGAAAGACCAAGCAGTGGATATTTTAAATGACATTGCTACAGAGTCCATGTTATGTGGTAAGCCGCTGATCTTGGGGTGTGTTTCTTGAAGCTATCAGTGAATCCCAACTTTCTGGTTCACAGCACAATTTAATGAAGGAAAAGAACAAGAGGTTTGTGTGGAGGATTAACTCACACCAGCATTGCAGTTCCTGCATTGACAGCATTCATGTGTCCACTATAGGCAGGACAATTGTTATATGGCAGCTTGCCTTAGGAAAATGCATTGGTTTTATGCTCTCTGTAGACTCTCCTTCTCACTACTTGTCTATCAAAACTTGAAAGTCACCGCGGACAGGAAAATAGGCACAATTTGAAAGGCAAGAGAAATAAACTAATCCTAAAATTGATTTAGAATCTTGAGAAATTGTGTAGAGCCATGCAGTAGGCATGAACCAATAACCCAATTGAGACAGGAAATCCAAGCACCACCCAACATTCCAAGTGTGTGTTCCTGTTATCAGAGAAATGAAAGACCAAGCAGTGGATATTTTAAATGACATTGCTACAGAGTCTCAACACATATAAGTGGCATTCATGTACAATCTAAGGCACTCAGTCAAGACCAAAACCAACTTGTGAAGCTGGCAAAGATTTAGAAAATACAAGCAGAGGCAGTTTTTAAGATAATGAAAAATTGGAGTAAAGGAGCTGTGTACCGTGGAGCAGCAAAAGTAGTATGAAAAACCATGGTGGTCAAGTAGACAGGAAATGTCCAAGCTTTAATTACTATTAAGAATGAATAACATTCAATCCATGGGAACTTTATCCTACTGGTAGAAAGGATTCCTAACATCATGGTGCCAATAAGAACAGCATTGTCACAGATTAGACCTTACGGAATTGCTGCCCACAGCGAGTTCATTGAAATTTCTGAAGTTTTACATGGTCTCTACCTGTGATAGTCATGTTAGTTTAGTAAAAGGCCTTATTGTAAAACTCAAGACAGACAGTAATTTTGAGAATATGCTGCTCATATAGTTTACAAATCCATGCCCGTCAAGAGAAAAACTGATCTTGGAAGGCTTCCTATAAGAAAGTATATAATGTACAGACCCCACTACAACAAGCCTAAAAATGCCAGATTTTACTGTAACTGCAGTAGAAGGAAGGAAAAAAATGATATAATTGGTCTGGTTTGCCATCCAGTTGAGTGCTCTATTATTGATTTGCCCAACCTGGCAGGGCAAAGCATTATAAAATTTTGAAATTTATAATACAAATCTTCTCTTTTTCTTGGAAAAGGAGAAAGAAAGGAATAACTCTAATACCCACTTGCAAAGGAACCATTTTTGGTTTGGCCTCTGGAGGTTCTTCCTCATTTTCTTCCTCTGCATCAGCCATTTCTTCATCATAGCCAGTACCTTTGCGATTCTTTTTAGTACTCTCTTCTCCTTTCTCCACATAACTCATGAGTGGTCGGAGCTGCACAGCTGCATGCACAGGATTCAAGTGTAACTGCAATATAAAAAAGAAGTCACTTAAACACAAGCTTGAAAAAAAATCATTTTATGAACAAAATTTTAAAAATTACAAATAACATACAGCTAGGATGCACTTCTAAGCCATATGGCCCTTATAGTGTGACCATAAGAGTCAGGTACTTTAAACATTGGTGCACCAATATGATGTCATAACTAGCATTTTGTACAATAACTATCTCTACATATTAATCAGTTCAAAAGATATTTCAAAATGCAAAATCCATCAAAAGCACTTCTAAGCTGAAGATCTGTTCAATGCTTCCGAAGAAAAAAATAGTTGACACTTTTAGACCTCAAGCTCATGATGGAAAGATAAAAGCATACATACCTTATTTTGACGTAATATCCCAAGAGCATAACCAGCTGAAAGAGGTGTCCTCGATGAAGTTAATGTCTTTGACATTTGCACAACAGCAAAGGTAAAAGTATATTGTAAGTAGGGGGTACAATGCATTGCTTCAAACTACAAAACTCATCAAATCTTCAATGTTTCCCATCCCAATCTAGTGGCGGGCCAGAATTTATCATGCAAATTCATATCATATACAAATTCATGCCTTTCAAAACTTTTTTTTCATCAACAAGAGAATGTTTGATGCTAATTTACGCTAACTCAATTATTGCATATATTCCATTTTTTGTTCCCTTAAGTAAGCTGCCCTACAATAATCAGTATGCATGCCTGCTATATAACTAGATCATCTGATTACTTCAAGCTACACTATGACAAAGTACATTATTCTGCTTTCCAGTGTCACAATGATCTCATATCAGCCATACATTCCCTGCTAGCAGCAAGGAATTATTTTCTACATAGGTCAAGAGTTTGGTGCAACAAATTAACTATATCAATGTCCCAGGATAACCCAAAGCAATCAAAGGACCAATAAAGATCACCATTTTATAGTACCACAAAGCAAAGCTCCCAAAACATATAAAGAAATTAAATCTATACAAACCTACTCAACCGAAAACTCCCCCTGCAGAGAATAAAATAAGTTGGAGAGATGGAAGAACTCAAATGTCAGCAGTCCAACCCACACAGTCTAAACTTTATAAGGACTTAATTAGGCAAGCCGCAGGTATGTTTTTCAAAACATAGGAGCTGAGAAGGTTTTCAAGGGTTTTGAGCACTGAAGACTGTTGTTTGTGTTTAAAAGCCGAATGGAAAATCATCTTCAGAAGTTAAATGCAACAGCACAGGTACAGGGGCAGGGACAGGTGCAGGTGCAAGGACAAGATTGGTGCGCACCCGATGGGAGCTTCTCGAACATAGATCAGCTTTAGTGAAACACTTCTTCTGGGATTTGACAGTTTTGGCACAGAAGATGCCATTGCCATGGTGGAGATGAGTTGGCATGGAATAGACCAATGATAAAGATTTGAGTTGATCAAATTTAATCCATGATCCGGTCAACTTTAATCAACACATAGTTGGGCACCAATCAAATTTTATGGAAAGTGAGTGGAGGACCTAGCCTACATTGATCCTTGATAAAATATAATATGATACATACATACCTATATATATATATATATATATATATATATATGCAATCTCCTCATCCATTTGAGGCTAATGACCTTATGAATGGTCAAGCGTATTGTGAGCCAGAATGTTGTAAACTTATGATTCAGGGATTTGTAATATCCCCAATTTTGATCTTTCATTTAATGGGATTTACGAAGTTTATTGGGGAAGTGCTAATCCTAGCACAATTTTGTAATCTGAGCATTGGAGACATTTGGGTATGTGGGACTTAGGAGAAACCCAAAATTCCAACTTTAGTGGAATGTGGGGGCCACCTATGATGAAATACGCACCCCTTGATGGATAAATTCGAATGGCTAGGGAGGGGGCTTGAATTGCTTGGTGAAGGGGCCCACATGAGGAAGTGAGCAGCAATTATAAATAAGAAGAAGGCAGCAACATTGAGGGGCTTTTGAACATTTGACATTTTACTCTTTATTGCTCAAGTTATTCAGAGTCACAGGTGTTGTTTAGCACCAGCGGTTTCCAAGGGGAAATCTCACCCTCTTCTTTGGTGGACCACGAGTGCCACCCTATAGAGGCGAGTTCTACGCATTTTTGGGAGTCGGAAGGAAGACCACGCAGGCAGCACAAATTCTGAGTTAGATGGGACCTCAGTTCAGGGAGCCACGCAGCCATTGGAGGAGAGAAAAGCCTGAGTGAGGGGTTGTATTGTTGTTGGGGCACTCTTTGATCATTTTTTGACACAGAAGGGAGATTTGCAAGGACAGAAAGCTTCACCCAATAACTATTCGAATTACTGGAGAAGGGTCTGCATCATTCTGTCCATGGACTGTGCAGTCCTTTGTTGAGGCAACTTGTGGGGTGGCTTGAGAGAGAGATTGAGGAGCTGGGCTATCTGGAGTTGGATTGGAAGAACTTGTGGGGGATTTTCCAGCATTTTCGTACAGCAGCACACGCAGCATTTGCTACAGGTTACATGCTCTGCTTCTGGAGGAGGGCCAAGCATTTGGGGTCAATTTTGGAGCATCAAAAATAGGACAAACCCTTTCTGGGTTTTTCTGGGTTTATTAAGGAGAGACCAAGATAAATTTGGTAGAATTTTCTGGGCCAATTTGAGGGCTCAAACAGGGATCCCAACTCAGCCAGGAGCTAGGGGAAATTGGGTCAAAATTCCGGGATCAGCATTTGGCCAAACCCTTTTTGGGTTTTGGTGGGTTATTGGAGAAGAGACCAGAGTTATTTCCCGAAATTTTCGGAGCACTGGAAAAGGGTCAAATCAACCATTCTTTACAGCCAGTGGTTCAGCTTCTAGGTGATCCGCGTAGAGCCATAGAGGGGATAGCTACACAGCAGTTGCAGCACTTTTTTTCATCACTTGGGCTTTGCTATCTTGCCTTGGGCAAGCCCAAGTGCACACTTCCAAATTTCTATTGTATTCCCATACATTTATAATAAAATGGCTCAAGAGCAGCACAGTTTCTGGCTTATTTCATGGTGTCTAACTTGTGTATAAATTTCATGTGTGTCCTTGCTATGTTTGCTTTGTTTATCATTGTGAATTTCCATTAGGAATATTACAAGATTGCTATGTTATCAAAGCCATTAAGCTCAAAGCTGGATTTGTGGATCCACATATCAGATACGGATTGGGATACAAATCCATTGAGATTCGCCCAGGATGTTTCTGAAAATGTAAAACCTATTTACAGGACCAACACTCCATTCAACTACTTCCCGCTTACAGCTTTCAGCAAAAGACAATTTTCTCGCACTGCGTGTCAATCCATTTGGGAACATCCATGATTGAACCTTTCCTTCAAGCTCAATCAATCTATTTCAACACTCCCTTCATTTAGCGGAAATATTTTGATGGTTCTTAAGTGGCCATGTCAATCAGAATAAGTTTCTAGCTCTGGATATACATATTCAATTTCAATAAATAATGTTAGCCAAAGAGGAAACTGAATTGCATGGTAAGCACTCACAGGTTTGCAGGATGCAACAGTGATGCAAGTGGGACTTGCGACACCTAAGGTTCATGTCCTGGTCAGTGCAAGTTCAAATCTTCTTACTTTCTTATCATATAAGTTATTTATTCAGTTAGCAAGTAATATAAGTTATTTTTTTCTGTGTGGTTCATGAACCCCAGATATTGGAGATCACTACAGCCATGAAATATTTGTACTAGGTAGATCAAGCCAAAGGGATCACTTCATCAAACCAAAGGAATCACTTCCTGCCAGCTCAACCACAGAGCCTGACCCTGAGGGTGTCGAGAGAATTGAACCCTTGACATCTCAATATCGAAGGAGCAAGATATATAAGTAATGTATAAACTTGCAATATTAATATAGTTATGTATTATTAATATTAATATTATTATTATTATTAATATAGCTATATTATAATAGTTAGATAGTTTTGTTATTAATATAGTTATTATATATTATTAAATTACTAATGGAGTTACATAAGTTATATATTATACATTATAACTACTACTAATACTCCTACTATTACTTCTTCTTCTTCTTATTATTATTATTATTATAATAAAATCATGGAAGTTATATATATATAACAACTTACATATTATGTATAAGTTATATATTATTAAATATAAGTATTATAAATATTACATATATCTACGTTATATATTTACAAAATTGCATATATATATATTAACTGATACAAGTGAACTGGAGAGGTTCAAGGCCCAAGATGAACATGCACAATAGATCTTGAACTAATCAGCAGATGAGCATATTAATCCACGGATTCATAGGATAGAGTGTAAATAAAATATAACGGACATCAAACTAGTCAAAATTACTCGCACAATTAGTCGTATGTATTAAACATGAAGGACAATGAGAGTATCACGGACTATATGACATGCAATCAGAATGTGAGTGACCAACTAGTAGATGATGATACAAAGGAAATAAAGGACCTAGTAGCATCAACCATTAATGGGTTGACAGAGAGTTTCCAGCCTTTTTCTCACAAGCTAAATGTCCATACAAAGTTATTGGCATGGCACTTGATGAAATTGGCAGCACATTATAAAAAAGAACAGTGCAGAGAATGGTTTGCACAGTCTCAGACCCAGCAAACCTTCACTGTGAAATTGGAGAAGAGAAGTAGACATTAGAAGAAAAAAATTATGCAGCCAAAATATAGCGTGCAGAAAAGCTAGAAGAGTGTCATGGAGATCAATTGTTATAATTGTGGCATGAAAAAGGATTTTGCATGTAATTGCTTCCAGCACGAGTGCATGCAATCTCAAGGAAAACAAAAAATAATAGGTCAATGGGACTAGATAATACAACCAGTTACAATCATGATGTGGCAGTGCCAAAATAAAAATAAGTGAGAATAAAATTAGTGAGTAAGAAGGTGTAAACCGTAGGAAAGAGATAAGCACTTCTCAACGCTAGAAGTAGAGATAGATGTAGGGGAGGGAGTGGAGCTATCCATGTCCTTATCTATCATTATGAAAGTACCAATGCAAAGCATAATAATGTCCTTCATGTAATGCATGAGGTTGACGATGTTTGGATGCTAGATCCTAGGAGGAGCCTAAGAGTAGGCAGTAGAAATTATAATATAGGAGGCTGAAGAGAAAAGTCTAGTGATGAGCATCTCCTTGGTTGATCTCGAGTAGAAAATGTTGGCTCTTGGGGTTACTCTAAAAAGTCTTTACACCGTGTTTAGGGGTGCTTGATGTGATTTAGATTCTGGAGTGCATGGTCTAATGCCTACCCTTGGTTGTACCTTACTAGACATACACAATGGAGAGGACTTATTCATGGATCTCTATGTCGTACTTGATGCATATAAAGTGCATTTCCTCAGGAGGTTGGCTTTGTATATGGCTTGAGACATTCTACATGAGTCGCACATGGAGGTCTTGGTTTCTTGTCCTTGACTTGAGGACTCTTGGGTTGAGAAATATTCATGGAGGGTGGATCCAAAGGAGCACATGGGTTAGGAGGCAGCATTGGAGAATTCGATACCTCTGGAGGAGAGTGTTAGACCTTGTCTTGCAGGATGTTCATCTTGGGACCCTTGCTTGATGGATGTGCTTACCATGGAACCCGACCTGTGTCACCTTAAATTGAAGTAATTAACGTGTGGACTTAACTAGAGATTAATTAGGTTTCTTGAGATAGTTGTTTGTGGACCTTGTCCACTTTACTAATGTTAGCCTCCCTCGCCTATTATTTATAAAGGGAGCATAGATCCTATTGATTTCTTTCATATTTCATTCACATCATTTTGTCCTAGAGTATGTGATAGTTCATTAGGGTCATTTGTATTTTAAAGATGAGCTTCTTTTTGACTCTCAAATCCTTGTCCTTCACCTTGATGCAAGGGATGAAAATGCTAGGGTTTGACCCCTTGTGTGAGGAGGACTTGGGGTTCTAGAAAAGAAACCTTAGAGAAGACTTGTATTGCTTTCTTGGCCAACTTTTGCGAGAAAAGCTTGGTGAAAGATCAAGGTTGGACTTGTCTGTGTTCATGCTAGCTTGTTGTGGAGATTTTGGAGTGGCTAGATAACTTTGGTGGGACTCCTTGTTAGGCCTTTGTGTTGGTAGTTAGGGTTTGGTATTGTTGATTTCTTAATTCCAAATCTAGCTTTAATTCCTAGTAATTTTTTATGCTCAGCAAATATCACTGCAATTACTTAATATAAAACACATTGGAATTTTTAACAGAAAATTAAAAAGTAGAAACACACACAAAGGAAATCTTTCACATAGCAAATAATCCTCCAATCACTCTTCACTTTCACTACATGAATAATGAGGACTCCCTTATGGGGAAAATGGCCCATAGAGAAAATACAAAACTTTTACAGCAATTGAATCTACACAAATCGATTGTTGAGAAATCTAGGGTAGAGACAAGAATTGATTTCTCTAGTAATGATAACTGCTTGCGAATACATTTTACTTCTTTTGATTAGATTTTTCTTTAGCTTGATTATTATTGTGTTCCTTTCGTCAAACAAATATCAAAATATGAACAACAATGAGACAAAGGGCACAAGATGTATGTGATCCGCAAGGGCCAAAACCTCTCCAACTTGAGAGGAAAACCCAAACAAATTCTTCTTCTTATAGAATCTTCAAGTAGTGAATTCCAAGTCCAAGACACTTGACCTAACAACCTCTCCAAGACCAAGTCACAATATTTCCTTAAAACAATTCTTCTTCCTTGAGTCAACACTAGTCAAACTAATTGCTTCATCATAGATCTCGGCTTCTCTTCAGATTTCGGCCTATTGACACAGACCTGCAATTCTTAGCCTCTTCAGGATCGCTAGTTGCAGCACGTGTGAGAGACAAACAACGCTTTTATCCCTTGATTTCCTTCTCGCTCGAATAGTTTCTCCTTCTTCTGCAATTCGGCTTGATAAGTGACTTGGTTTCTTCCTTGATTCGGCCTCCTAGGAATATTGTGATAACTCAGTTTCTTCTGCAACATATGGTACTAATCTTCTTCACACGTTTGAGAGGTATTTGCCGCAAAACAGATCTAAATCACTTTGGCTCCTTCTTCGCTTGATGAGAGGCTTCTCTTCTTGTGTTTCTCGCACTTCATCTTCTTTTTCAAATGCTTGAATGAACGAAATTACGAATCTCCAAGTGAGGTTGATTCCCTATATATAGACTTCTTCCTCATGCTTGTAGGTTGACTTGACTTGATCCTAGGCCGACATATTAACTTATAGTGGAATTAATGCTTCATTTGAAGGTCGAATTGCTTGATTCTCTTGGACTTGGTCTTGGAGGGTCTTTTGACTCTTACAATGACTCAAATAAATATGTAACATGCCCAAGAAGGGTCTATCATACATGACAAAGACTCAATTGACTTTATGACCAAACCTAATACCTCACAATGGGAGCTTTATCTATAAAATAAAATTCCTTGAGCATGAAACCCATGACTCAAGCATAAAATAATTTTATTTTCTGCTCTACATTAATTACATAGAATCATGATTGGATATGTCATTATGAAGACCGAACGTAGTTACATATTTCAACATCGACTTCTTGAAAACCTTAGATTTGCACTAGCTGAATTTTCTCCACTCATGTGGTCTTTGCAGCTCCTAAAACAAGTACCAATGGTGGATGACCTATCTAGGGTTTAGAGAGCACTAGAGAGTCCTAGGGATATATACATAGCATTGCCTTCCCTTTTAAAAATGCTTTGTCCTCGAAACAGTGTTGCAAACATCCTGATTTTATTGTGAAAATTTTGCGAAATCGCAATTTTTTGGCCTAGCCGATGTTTGTTGATTTTTACTGATGTTTTGGTGGTTTCTTAATTTTTTCGAAGTTTGTTGATTTTGAGTCTTGACCGATATTTTCTCAATTTTTACGATTTTTTGGTTTTCTGGACCCTTGTCGATTTTATCTTGATGTCGATGTTTGCAACATTGCCTCAAAGCCTACTAATGGAAAAGTTTTATCTCGTGTTCTCACTTGTAATGGTTTCTCGTGATTCTTTGTTCTTTGAAACTATGATGTTTCACAGTACAAGACAATATAATCTTTTAAACATTTAGCATAATTGTCGAATGATAAAAGGGTCTAACCACTCTAATTCAATCTTTTATGGGATGGTCCATTTATAGGATACTTGGAAAGTAATAGAAAATCAAGAGGTTTCGTGATTAAATTAGATTTTCCTTTCTTTGATAACTGCTTGTGAAATTTTTTAGCTTCTTCTTCATTTAATTATGTTCCTCTTCATCAAACAATTATCAAAATGTAAACATGAAGATCATAAGAAAATAGAGAACACAAGATATAGGCTCGAAGCTAGGGGAAAACCCAAAAAATTCTCTTATAGAATTCGATCAAATTAGATATCCAAAACCCATAACCACAGAAACTTCTACCTCTAGATGCCAAGTCAAACCTTCCTTCTTTCTAGCAGATTCATTAGCAAGAGATCAACAACAAGAGATGTGCCAAGACAGATCTTCCCAAACTCTAGCTCAAGAAGGCATCCTCTCTTTCAGACTTCGTCCTCCACTTCTTCTCTGCCCTCTCTGCGATATTTCAAATCATAATCCATCAAGTGTGTGTGTCCAAATCAAATCCATTTTCCCTCTATTTATACAGTTTAGAGGGGGTGCAAATAGACACGTCCATTGGGCAAGGCCGACTTGGCACCTAGAGGGGTTTCTGACCCAAAATTACATATTTTAAAAATTGTTTTTTTTCTTTTTCTTTTACAATAGGTTCAAATAGGACTTTGACTCAAAAACCTAAAAGCATGAAGAACATGCTTGTCCAGAAATTAAAAAAAAAAACTTCTTTTCTTCTACTTCTTACATAGAATACATAATGGTACAAATTATGAAGACTGAAACTAGTTACATTCTCCAACACTCCTCTTAACTAGGGAGGTATTCATAATTGTACACCCAGCACATGGATACACTCAAACTGAAATATTCTCATAAGAAGAGTCGGATTGATAAGCCATCTCTAAGCATCAACATCATAACTAGCATTGTCAGCATAGCAAGGCCTCGACTAACAAGCTTTATCTCTCCACTAGATCAGAGCACAATGCTAGGAGGCTTTACGTGAGTCACCACACTACCTCTCAAGGCACATACCCCATCCGACTATTCACTCAATATGTCCTTTTAGGACTATTCTTATCTTGGATTCCTAATCCTCAAAGAATATCGGTCCTCTTCGAGCACTCTTAACTTGCATACCCTGTCCAATCCTCAAAGAGTGTTGGTCCAAGTGACTACTTCCTATCTTGGATTTCCAATCCTCAAGGAGTATCAGTTCTTAGATGCTTATCGAATCCTCCAGACCCCATTCTCCCTCCATTGCCTTCACTAGACGTACGGCTCTTAGCCCTGGCCTAGTGCATAGATGCTTATCTAATCCTCCAGACCCCATTCTCCCTCCATGTTCTTCACTAGACTTACAGCTCTTAGCCCTGGCCTAGTGCATGACACATTAAGAAGATAATATAATGCCCATCATCACTCCTCTTCAACCAGAGAGGAGATCCTCATTCCCTCACATATATAGGGAATATATCCAAGCTCCCTCTCAACTAGGGAGACATGTCCATCATTAGCTATATGTTCTTCCATGGAGATCAAAGTAATAGCAACAAGGGTTCCTCCTATCACATCATCATATCATATGTGAACTTCAATCTTTCTGGATATCATGGAGCCAACCTCTTTGTAAACTTATCATCAAGACAAGGTTCATGTCATCACTTTCCTTAATCATCAATCATCATTAATAGTATCTTCTCAATGTTGATCTTTGTCATAGCTTTTCTCTAAAAATCGGGAAAGTGATCTTCTTCATCAAAAACATGACCATCGAGCTATCTCATGTCCTGCTACATTTTTCTACCAAATGTAGCATACACATTTATACCACATTTTTGTCATGCATTCATTTGAGCCATGGGCAAAGCCATCCACTCAATCCATACATTCATTGAATATTGAGTTGCAACCAAACAGTTCCCAACTACCATATGTATATTCTACAACATATCTTTCCAGGTAACAAAGTCAAATTCCAAACAAATCATCAATACCGAATCAATATCAGAGTTACTTGAGTCATGATAGCCTCTTGACAAGATGTCATGTCTCGCTTCTTGCTCTTATCAAATATCAACATATTTCTATATGGTCCATCATCATGCTAGAGTACTTTTCCATACTCCTAGCCATTCAATTATCGGTCAAAGAGAATTCTTTTTTCTTCATGCTAGAATCTTTTTCATGATTCTAGCCTTTTCAATCATCAACGAGAATTCTTCATAATGATCCAAACAAGCTTCAATGTTATGTCTATTAGAGTTTCTCTAACTCCCTATGAAGTAAGCAGTTTTACATATTCAAGAGACCATATCGGATGTTGATCACTATCATCAAACTAACTCTCCTTCCATTGATCCGAATGAAAAGTGGCCTACACCCATGGTATTTATCTGCCAATGGTATTGTAAGTGACATTTATCCATGATATTCATTCACCCATGGTATTCATTCACCCATAGAATTTACCCATGGTATTGTAAGTGGTATCTACCCATGGTATCCACCTATGGTATCTACCCATGGTATTGTAACTCAAAAAGAGGCTATAAATAACAAGTCTCACTTTGTAAAAGAAAAGATTGTCCTCCACAATGTAGCTTCTATAGTTATTCTTCGTTTTAATAAAAAGAGTCTTTGTGCTTTTTATTTTCTGGCATTGTAATTTTGCAGATCTTGTCAGATCCATTTCAATTTTTTAGATCTTGGGGGCCTCCCCCCAAGATCTGGATCACTGGTATCAGATTCAGGTTACGCCTCCATGGGAATGAGGGTTTGAATCATATTTCAGTTTCAATGTTTTGCAACAATCTTCAGCAAACTCCACAAATTTTTTTGGGCGACGAGTTTGCAGATCAGATCTGAAACTTTTGGTTAAAAATTTACAAAAAACAAGACCCAATATGGACTCCTTGTGAAAAAATACCCAAATTCGAAAACAAAATCGGTAGAATTGAAGTCTGGATGAGAGAGATATCATTGATTCAAAATCAACAATGTTGCAGAATTTTTTCTGACGACAATTCGTGGACAGCGGCTCTCCTGTCATTTTTTGCAGTTTTCAATGCGAAATTTTAGAGAAATGGTTATAGATCTGAGCTCTACTTCAAAAATCACCCGATTTCAAAAAAAAAAGCAGTCGAATCGGAGTCTGGATGAGGAAATTATTGCTGATTTAAAATCAGCTATTTTTTCAGAAATTTTGTGACAACAAGACAGTTCCAACGCGAATCTGAGAGTCTAGACTCTCCAAATAGCGATTTCAAACATGTTGGAAGATGCAGGAGGAGGAGGCATGTCACCGCTCTTCGAAATTCTATTGTTGTTTCGTAGATTTTCGAAAAGCTTTTGGGTGTTCTGAGGGAAGCCTTACTCCAAAGACTCAGAGAATTGGCATATCGGTGAACCTATTGACAGTTATTACGCGCCTATATCAGTCTATCCTTGGTCATATTCACATGGCTCATGGGATGTTTGATTTCATCCAAAGCACTATTGGGGTTGTTGACCACTCTATGTCAACGACCCCATAGCAGTACACCCCCATTTTTGCAAATGGGATTCATCATTTTCGAGGTGTTCACGCCATTCAGATTTCATCGACAGTCGACAATTTTATAAATGATGTAAACCCATTCTGCATGTTTATGATGTAAATGATCTAAGTAAGACCACCATGTAACAACCTAGCTAAGTCTAGTATTTTGGTGATGATTTCTATCCTAGGAAGTTTTTTGTCTCACCGTTTCATTTGTGTTTCTCAACACAAGTGATCGGCAGAGTTTTCCCCTCTATCCTTACCCCAAAGCTAGGGTGGATTTTGTCATCAAGATGCTAAGTGAGTCCAAGTGTTTTCTATTGAGTCTTTGTAAAAGTAGTTTGGAAATAATCCTAGCTAATTATTTTATTACAAGCAACTTGGTCTACTAGATCATGTTTTGAGTCGCAGAATTGGGTAGCTATTTGAGGGTCTATAACGAATGGGTATTCCCCCTTTATATGTCTAAATGTATTTATCTTATGTAAAGAGGGTTGGAAAAATAATTAAATCCCCTCTAAGTCAATTAATTAAATTTTCTGACCAAATTAAATTAAAAATCCTAAGCTAGAAATTTAATTAAGTTTAAGTCCCAGGTGAGTTAAAATTGTTCAAAGGCAAAATTCGTGGGTTTTTGAAAAATAAATTTTTAAAGATCCCAGGCCAAGGGAATATTGAGAATTTCAAGAAATTTTCGACCCTTGGGCTTTGGTGGTTAAGTCAAAGTCAAAGTCAAAATTTTGAGGTAATTAACTCAAAAATATTATTTTTTAGTTAATTAAAATGGAATTAGATGATAAATTCAAATTTCCTCAAAATTATAATTTCGACGGTCCAGATTAAAAGATAATTAAATCTTTTTCGACGGTCGAGATTATTTTGACAAGGATAACCGAACTAGCCGTTGGAGATTTTATCTTATAAATTAGAGGTCTTTGTATGTCATTTGCACCCGATCTTTGAATCGTGCACTTGTTCTCAGAAGCTCTTGTAATTTTTTGATCAATAAATCATAAAGACTTTGGGGTTACAAACTTTGGTGTTCATTTTTCCAGATCTATGTGGTGATATTGTCTCTAAACTCTACTACTTTATTTGGCATTTGATGGTTGATGGCCTTTATGGATTGATCTGCATATAGGTATCTTGTGCAGTTTTATGGGTTTTCTAAAATTGCATTTGATTTGACAGAAATATCAGTTATCTATTTCTCTGAAAGGTATCATGGTTATTTTTTAAATCTCTATCAATCTAAAATTCAGATCTAAGTGTGCAGAGATCATTATTCAAGAATTGAGCGTTTGGGGAAATCTTAAGTTAGATCAGCCGACTCTCAGATTTCAGAAAATATGAAAAAGCTCATTGTTTCCTAATTTTTGAGGTTATCTTACGAAATTTTCTTTTGCAGGGTCTTCTTGGGCTTGTGTCTCTCTTAATTTCGTTTTTATTAATTGTGCAAAATCGTTTTAAATCTAGCCATGAAGGCCTCTGATCTGTAAAATAGCAATGTAAATCCCGCTTATTTTTATTTTATTCACCGAGGTTTTTGGGGTTTTTATTTTGTGCATATACTGGGTTTTTTAGGTCTCTTGTTTCTGGCCTTGTGCAGGTTTTACAGGGAGATTCTCAAGAAAATTTTAGATCTGAGTCAGATCTAGGCCCTGGAGGGTAAAATCTAGTGTCAGGATCAGTTTGGTCTGCAGATCTGGGCGTGATTTTGCCTCAAAGTGTAAATCGCAGGTGCATTTAAAATCTGAATTACACTGGTAAAATTATTGACTACACTGCCATATCTTCACGCAGTCTCCACTTTCTTGTGTTGTCATTTTTCTGTGCTACCTCTTCATTTCGGCATTTCTACTGGCTGCCTTCACGCCGTCCCATTCCCTTGCCACCCTCCAGTTCCCATCCGACTGCTTCCAGCTCTCTTCACGTCGATTTTTTCCTTCATCCCTATCCACTGTATTTTCCTTTGTCTACACGCTGCATCCCCTATGTTGCCAGTTCTATCCGCAGCCTCCATCCATTCTCTCCCTCGACTGCCCTCTTTTCCACCTTGCCTCTGTCCGTTGCCCCATTTCTTGCGTGATCCATCTTCCTCACGCAGTCCTCACGCATCCTTTCTGCTTGTCTCAGCCGGCATCCTCCCTAACCCGCAGTCGCCTTAACAATTCTCTGCGCTGCCATCACACCATCGCTGTGGGTTCTCTTCCTTCTTCACGTCGTCGCCTTCGACTTCTACCAGCACACACAAAGCAAAAACTTACGTACATTTCATTTTTTTTATTTTAGTTTCATAAGATTAGTTTCAAATTTTCGATTTTTTTACTTCGTTTTAATTTTAGTTTTAAATTTTAGATTTTTTATTTTTTATTTGGTTTTTAGTTTTAAATTTTAATTTTTTTAATTTTTACTTGGCTTTAGTTTTTAGATTTTCGAATTTGTCTAGTTACCAATAAAGTTTGATTTAATTTTAGGATTTGAATTTTTTTAGTTTTTTTAGATTTTAAAATTTTAAAATATTAAAAATAATAATAATAATAATAATAAATTCAAAATTCTTAAATTTTTTTATTTTTGTAGAACTTTAGCTTTATTTGTATATATATTTTTTGTTTTTAGTTTCATTAACTTTAGATAAGAAATTTTAAAAAATTAAAAATTAAAAAAAGGCCAAAAATTTTAAATGAAATTTAACTTTAGAAAATTCTCAAAAAATTTAAAAAATTTTACATAGTCAAAGGTCATCTATAGATTTCTGAATTGGAATTACTTAGAATATCATTTAAATTCGGAATTATTGGAAATGTTTAGCATTTAAATTCAATGGTTCTCTCATGATAATATTTTTGTTTCGAAATTTAAATGGTTGGTTCGAAATATTTTCATGCTTAGCAATGGTTGATGATCGTTGAACTATCTATAAGTGTGGTTTTAAATTGCTTGAAATTGGTGATTAATTGCTTTAGTCAACTTTGAGAATATTTCAAGTAATGATAAATTGCATGTTTTTATCGAACATTGTTGATGTGTTTTATCGAATATTGAATCGTATTATTGAAAAGAGCTTATCTTCCAGTTTGATCAATTGAGCACTTAATTTAGGAATTAAATATTATCGTGGTGGATTGATTTTTTTCATAGCAGCAGTTACCTATCAATTACTTGATTTTAATTTCATACCAGGATATTTTGACTCCACAAGGCACTGGTTTTAAACTTCAAATCTAATTGGATCTGTAAAATCTCGTTAATCTCAACAAGTACTCGGTCATTTAACTGTGTCTCCTGAATTGGGGTTGGTTTTCAGCAGTTCTCCTTTCGTGCCAGGGTTTACCTCCCACTGGTCTACAAACTGTGTGTTTCAGATGAGGGGTGGGGATCGGAGCAATGGCCTTTGGAAGTCTGAGCCGTTGTCGCGGTGCCTAGACATTTTGTGCGACAACAAGTGTTAAACAAGGTTTTCCATTGCCCCCTACCCTGTTTGGGATCTATATTGATGAGTTGGAGGCATTTCTACACGAGCATATCCAGGACACCAATGGTTGCCTTCTTCACCAGGTTCTGATATCTATTCTATTATTTGTTGACGACGTGGTCCTCCTCTCCTCATCTCCAGAAGGATTACAAAGGCAACTGGATGCCTTAGCTCTGTTTTGTGATCTTCGACAATTGACGGTCAACCTGCGTAAAACCAAGGTTATGATCTTCAATGGGGTGAAGAAAACTTCAGACCTTCGCTTTCTATTCAAAGGGGAGGAGGTTGAGATCACTAACACGTATACTTACTTGGGGTTGCGACCAACGCTTCAACCTCAGATCAACAAAGGATATGGATCCTTAGCCCTTCTCGAGAGACAGTGCTTTCGACATCACTTCCTGGACATCTCATCCAAGATGAGCCTCATGGACACCTTGATCTGTTCCACTATTCTATATGGCTCAGAGATTTGGGGACCATCTTTACTTGAGTCGAATTGGGCTTCAATTGAGAGAGTTCAGATTCTTCTTCTCCACCGCATCATTAGATGCAAATAGAAAGTACCTCAACACATCATCCTTGCAAAGTTTGGAGCTCAGCCCTTAAGGGTTGAGACAGTTTTTAGTCTGATCTCATTCTTGCATCATGTATGAGGCTTTACAGACTCAATAAAGAGTAGGGACAGATATCCTTACTTGGCATATTGCTCTTCTGAGACTATTGCTCGTTCTACTCCCTTGGATCGAGCTAGATGTTGGTTTACAAGAGTTCCATATCTCTTAGAATCAATGGGCATTCAGTTGGATCGTCTCCCTCCTTTCTGATATTCCTTAGATGCTCTTGGTCACCTTTTACCTACTAGACAGGAGCTTAACAAGATCATCAGGGAGGACATCTACAAGAAGTCCGTCCAGGTCACCTGGGTTAATCCTACGGGAGGGTTGCGCCCAAAGATGGCCTCCTACACTGAGCACTTCTTGGAGTTGAGAGGCGGGCTCATTGTTCGACCTCAACATACATTTCACCATTGGATGCATGCTCTTCGCTTTCCTCTAGGCTAGTTCAGAGTAGGTTCTCATAGACTTCGGGTAGAGACAGACCACGAGATCAATAGACTAGACAAAATCTGTCAAGTATGTCATTTACAGGAAGTGGAGACCGAGATGCACTTCATTTTTGGATGCCCTATCTACTACGAGATCAGAGGAAGGTTCCATTGCTTATTCAGAGATTCTTAGACCCTCGCCGACTTTTTCAGGTATCCCGATCATAGATGTTTGGCCCTATCTATGCAGGAGGCTCTCAGGTTCTAAGCGCATATTCTTCAGCCTCCCATCAGACCAGACCCCACACAGAGGATCACGACATTTTTCAGGGTACCACTTTCAAACAGGGGCACCAAGACACCGCTTGATACCAGTTCATATCCAGACTCAAGATCAGTGAGGATTCGTGGAACCTCGCCCCGCCACACAAGATTTCAGCAACAAATCTGTCTCAGATTTGTTCCTGGGAGACAGACTAGGTCCTCCAGACCTTAGCAGTGCACAAAATCCCCCAAACAACTGTGAAAATTCTACTGCAGTATCTTGGTTTATTTCTCCTACTTGATTTAGATTAATTCAAGTTATTTTCAGAAGTTAGATTCAAAAAATACCGAAATAAACACGACTACAGCCTACACATGCAGATCATTTACTGAATAATACGCTCATACAACAAAGTGACACATGGATTTTAGGACATAAGACCCCGGAAAAACCCAAAGCGGGAAAACAGGTGCAGCAGATATGAGGGTTTATTTAAGTAGATTCTAAGTACAGTAAATCTGGGTTCCAGATCTGGAAAACCCGACAAAGAATAAAAGAAATCAAATATGCAACTAACCTGATGTTCTAGTCCCAAATATCTGACTGATCCACACCCTCAAACGAGATTTACAAGACTCAGCCCGAATCTGGCCCTAGAAACCCTCAGCGCTGCCCCTGAAGCCCCAGCGTCAGCCCTGCTAGCCTCAGAATGCCACTGTGCTGCCCAGAGAGGGACTACGTAACCCCTGGGAGGGTGACGCAGGCCTTAAGCTGGCCCTGGAGACCCTCTGTGTAACTTCTGAAGCCCCCTGGAGCCTCTGCGTTGTCCTGCGTAGCTGCTGCTCTGCTTCTCTGTGTTGTCCTTGTTGTTGCTCCTCTGCCTCTTACTAACTCTTGGCTCTGGGATCAGATCATCCCCTTAGCCAATACTACCCCTCGCTGCAGGAAATTCCTTCAGAAATTCTTAGCAAACCCGCCCTAGAATTCCAGATCTATTCCTCAGCGCTGCAACTGTGTGTGTCCTCCAACTAACCCTTAAGCCTTTCTCTTATACTTTTTCATTCATCTCATCAACGGTCGAGATTAAAACATTCATCAACAGCTAAGATTAAAAGAGTGCTTGATTTGTGTCTTTTAGAACATTTCAGCACATGTGTTAATTAATTCACTTTAATTATTTAATTTTCCTAAGTTTAGACTTAGGAAATCCATTAAAATAATTAATTATTTGATAACTTGAACACCAACTGAAATTTCTCAAAACACTTTTTGGGTTTTAGAGATCAAGTGTGTCCTAGCCCCTCCACAAAATTTCAAGGCTAGAGACACCCGATGCTACACCAACTATACAAAATCTCAACACTCCCTCTTAGCACGGAGTGTGCTCTAGGAAGGTGTACTCTAGCAGTGCATCCACACCATGCACTACAAGATCTTGAAGTTGGATTTTGTGCTGTTGATGCTTGTGCTGCCCTCCATCCACTGCACTGCTGCTCTCTGTACTGCTGCCCATGCCACTGCCACATCTGTACTGCAACTCCCTCTCAAATTGCTGCATCATATTGCCCATAGCACTGCCATTGCTAATTGTTGCACTACAACTCAGTTGCTGAGAAGTAAGCAACTGAAAAAACTCTGCCCAACTGTTTGACAGGTAAGTCAAGTTGCCCTCCACCACTGAAGCTCCCTGGATGTTGATTTACGTTGTCCTCCTGGAGACACTGTCATGCTGCAACACTGCACTACGTGAGCATAGCTCCTCTGCGCTGCTGAAGTCACGTCAACCCCTCTACGCTGCTGCCTCCACGGTGTTGATGCCTCTGCATTACGTTACTCCCTCTTCAGTTCTTCAGCTCCCTCTTATGCTTCAATGTGGCCTCCTGCAACCATCTCCTGACTCATCCCGCTACCGTCTTAAGGCTCCCGTAGCTCGTATGTGATCCAAGAGTAGGGCTGACTCAAGGATCCCACCACCTGTCTGTAGTTGCTCTACAAATCCATGTCACCCTACCTCTTCTCTCGAGGCACATGAGCACTCATGGTTGCATCATCATCAGAGCCATCTTCTTTTGTTGCTAGCAACCTTGGAATCATAAGATCCTTTGTCCTTCTTCTTAGGACAATTGTTGGCAAAATGTCCAAGATCACCATAGTTAAAGCATCGAACCTTGGAAAGGTCCTTCTTCTTCTTCCCCTGTTGTTTCTTTTCCCTTGATGCAAGGGTTGCATCCTCCACCTGTTTTCCACTGATATTTTGTCGCTTGGTGACCCTCCTGAACTCCTCTTGGCGAAGGATAGTCCACATGTCAGCCCAAGATGGTAACGTTGCCCTTCCCATTATGCTCTGGACAAACGTTTCCCAATCTTCCGAGACTGCATTCAGAGCAGTCCTCACTAAGTGCCCCTCATCTGAAGTAGCACCAATGCCAACCAGCTGATCTCGGATGGCTTGAAGCCTGAAAAGGAATGGATCTATCTCTTCACCCTTCATCATTTGGAACAACCGCATCTGGTTCTCTAGAAGCATTCTTCTTTGTACGGAGCCTCCTTGGTACATCGTGTCCAAGGCTACCCACATGTCATTTGCTGTAGTCTTTCCAGCAATATGAGGTATAACGTGGTCCTTGACTCCGTATCTGATCAAACACTTCATCCGCGCTTAATTTTCTTCATACTTCATGAGAGGATCTGCATCGGTTGGTACAACAAGAACTTTCTTTGCATGATCTTTGAGACCATACTCATCCAGAACTAAGAGGATTCTGGCCCTCCAGATAACATAGTTGGACATGTCGTCCAATCTAATCTTGATCCCTCAGTCCATATTGAGCCATCTTGCTCCAATCTGACAGAAACCATACTTCTCCCTCTGGATCTGGGTTTCTTGGTGACTAGAAACCCTCTAGCAACTACTTCTGCTGAAGACTGGTTTCCCTCCTGGAAATCTTTCGCCCAAACACAAACAGACAGCACTTCACGATCCTCCTGATCGAATCTCAAATATGTTTGGCTCAGATCTGTTGAGTAACTGTCTTCCTCCTGCCTTTTTTGACTTAGCTAGGCACAATTTTGCACCTGCAAAATCTCCATCCCACTAGCACTGCTGAAGATCTGAAGCACTGCTTCCGGATCTTGACAAAATTCTTCTGCAACTGACTGGCCCAGCATAGCCTCAGCGCTGCTTAGAAGTGGACTGTGTAACCCTAGACTGGGTGACGCAGTCCTTACGCTGCCCTAGGAAGGGTCTGTGTAAGCCTGAAGCCCTTCAGCAGTTTCAGCGCTGTCCTCTTCTGGATCTGCATTCTCCTGCTGTCAAGATGCCCTTTCCGGATCTGCTGCTTCTTTTGTCACCTTGCAGAAAAATATTTCTTCAGTTGAATGTTGGAGATTCGGCTTGATCTGTTATCGCTCCGATACCATGTGAAAATTCTGTTGCAGTATCTTGGTTTATTTATCCTACTTGATTTACATTAATACAAGTTATTTTCAGAAGTTAGATTCAGAAAATACTGAAATAAACATTACTATAGCCTACACATGCAGATCATTTGCTGAATAATACGCTCATACAACAAAGTGACACATGGATTTTTGGACATAAGTCCCCGGAAAAACCCAAAGCCGAAAAACTGATGCAACAGATATGAGGGTTTATTTATTAAGTAGATTCTAATGACAGTAAATCTGGGTTCCAGATCTGGAAAGCCTGAGAGAGAATAAAAGAAATCAAGTCTGCAGCTAACCTGATGTTCTAGTGCCAAATATCTGACTGATCCACACCCTCAAACGGGATTTGCAAGACTCAGCTCGGATCTGACCCTAGAAACCCTCAACGTTGCCCTTGAAGCCCCAACGTCAGCCCTGCTAGCCTCAGAATGCCGCTGTGCTACCCAGAGAGGGACTGTGTAACCCTTGGAAGGGTGACGCAGGCCTTACGTTGGCCCTAGAGACCCTCTGCGTAACCTCTGAAGCCCCATGGAGCCTCTGCGTTGTCCTGTGTAGCTACTTCTCTACGCTGTCCTTGTTGCTACTCCTCTACCTCTACTGACTCTTGGATTTGGGATCAAATCATTCCCTTAGCCAATACTACCCCTCGCTGTAGGAAATTCCTCCAGAAATTCTTAGCAAACCCGCCCTAGGGTTCCAAATCTATTCCTCAGCTCTGCAACTATGTGTGCCCTCCAACTGCCCCTTAAGCCTTTCTCTTATACTTTTTCATTAATCTCATCAACGACCAAGATTAAAACATTCATCAACGGTTGAGATTAAAAGACTGCTTGATCCGTGTCTTTTAGAACATTTCAGCACATGTGTTAATTAAGTCACTTTAATTATTTAAATTTCCTAAGTTTAGACTTAGGAAATCCATTAAAATAATTAATTATTTGAATATCTTGAACACCAACTGAAATTTCTCAAAACACTTTCTAGGTTTTGGAGATCAAGTGTGTCCTAGCCCCTCCACAAAATTTCAGGGCTAGAGCACACCCGATGCTACACCAACTATACAAAATCTCAACAACAACGATCTAATGGGTAGTCCGCACTTTCCATCGGCCCTTCATCGGGCCAACAAACTTTGTGGAGTTTCTTCAGTGTTCATTTAGCCTCAGATGTTAGGAGAGATGGGTTTGAGGATCAGACCCATTAGCTCCTAGATCTTCTCCGCCAGGGAATTCCATACATTGTATTTTTATGTTCTTGCATTTTACCTTTTATATTCATGCATTGTATTTTTATAGGAGACCATTTGGTTCTCCCGCATTGTATGGACATCAATGTATTCAACAGTCCCTTTGACCTACTTTGTCGTCATTAGTTGGACATAAATATAATTATCTTATCTTATCTTATAGAATGTAATTTTTATTTTCATTAATAGAAATAACAGTTTTTTTCTGGGTTCACAAATAAAAAAACTCCATTCAACTAACCCAAAGGCGTATGAATATTTCCTTGATAAAGGATTTGATTAATCTTAAATAACACTTAAAAAGGCCTTATGTATGTATGGTCGCAACTTTGGCTTGGCTTGGCTTGGACATTGACCCCACAACTTGATTTCACCAACCATCACAACTTGGGTTTTCTTTCTGTAATTCTTGTTGCAATTACTAGAAGAATACAACAATGTGAGATGAATGAAGCTGCCAGAACGTTAGCCAAGAGTTTAAGATTTATCTCATTTCAAAATGAACAGGAATTATTTTCCCAATTGCTCTATTTAAACACATTATAGAACAGCTTCACAAATTCTAGGTTGTGATACTAATCAATGGAAATAGTCCTTTTATAACACTTCTTTACTAACTTCAATGTTCTTTGTAAAATTTACAGTAACGCCTTCATAATTTTTCTCCTACATTTATAACTTTGTGTTGTTATGTGGCATCAAAATGGTATTTGGCAGAAAAATACAGTATCGGAAGCAATATCTACCTCACGTCTCATAACTGTCAACACATAATTGGAGAGAGAAAACCCTCAACTGGTCAAACAAAATCTGAAGACCATGTTACCAATGGCATTCAATATAGTTAGGATGGACAATAAGAACATCCTTCAGCTACAAAAGATGCTAATGATAGAAAGCCATTGGCCCAAGAGCATGGTTGGAAATATAGGTGACCTAAACATATTGTTAGTAGATTTCTTCTGTAACTGCCCGATAAATCTCCTCTCTTGGAGAGAGGACATGGCTAAAAGTGTCCAAACAATACCTAAAACGAGAAATATTCTTGATGGATATGTCAATGGACCAAATAAATCAAGAAGCCTCTAAGAAGCACCACTAGTTATACCCAAGGGGCACATAAAGGTAATCCCCTATGAAGAACAAAGGGCCAAATCGGGGTATCTCCCCCATCTTGTAGCTAAATCCCCCGAAGTCTATATCATATGAAGAAGAAAAGAAAACGTAAAATGTTCTCAAGGCGCAAGGGATGGGCACCAAACTCAACTTGGACAATGGCTTGCAAAATACTCTATTTGCAATGGATAAAATATTGGAGCATGATAAATTGCTCTCTCTAGAAGGGTCCAAAACAAGCAACATAGTAGGTCCCACTATGGTACCATTGAGTACAATAAGTTTGATGATCCTGTCCAAAAGGTGTATGTTCAAGGGAACATCCTTGAAATGCATATGGAAACACTAGTGCTCAAGCACAAAAAGGGATGCATACCCCTTGTTGAGTCAAGGTTGGGAAGCGGGGTTTGCGCTAAAGGGCCTCCAAGTAAGTATATGTTAAAGTGGTCTCAACTCTCTACTTTGTCCCTCTCAAAAAGAAGTTGATGTCTAACAACAAACTCTTGCTAAGTTTCACCACAAACTATTTAGTATTTACAATCACAAAAATTGTCAAGGCCATAAAGTTGTTGTTCTGGACCCTTAAGGTTGAAATCTCAAAGGACCACATCGTCTACAAACAAGAGTAGTGCAATCATGCACATCAACGACAACAATATCCATTAATACAAAATTGTCCTTGTTAGCTGCCAGAGAGACATTTACATCTTTGATAAGACCATAGACAAGAATTGACTTCAAATCAAATCCACATACATTCTTGTACAGCCTAGTAATCTCTATCTCCAATTTATGCATCACTTTCAAAGGCATGACATTTGTCAATGCCCTTGAATCAAGCATGCAATTGTGCAATATAAGATTATTAATCACTAAGGATACCAAGAATGGATCATGACCCACATACTTATCAATGTGCATAGTTTGTAATATGACAGGTATGTATATACTAAATATATGTAGACACAACTAAATACTTCCTAACAGTAACTCTATGGTGATAGTCAATTACATATTCCTTAAGGCTGAAACTGAATACTGATAGGAAATTTGGTTTTATAGTTGTAACTTGTAACTTACATTTTCTAGTTTATTTTTGTCGTTAAATTTTAATCTACCTGTAATTAATTTGCCTGTGGATTTCCTAGATATTTAAAGCTTATAAAATGTGAAAGGGAAACAAGAGAGCGAATAATATTTACATTTCAGATAGACACCACTTACAGAACAAAAGAAAACTGGTGAACTTGTCAACTCCATAGTGGAAATTCAAATTTTGAATAGGATCATAAGATTAGACTGAAATCATGAGCCATTTCATAGAACATAATTAATAAAATAAGAAAACTACAGACTTCTGCACAGAGTAGGATTTTGTTTTCTAGAGGCAAATATGCATATTCTTCAACCAAAAAGTAACTCATGAATAAAAAGCCTTGCCTCTCGTGTAAAAGAAATTTGATATGCATCCTATGGGAACAAGTTAAAAGATCTGCAATAAGTTTTACAAGGGAGAACATTTTGAACATAATGTTAAATATAAACAAGAATAAAGAGGAACAGCATGAAACAAACCCAACCTGCTTTGTGATTTTCAAATGTTCTTTTACACTGTCATCATAATTTTCTCCATCAGTTTCTATAACCAGATCAACTTCAAGTCTAGACTGCTTAGGTTTGACTCTGACCTGCAAAGATAAAGTTTAGATAAACTGTATTAGAATAGACACCAACATACTGCTTAAAGAAAAATCCAATAAAAATTCATATGTAAGTGCCCTGTAAACTTCTGAGAAAAATAATACTTGGTACAGTTCCCAATATCAATAGTGTACCACCAAAAAATAAAGGGCGGCCAATTTTTCTATTATCGATCTGTCAATAAATGTTTTAGTTCACAGAAAAAGAACATTCCAGTAACTCTTGTGAGGCAAAATTATTACAAATCACACCTCCTGACACCTTTCTTCCAGTCCATATGGCCGCCAGGAAGGGCGCAGTGGATACTGTAAAAGATAAACCTGTAAAAGCAAATTTTCAAATGGTCTCAAATTCTGAAGCACCACACAGAATATACCAATATGCATAACAAAAAAGTAAAATTAAGGATAAAACTATAAACAATAAAACCAACTAAAAGGAATTCTAAAAAAATATACTACAAAACTTATCAAGAATGTCAAAGAAATTCAAATTTCCTGCCTCCTGTAAAAGGCAACGCAACAATAAAAAGCTTACACTCATAAATAAGAGGTATTTAATAAATACCAAAGCAACCCCTTAAGTTGTAAAAAAAGCACAACCAATAGGTGGATGATTCTGAAAACACTCCATAAGTATACACATTATGGAGAGAGCAAAGAGAAGGAAAAATATGTTGATCGGGTGACCCTGCATAAAAACTCTAGCGTTTTCCCACATTGTCTAATAGCAACAATTCCACATCTCAACTCATTATTTTACTGAAGGGAACAGATTTTAGATTACACTAATGTTAAAAATTAAAATAGTACACTTTTAATGTCTATAATATCACAAGTAAATTAGATTTCCTCTGATCAAGCAGATACTACATGCCTGGAATATAAAGCAGATACTGTAATAACTGCCAAGTCATGCCTGTTTGGCGGTTTTACTGAAAAGCAGCATACTGTCCACTCAGATCCAGATTCTCACCAGAAAGGAAATAGTGACTTGACCACTGATGCCAGTGTGGAACTCTCTATGTTGAGGAGGAAAACACACTCCCCAGCCTTTTATAGTGCTAGGTATCTGTTACCCCACATATTGCATGAGAGGTAAACTTGTGGTTTTTATCACATGACAGTGTTTTAATGGGTGGTGACATATATACCACCTATTTTGCTTGAGATGGTGCATGAATTATCTCACTTCATCATGGTGTTCCACAGGGAAGGGTGGGGGACGTGTTTCCTCACTCCCGGGACGGGGAAACATTTTCGCGCGTCCCCTTTTTTGGGGAACTCGGGGAAACTCCAGGGGGGCGTTTTTCTGGTGACGAAACACGTCTCTCTTGGGGGGAGGGGGGATGGGGGGACGCGTCTCTCCTAGATGGTTAGCTTTTATTTTCTATATGGATTTTATTATATCATATAAAACCTGGGTGATAACCAACACCCAGTGCACATGCTTCCAAACAAGTTGATTTGAGTGTGCAGGTAACAAGTCTGCAAGCCCACAAATTGTTGGAGTTCTCGTGAACTCCCCATTCGAGCATGTGGATCACGTGCTCTACAGTGAGCTCAAGTCCCGGAGTTGGAGATAGATGTTTCCCACCAAAATGGGTAACCCCCTTGCAGAAATCTTTTCTACTATATTGCACAGCCAACCAAGAAGTAGCTCTTGATATTCACTTCTCAATGATAATATGCCATGTGCCTCTGCCATATGCATCAGCCACATACCTCTCACCGTCCGACATTTCCACTTGGTTGAAGGTGGGCTCTTATTCAAAAGGTACTTTGATCATTTTGCAATTAGGTGTTTAAACTTTATACTTATTCGTTTTGGCCATTTAGTATGGATAAAGTGGTGACTTAAAAGATTGATCAATCTTGTCTGTAAATCTGTCCTCTCACCTTACCAAAGGGTTAATCTTTAGCCCTAGTCCATTGGGACCTCCCTTGAGGCCTTAGGGTTATACGAGGGGCACTACTTGGAAAACTCAGATTAAAATAACATGTTAATTTTCCCCTCCACCATACTTAACACTTTGCATCTCACATTACAAACCCCTTATATACCACCTCCATTCTTTGGGGCTAACTTGTCATTTGTTCATTGGGATTTGTCACCCACTTATCCACATCCTACAGTAGAACTAGGAAACATTGCCCTGGAATTGATGCAGCTAAAAGAATGGAAAAGAATATTATGGCCACAATAAAAGAAAAAAAGAAAATCAAAATGCAGAAGATGGAAAAGACATAAATTAGCACGTGGGAAAAAGCCTAGCATTAGCTCTACCCTCCTCATTAGCCATCACCTGATTACCGAACACTTGATGCTCCCTTTCATCAAAAGGAACCCTTGCATGTCGTAACCCTGATTTTAGATAAATTGCCTCATATTAAGGGGTAAAATCAAATGCTATATCATAAAGAAACAGCTCTAACCCTTCAGCTATGCACGAAAAATAAAAGCATTATCAAAAAGAAGTAAAAGGTGCACTATATGGGTGAACAAAGCAAGCGGAGCAGAGTAACTCATGCCTCCACGATTTGCTCCATCCATTACATCTATACACTCAGGATGTGGATCACCATTAGTTGATCCCCTTGACCATGGCACTTGGCCATGAAGCCTTTTACCCTCAACTGCAACTCATTTACACTAACGCCTATTGATTGAAGGGTTGACCTTGAAAATTCCACCTCCCCTAGGGGGTTGGAGGCTCCTAATAGGGTTGACCATTAGCCACCTCTATCAAGGTAGGGAACACCTTTACAAGATTTGGTCTAGTTAGATATCGGAAGGTGATCCAAGATTAAAATATTAATATGCCCTTAACATGCAAGTTTTGTCCACTTAGATGCTTATATGATCCTAGTCTTTAATGAATGGTTGCTTTCACTGGAGTTTAATTTGGTTTAGTCAGGTGGTCCATAGTAGCCCATGCCTTTCAGAGAGGTTAATGATGCAGCGTTTCCAACTTACATCAAAGCATTCAGTATTATGATGACTTGAGTAGATAATGCATGTCCCAGAGCGCCCCCAAGACCTAGGACGTTGATCTTTTTTGGCCTAGCATAGAGGATTCATGACGATTTCACCATTGGACCCAACATGCCCCCAAGTTGGCCAACACTGAGTAGGCCATGATTCATGGCCCTGATGAGGATAGTCTTCCATGAGATGACTAGGGAGCACTTGTTGCACCTAATGGAGCCTTAACGTTGGAGAGAGGAGGCATTGCGTTGACCATTGGAGACCCAAAGAGATGAGGTGGTGACAACCCAACGGGATTTGGGACCCCTAGAGCTACTTTGAGGTTGTATATGAGGGATACTCCTCAAATGATGGATGATAATGACACATGGACACACTTTCAACCTTACCATTACCTAGCATCTAGAGCCCAAAAAGGGCATGAGGTCTTCATTTAGAGGCTTACGGCTCACACGTGTGGGTCTTTTGTGGCATAATTTACATTGAGCTAGTGGGTTGGTTTGTAACCAAATATTATTTTATGTTAACTCATTGTCAAACTTGTTTAGAGGCTTCTTAGGCTAAAATTAGGGGAGGTAAACCTCATATAAATAAAAGGTCACCTCACATCTCATTTCACACCACTTGTGGACTATTTTAGCCCTCTTATAGATTTCGACCTAGCTCTTGTAGTTTGCTACTCTTGTGGAGATGTGATCTTTGAGGATTCTTGCTATTGGAGATTAGTCCTTGTGGAGATGTCATTTTGGGATAAAGATAGATTGTTCATTGATATCTTGTGAGTATTTTTATTGTTGAATATCGTTTATGGTTAATGTATGCAATGTATTTTTGTTAGGATTTCTATATTCCTTGTCTAAATGAATATCTTTATATGAATTTTTTGGTGAAATGTTGCATACTTTAATTAAAAATCTCGAACATCCCTTGAGAATCTTCTAGAGAGCTTTCTTCTTTATTTTGTCCCCTCATAAAGTGATAGCTAGTATTTTAAAAGTGGAAACTAAGGATTTTATATTTCCATAGTAATTTTCCCTTAGACTCCAATGTCCATCACCCAAGTAGTTAGTAGGCACTGACTTCCACACAGATGGTCAAAAATTCAAAACTTCAAAATCTCTTATTTTTCTTTTTCTCCTAAAATTTTGACCCTAATATTTCGGGCCCCTAAAATTGTTGCCCTGAAATTTATGCCTTGAAATTATTGGTCCTAAAAATTCGACCCCTAAAATTGTTTCCCTTTAAGGCAAGAAGCTAGGGTTACAATTCGAAGTTGAATTCAACTACGACACGAGTGTTGAGTTGGATGGAGGATGTTCTACCTTGTTGAGCCTTAAAACATCAAAATCTAGCAAATTGCATGGTTAGAAGTGTTGATTTCTAGTAGCATCGGATGTGTTGTAGCCTCAAGAGTTTGCGGGGCGACTAGGACACATGCATTCCACAATACCCAGAAATTGTTTTGGGAAATTCCACCCAGAGAATGTTTAATTAAAATAATTAATTATTTATGCTTAAGTTTACAATTAGGAAATTAAAATAATTAAAGTGTATTAATTAAACTTGGTGTGAATCTTCTACAAAAAGACATAGATCAAGTCAAGATGATCTGAGCTATTGATTAGAATCTAGTATGGGATATTGATTGATCAACGAGAAGATTATAAGAAGAGGCTTGATGGGCATTTGGAACATACACCAGTGCAAGTACTCAGTTGCCCAAGCAGATCAATTTACTCAGTGGCTGAAGTTCGGCAAGAGAAAATCGAATCAGAGGGTGAGTTGCAGGTAGGAGAGTGAGGCATCAGCAGTAGTCAGAGAGTGCAGAAGAAGTCTGGAAGGGGCAGCGTAGAGGAGGGACACAGATCATCAGAGCAGAGGCAGTGTCGTAGTCACTGCGCAGAGGGTGACGCAAAGAGGGTTGCGTAAGGACAAAAGGTCCTCTTCTGGGTCAAAAAAACGCTGTAGAGTGTGAGAAATTTGTCAGTAAAATTATCCCAGTGTTTTTCCTTCTATTTTTCTATCTAGAATCTTATACATGAATTATTGTTGAAGAATAATAAAACCCTCATCTGCTGCACTGGTTTTCCCACGTTGTGTTTTTCCAGGGAAAATTGTCCAAAAATAACTGTGTCATTGTGGTTATACTTGTGTTAGTTCTTTTTCTTGCATTTACTTTCTGCAGTATTATAATTGTGAAAGCTGCAGTGGAATTTATTTCGATATTTACTGTGTAACACCGTAAATAACTTAATTCTGAATTACAGTAGGAGAAATAATATCAGTAGCTGGAGTAAAAATTCTATCTTGGAATTTTCACATGGTATCAGAGCGCAAGTAAAGTAGGGGAGCAGAGCCAGAAGAGCACAGCATTGAGCTGAAGAAGGAGCTCGAAGAGTTGTGTAAGCAGCAGATCGAACCCTAGAGGGGTTGCGCAATCCATTTGTGGGGAAGGCTAATTTTTGTGGAGAATTACTTCTTTGAGTGAGTCAACAGAGAGTAAATTTTCCGGCAGAGGGAATAGCGTAGCAAATTCAGCGTTGCGCGATTCTCTAGGTGGGACACAGTTTTTTCTGCAAAAATTACTGGGCAAAAAAGCGTCAGCAATAGAAAGGAAAATAGCATAGATAAGTATGGAAAGTCATGAAGCCTCAGAACTATCTTCCAAATTGGAAGAAGAGTTTGCGTGTCTATCGAGTTTGGCATCAGCTAGTCTTTGGTATATTGATAGCGGAGTTTCATCTCACATGACTGGAGTAAGAGAATATTTCTCTAACTATCAAGAAGAACAGATGGACTTCCAGATCACTATGGGCAACAAAACCAAGTGTACTCCAGTAGGGGGAGGCACCATAGAATTTCAGACAGAAGCAGGAACCAGTACTAGGACCACTGATGTACTGCATGTGCCACGATTAGGTATGAACCTAATTTCAGTATCCCAGTTGTAGGACAAAGGATATGATGTATACTTCATGAAGAACAAAGTATATGTCAAGCATCCTAGCTGGAAGAGGGCAAGACAGAATGGAGCTATAAGCAACAAGTTATATAAGTTGCAGGTCGATTCTCCAACGGCACTAATAGGCAGTCATAGTAACAGTGGAAAGGAGCTTTGGCATAGGAGGATGGGACACTTACACCATGGAGCACTCAGAATGCTCAGAGAGACAGTAACAGGATTTCCAGTCCTAAATACCAAACATGATGATGTATGCAGAGGATGTGTACTAGGAAAGTACGCAAAGGCAACATTTCCCAGAAGTGATAGCAAAGCAAATGGCGTGTTGGGGTTGATACATTCTGATATTTGTGGTCCAATGTCTAGCAAAGCTCTTAGCAATGGCGAGTATTTCGTCACCTTTATTGATGATTACTCCAAGAAAACTTGGATCTATTTCCTAAAGACCAAGGATGAGGTCTTTGACCGGTTCAAAGAGTTTAAAGCTCTCGTAGAGAATATGACAGGGAAAAAGATCAAGATATTGCGTTCAGATAATGAAGGAGAGTATACATACAAATATTTCACAAATTTCTGCACAAGGGAGGGCATCAAGAGAGAGTGGACAACTCCATATAATCCACAGCAAAATGGAGTAGTGAAGCGAAAGAACAGAACAATAGTCGGGGCAGCAAAGGCTATGTTATATGACCAAGACTTGCCTAGATTTTTGGGTTGAAGCATGCAACACAACGGTGTACATCAAGAACAGAACTCCTCACAAAGCATTGAGGAGGAAAACACCAAAAGGGGACTTCATGAGGAAGAAGCCAGAAGTAAGTCATCTAAGGAATTTCGAATGTGTGGCATATTGCCACATTATAGACGAAAAGCGTAGTAAGTTGGATCAAACTGCAGAGAAGGGGTACCTCGTTGGGTATAGCGAGACCTCAAAGGCATACAAGATCTACATTCCTAGCACCAAGAAGATTGTAGTGAGGCGAGATGCAAATTTCATGGAAGATAGGGATTTCAGAAGATCTCGAGAGGTGCTTGCAGGTGATCAGTCAGTAGACATTCCATTATTCCAACATCAGGGAGGACAAGAAAGAGGACAGACACCATGTTAATTTCTGCTCATGTTGTATGCCATTTCAGATTAGGGCACAATACTGAAGAAGATAGAACATACTAATAGATCGATAGAAGACAAGCCAAGACAGAGATAAGAAATGGTGGCGTTACGGCGATCAGCAGGATGCTTCTACCAGCAAAGTCTCCAATAGGTCATTCAGCCAAGCGTGTCACACATAACCCCAGAACAACCCAAACAAAGAATACGCAGCTCCAACGCCATCAAGAGAGAGAGAATTCCTCCACCCCAATGTGTGTCAAATGAACTCCAAGTCTCTCCAATATATAGGAATCTTTGGGGGTGTGTGACACGTCCTTTAAGACATTTAAGTCTATATTTTATTCCAGGCCGACCTAGCACATAAGTGGAATAAATTCAAAGTGCATGTTCTGCTCATCCGATCGAGATGATCTTTAGATCAATCTTACACCTCTCCGAAAGAGGAATCCAATAAAAATATTGCGATCGTCATCTGAGCAGCACAACCCGGAGTTTGGACCTAGTTGTCCAATTTTAACACTCCCTCTCAACTAGGGAGAACTCCGTCCACTAGTGCAAACCAAACATCGTGCGTCATCCCGCCGTAACTTGCTTTGCTGGCCTCTTTATTTCAGAACAGAAGTGGGTCAGTCACAAAGACATCATCCCCCGGCTGACAAATTCAGCCCAGAGGTCCAAAACCTCTATCAGACTCACAAAGAGTCTCCAACCAACCCGAAGTTGGTTCATCTGACCCGAAGTCAGGCGGAGGTCCGAAACCTCACTAAACTTGATCCCAGATCAAGTGGTTGGACCGTGCCATCCTAGATAGAGAGTACGGCAAGTTCTGATGCGTCCATCAGTCTTTGCTACTAGTCTCTAGCCTTTCCCATCTCATTGGCCAAATGAGAGGTACTTCCCATGAGCCCTGAATTCAATGGGTAGGATGCATACGGGGCACAGATAAATGAGAGGCGAACCAACTCAATAATCACAACGGTGGGGCAGAAGTACCATAAGTGCTTATAGCTCCGAGAAGCTATCCCCAAAGCCCCCCAGAGCTCCCAGAGCTCATCGTCCAACGGGACCCACATCATAGGGTCGTTTCACGATACCAAGATTCTCACGGAAGGTTAGGAACATGACCTTCCCCAAGGGCATTGTGAGAATATCCGCGTCCTGCTCATCAGTTCCTACATGATCGAGCCTTACGGCGCCTCACTGTACCATATCTCAGATAAAGTGGTACCAGCCATCAACATGCTTGGATCAATCGTGGAACCTGAGAGTCTATGACAAATGAATCCCCCTCTGGTTATCACAAAGGATAACGGTGGCATCTAGCACATGCTCGAACAACTCACAAAGAGCTTTCGCAACCAAGTGACTTCTCAACAGGCCATACATGTTACAATGTATTCGGCCTCAGCGGTGCTCAAGGCTACCGACTTTAGATTCCTGCCCGAAGCAGATCTACATGTGAAGTAGCATCCAGATGTGCTCTTGCGATCCACCACACTGCCAGCCCAATCGGTATCAGTATATCCATGGAGTGTCATACTCCCGGCAGTGTATCTCAGCCCATGGTCTACCGTGCCTCAGAGATATCTCAAGAGTTTCTTGGCACCAACCCAGTGAATGTTATGATCAACCATGTGTTGACTCAAAGTGTTCACTGCACAACATACGTTCGAACAGGTGTTCATTAAGAACATCAGGGTCCCTATGAGTTGACGATACTCAATAGGACGGGCCCAGCAACGCTGCTACTCAACTTCTTAAAGTTGAGTTCCATGGACTTACAGTCCATCATACCAGAAACTTTCCAGAAGTTTCACAATGTATTTTCCTTGAGAAAGGAAAATCTCTCCAGGTCTCTGCCAGACCTCCAGGCCTAGGAAGTAGTGCATCAGTCCTAGGTCCTTCATCTCGAACTCAGCAGCGAGCTCCCTCGTACATTGATGAATGAGAGGGTCAGCACCTGTCAGGAAGAGGTCGTCCACATACAGCACTAGAATGAGAGGCTTCTCCTGCACAACCTTGAAGTAAAGGTTCGGATCAGCATTACTTCGAGTGAAGCCCAGCTTCATCAAGTAACTATCCATCCTCTCGTACTAAGCTCTGGGTGCTTGCTTTAACCCATAGAGGGCTTTCTTCAACCTGCAGACATGAGTGTCTCGATCCTGAACTTCAAATCCCAGAGGTTGTTCCACATACACCTCTTCCTTTATTGCACCATGCAGAAAAGCGGTCTTGACATCCATCCGATGAAGACTCCATCCTTGCGTAGCAGCAAGGGCTATGATTGATCGAATGGTGGTATATCGTGCCACAGGTGCAAATATGTCATCATAATCTATTCCTTCCTTTTGAGAGAAGCCACGGGCAACAAATCTTGCCTTGAACTTTTCAGCACTCCCATCAGATCCATGTTTGATCTTGTAGAGCCATTTCGAGGTGACAACTGCTTTGTCCTATGGTCTCATACTCTTCGTGCATAGCATCCTTCCAGAATTGATGCTTTACAACTTCCTCAAAGGATCCAAGGTCAAATTGTACAATAGTACTCATGGTAGCTAGATATCCTTGGTATTTATATGGCTTCTTGGATTTCTTCCAGAATTTCCCCCTCTGAAGCCATATGTCTTTGAGCCATGAGGATCTTCTTTCATTCAGTAATGATATTCGCTCAGGAGCATATACAGATGTATCTCCCTCTTGATGTCAGCTTCTCTCGAGAGAGAAGTCATCTATTTTAAATGAGGGCATCCCAGACACCAACTTCAAAAGGAGTCTTATTCTCCCACAGTTCAAGACTCCAACAATGTGGCTGAAAGTTGCAAAAATTTCCCAGTTCACACTTCAAGTTGATACTGTCACAAGCTTACAGTTATTATGAATCTCGTAGACAAGGGTGTCTGTCTATGTCACTGTCATAATGACAGTGACATAGACTCACAGATTTAGCTCCTCAAAAATGGTCGTTACAGAGATACCTTCTAAACTTGCATCACAGTTTTCTTCATCATTCACAGTAGTGAAGATTTCAAGCTTACAGCAATTACCTGATGTTTTGTGGAGTTCTACTGCAGCTTCCTCAACCAGCCCTCTAAGACTTTCTTTACTGAGCTAAGGATCCAATCTGCCTTTTATTCTGCACTTGAGGTGTTCATCTACAACATCTGTCATTGCATTTTGATTCCAGATCTGCCCATTAGCAGTGAATGGTTGACTGATCTAAGGCTCCAAGGCTTCAGATCTCAGTTCTGCAATTTGACATCTGGTCAAGACACTTTCTAGGGTCACTGCCACTAGGTTGAGTTCAGTTACAACCACTGACACTAGACAACAGCATCATAATATTGTTCAATGAGGCACTGCACTGCCCCTTAAGTCATCATAGAGATACTAACACAACTGTCATGGGGAAACTGTCAAGGCAGTGTTGCATTTCAGCCTGAATATAGTGTACTTCCTTGACATGAGACTCTGCATATTCACTTTTCTTTCAAGAACATTTCATACTGCTTTTGCCCATGTATCCTTCAGATTCTTAATCATATAAAATGCTGTCAGATTAATGTCACCATCGGGCAAGTAAGTTTTCAGCGGTACAAACCTTGCAATTTTATGAATAAGATCCTGCACGTACAGCATTCGTCCTCTTTTCTGAAGGGTGGTTTGGCAAAATGCAAGAAATCAACTCTGCTTCATCAACCAGCAATATCATTTGGCGACTTTACAATGCTTTTAATAATGGCGTTGTAGACTGATATGCCCAAATCTTCAGTAATATTCATATATCATTCGGACAAGCTAATGACCCTCAATTACATAATGACTCGGCTTTCTGATATGTATCCGAATGAATATGTTCCGCTCCAGCAAGAACTCTATGCATCAATATGTGATACTTGAGTGGTGAAGCAAATTGCAAATCAATACGGTGATCATTCAATTTATCCTGCTCATTTCTCACCGTTCTGTCAAGGGCCACTTTCACAATGACAAATCACAAGTTCAGCAGCTTACAGACCCTGATCTGTGTTGACACTCTGACAGAATATGCAATCATTATCTAATTTAGAACTTCTAACCATTAGAATTGTACTTACTTCGCAGAAAGTCAGAATCTAACCAACAAGAAGTGAGTGTCCAATTTCAAATACTTCCTTTAAAGAAACCGTAAGCAACAAATTCAATTACTATGCCTTGTCGTTGCAAGCATTCCCCCTAGACAGAGGCAACAACATCCGCCAATGGTGAACTTTCTTCTGCACGGATTCCTCAGAAAGAATACCTTTATGAAAATAACAAAATCTCGGCCCAACCAAAATCACCACGTGTTCATCTTGCATACAGGGGCATACGTCTGCTCTAAATCACACAAAGCACTGTGATATTATGCGCGCACGTCTGCACAATATATGGTTCTTTGCCTTTTTGTCATCACACGTATATTGGCACTACTGAATATACAAAACCGACACAGCAACTAAAAAATGGCATTTGACATGGCTTTTAAAGCATTCTGTTGTATGTGTTAATTTCACAAATTACCGACAGCTCGAAAAGGTCACGCCCATTGCTCAACACATATTTGAGTCAATCGCACCCTGTTTCATTGTTGGTTGATTCAGAAATTATCATTTGTCTTGTATGCATACAAGTATGACATCGCTTCCACAAACAGTGGGTCATCCGCTATGAGTCGTATCCATTGATACACGCTGCAATTCGATGTCATATGCGAAGAGCAAAGAATCGACTCCGTGACTTGACGATCAACCAGACGCCGCCGAATAGCTTCGGCCTCTGCCTTGACATCGCGTATAACCCTCAAATTCTTCAACGGCGAACCCTTCCGGGTAAAAAAAACTTCGGAAAGCCGACTGCATTTTTTTTTTCTTTGTAGCCGCAGAGGTCTCGTCCATTCAAGGAGCATCCGTCTTCTTCTTCATTGTCCGGCTCAAGAGTGGTCGTGAAGCTGCGGTGGAGGTCCCGGATATTTCCTGTCAATATCCAAGGACCCTATTCGTCGTGTCTATACAAGCGGTCCCCATGTAGACCAAGGTCTATCTTTACCGGGTGCAACCGGTGCTTCACTCAAAAGTGGCCAGTGTGTCGACACGTCCTCCGCCGCCTCCGTCACCCGACAAGGCAGTTGTCCTCGGCTCCCTGGTCACGGCGCCGATAATGTCACTGTCCGCCCGATCTCTGGTGCTTTCAACGCTTGATACCTGCCGGATTTCACAAGGGAAAAGGTTTGTTTTGAAGCAGAAGTTCTCGTTTAAAGCTTTCGGAAAGCACATAAAGGTGTGCCTGGAACGTGACGGTTCAGACTTCTTTGTTGTTCTCGCCAGTTACCGAATGAACTAACGATCACATAAGTTGAGCTAATTTGACGTTTGTTTCAGTAAACCTGGCCAATTTTATCGTTCTAAAGGCGAATTCTTTTTGCAGAGACTGTCATTTTCTTCGTTGTCCCTCTTCAAAACGTACGTGGCGACCATCAGCAGGTTCTGCACGTAAGGCCGAATCACTTGATTGTGAGGCAACTTGCTCAGAATCTCTATAATAAGATTCCGCAGTTTATGTTGGTCGTTGTTCTCCATCACATGGGGTTCGATTTGGTGAAGCATCAAATCAAACAGAATTTCTTAACTGGAAACTACGAAAACTTAAATTGATGCTACGCATCATAGACTTCTCCGCAGAAAGCGCATTCTCGAACTTACAAGGCAGGCTTAATTCAGCGTCTAGGGCACAGGAGAAATTCCTTTAACACAGATTTGGACATTGTCTTCCCACAAACATGCCTCAACCTTATGCTGTCACCTACAGCTTCTTCCACGCTAACTAGGGCATTGTCTTCAACCCAAGAGCTCTGATACCATGTTAATTTTTGCTCATGTTCTATGCCATTTCAGATTAGGGCACAATACTGAAGAAGATAGAACATACTAATAGATCGATAGAAGACAAGCCAAGACAGAGATAAGAAATGGTGGCGTTACGGCGATCAGCAGGATGCTTCTACCAGCAAAGTCTTCAATAGGTCATTCAGCCAAGCGTGTCACACATAACCCCAGAACAACCCAAACAAAGAATACGCAGCTTCAACGCCATCAAGAGAGAGAGAATTCCTCCACACCAATGTGTGTCAAATGAACTCCAAGTCTCTCCAATATATAGGAATCTTTGGGGGTGTGTGACACGTCCTTTAAGACATTTAAGTCAATATTTTATTCCAGGCCGACCTAGTACATAAGTGGAATAAATTCAAAGTATATGTTCTGCTCATCCGATCGAGATGATCTTTAGATCAATCTTACACCTCTCCGAAAGAGGAATCCAATAAAAATATTGCGATCGTCATCTGAGCAGCACAACCCGGAGTTTGGACCTAGTTGTCCAATTTTAACACACCAGGATCAAGTACAGTAACCAGCACCAGTCTTTCCTCAAAAATAGGAGATCCAAGTAGTTCTTAGCAGATGGAACAACAGGAACACGAGGAGGACTTAATTGAGCCTCCCACCACCAGTGGTAGAACCAGTAGGGAAGTACGTCAGACATTAAGGGACACAGAGGAGTTTGTTGGAGCTCCTAGAACCGAGAAAAGGCAGCGTAGGCAGCCTAACAGATTCCAAGCCTTGGTACCACAGGTTGAGGAACCCTCCAGTTTTCAGGAAGTCGTACAGCACCAAGTTTGGGTGGATGCCATGATAGAAGAATACAGCTCTATCATGACCAATGATGTCTGGGAAGTAGTACCTAGACCAGAGGATAGATCAGTTGTAGGATCAAGGTGGATCTACAAGATCAAGTACGTAGCAGATGGCAATGTAGAGAAGTATAAGGCTAGGTTTATGTCGAAGGGATATGCACAAAAGGAAGGGATAGACTATGAGGAAACCTTTGCCCCAGTCGCTAGATATACCTTTATCAGATCCATTATATCCCTAGCAATTCAGATGGGATGGGAGATTCACTAGATGGATGTCAAGACGACATTCTTGAATGGGGTGATAGAAGAGGAGGTGTATATAGAGCAGCCTGAAGGCTTCGAGACTCGTGAGAGGAGAACTCATGTATGCAGATTAAAGAAAGCCTTGTATGGGCTCAAGCAGGCACCCAGAGCGTGGTATGGTTGGATAGATAGTTATTTGCAGCAGTTGGGATTCATCAAGAGTGATGTTGATCCCAATCTCTACTATCTGATGGTAGAGAATGAGCCATTGATTCTGGTATTCTATGTAGATGACTTGTTTCTAACAGGGTCATCAGGGCTCATAAAGGACTACAAGAAGAGCTTTGAAGCATAATTCGACATGAAGGATATGGGGTTGATGCATTATTTTCTAGGATTAAAAGTTTGGCAAAAAAATGGGGACATCTTCCTTGGGCAAGGAAGATATGCTACAGAAATTCTAAAGAGATTCGAAATGCAAGATTGTTGACCCATGGCAACGCCCATGATCACCAACTGGAAGAAGATAGATGCATCAAGAGACAAGGAAGTGGACCCCACCTTATACAGACAGCTCATTGGGTCCCTCATGTATCTGGTCAACACCAGGCCAGACATGTGTTTCGTGGTTAACACCCTTAGTCAGTTCATGGTGGAACCAAAAAGGGTACATTCGGCAACTGTAAGACACATTCTTAGATATATGTGTGGGACAGTCGAATATGGGTTGAAATACACCCGAGGAGATGATGTCAAATTGGGCGGATTCACAGATGCAGATTGGGCAGGAAGTTCAGTAGATCGGAAAAGTCCCTTTGGGTACAGCTTTAGAGTTGGATCAGGGATGATCTCTTGGTGCAGCAGGAAGTAGAAGTCAGTCGCTCTGAGCTCAGCAGAAGCTGAATATATGGCAGCCAATATTGCATCGTGCGAAGCTATATGGCTTAGAAAACTGCTTGTGAGTCTGTTCAGGATAAGGATGGAAGCGACCAGTTTTTACTGCGATAATCAGAGTTGTATCAAGCTCTCTGAGAATCCAATATTTCATGATAGGTCGAAGCACATTGATATCAGAGACTATGTTCAACCTTAGTCACCGGGTTCGGCGAACTTAATGCTTGAAGTTCGAAATTCGCCGAATTTGAACCGAATTCAAACAAATTCGAATTTGTTCGCCGAACTTCAAGCCGAACATTAAGGCAAACACGAATTTCAAGCCGAACTTCAACGAATTTTTTTTGAAATTCAGGGAAAAATTCGATTTTGTTCGTTTAGCTGTTAGGTTTTGTTGTTTTAGATTTTGTTAATTTTAGTTGTTAGGCTTGTTTTAGCAAGCAGAGAGAGAGAGAAGGGAATTTCCTTTTTGTTTGATTTATTATGCTTTTCTTACTGTTATGGTGGTTTATTTTCTGCAGAAAGGGATGCTAAATTTATGACCTTTTTCATGCACGTTTTTGGATTAACTTCATTTAATGAAGGCATTCCAAATGGGTGAGATCACATGCATAATCAGATGAAGAAAATTCATTCTCAACTTTGCTTCAAATTTCAAATTTGGATTTGAGTTGCAAGCATAAATCTAGCAGAAGGGGGAATAAATGATCAGTGCCATTCAGAGATCTTCATTCTTCTCTAGCATCTTAAAGTTTATATATTCTGTTAGTTTAGCTGAATTTGATATTCTTATGGGTGCTAGACTCTAGTAGCTACTGCTAATGTCTATGATGAATTTCTCACCTTGTTTACTATGCATGGAAGACTGAAGTTGGTTCTTTATTGGAAATTTGGCACTCGCTTTCATGGTTTATATGTGGAAATGATGTAAATGTTTGAGCAATAATCCTATGTGTTTGCAATGTGCATTATGCACTTTGAAAATTGACATGCTTATTTATTTATGTGCATAATATTTATGTTTCAACATGCTTAAAATTGTTATATATATTTATATTTTCAAATTTCTATATGTCGAATTTTATGCCGAACTTTATCAGCAAAATTTTAGATGCCGAACTTTATTCGAATTTCAACGTCGTCGAACACAAACCTGGTGACTTAGTGTTCAACATGGGGCAGTACAGCTGCAATATGTCCCCACAGGAGAATAGGTAATAGACGTAGTACGAAGGCTCTAGGTATAGCTAAGTTCATTCAGTTCAAGGAGCAGATGGGTATGGTAGAGAACCCATTTCAATAGCAAAAACAAGCGGATTCTCAGTTGCAACAGCAACAGATGAGAGGGAGTTGCAGTGCAGATGCAGTAGTTGACAGCAGCACAGAGGCAGCTCAAAATCAAAGTTGCGGAGTAGTTTCTGGGCAGTAGTGTCAAGCATCAGCAGCAAAGAGGGAGATGTTACATAAGTCAGAGTAGTGCTTCAAGTGGATGCATTGTTAGAACACATTCCTCACTAAGAGGGAGAGTTGATTCTTGGTAGCATCGGATGTGCTCTAGCCTCAAGATTTTGCAGGGAGGCTAAGACACATGCATTCCACAATACCGAGAAATTGTTTTAGGAAATTCCACCCGCAGAAGGTTTAATTAAAATTATTAATTATTATTTTTGGATGCCAAAGTCTAAACTTAGGAAATTAATAATTAAAGTGTATTAATTAAACTGGGTGTGAATTGTGAAAAAGTCAATTATGAATTTCTACTGCATTTATAGATTTATTTCTCCTATTTATTTCCACAATAAGTTATTTAAAAAACCCTTACAACAAATTTCGAAATAAAGGCTACTACAGTTATCACTCAGGTACATATAGAGAAAAGAACAGTAAAATGCAAGCATAAGAACCAATCACAGTGACACAATTATTTTTGGACAATTGTGTGAAAATTTCTGAATATTACTTATGCAGAAACCGCACTGTTAAATATGGTTATACTTCTCCTACTTAATCTAGTTATTAATCTAAAATTTCAGCATTAACATCGAAGTAAACACATTAATAGTTCTTCACAGATACAGATCTAAAACTGAATACATGCACATAGACAAAGTGACACACAAGATTTTCTGGACAACTATCCCCGGAAAAACCCAATGCGGGAAAACCAGTCTTCTTGCTGTTGGAGAGTTTATATTATTAAGTAGATTCTAAGTACAGCAAATCTGGGCACCTTACTGGTTAACCCGACAGAGAAAACAAAAATCTGCAGCAATACCTCAGTTAAGGAGACAGAAAACTGGACTGACTCACACCCTCTAACAGGATTTACAGAACTCAACCCCTTTCTATCTTCAGAAACCCCAGTGCTTCTCTGAAGCCCTCTGCGTCAGCTCTGCTAGTCTGTTGGTGCCCCTGCGCTGCTCAGGAGAGGCTTGTGTAACCCCAGACTGGGTGACGCAGTCCCTGCGTTGCCTCTACTTGGCCTGCATATGCCCTAATGGCCTCCTACTGCCTCTGCGCTGCCCTTTCTGGGCCTACGTAGCACTAAAGCCCTCTGCGCTGCGTAGTTGTTGCGCACTCTACGCTGCTCTGACTGCTGCACTAAAACCAAATGACTATAAAAACAAGATTGGAAGTGGCTTTTGGAAAAGTTGGAAAAGAGGTTAAAAGTGTGGAGCCACAAATGGCTTTCAAGAGCTAGGAGGTTGGTCTTGGAAAAGTCAGTTTTGGAGGCAATTCCTATTTATTGGATGTCTCTTTCTTGGATTCCAAAAGGCATCCTGGAAGCAGCTCGTCGGGTTTGCTTCAGATTTCTTTGGAGTGGGAAGAAGGAAACCCAGGTAACCCCTTGGGTTAGATGGGAAAGAATTGCAGTGCCCAATAGGTTGGGGGGCTGGGGCCTTAAGAATATATTCCTTTTTGCTCAGGCCCTTACAGCAAAGGGGGGATGGAGACTTATTAAATCAGTCAGCCTTTGGACCCAGGTGATAGCTCAGAAATATTTAGAACTTGATTCCATTGAAGATTGGATTAGGAATCCAAGGAAGACTCGTGCAGGAGGGTCGGTGATTTGGAAGGCGGTGGTAAAGTCTTTTCACATTCTGGAATCTAATCTGGTCTGGAATGTGGGCAGTGGCAGGAGATTAAAAGTAGGAGAGGATCTGTGGATGGGCAGTGTTCAACAGCACTTACTCTCGGGTCATACGATTGAGGCATTGAGGCAGAGGGGGATCATCTTTCTTTTCCAACTTGCAGCATCGGTTCAAAGACTACCATGGATTCAGTCTTGGAGACTGGCTTTCTCTTTTGGACTGGATGTATAGGATGAAAGGGATCTGGAACTTTACATTGGAGAATTAAATCATGCACAAATTCAGCTTAGGGAGAGGGATGATGAAATTGTTTGGGACTTCGATACTTTGGGTAACTATTCTCCCAAGGCTGGCTACTTAAAGCTGAGTGCAAATGGGATTCAAAGGGAAGAAATTTGGTGGTGGAGGAAATTGTGGAAGCTCAATTGTCCACCAAAGACCCGCCTCTTTATGTGGTGTGTTTTGGAAAACAAGGCCCCTACCTGGGACAATTTACAGAAAAGGAGCTTTCAGGGGCCTAGGTGGTGTGTCCTCTGCAAATCAGATGTGGAATCAGGTACTCATCTTTTTCTCAATTGTTCATATCTTAAAGAGGTGGGGATGCAATGTTCGAGACTACTGGGCATTCCTTGTCAATGGGAGGGTATTTCAATGGCCCAAGCCTGGGAGACCTGGTGGGCAATGTCACATGGTTCGGGTTCGACAATGATTAGGTTCGGTTTGAGTTCGAATTTTTTGATGAGGTTCAAATGAGGTTCATCTATATATATATACATATATTAATTTTAAATGAATTATAGGATAAAATAGTAAGAAATCAACATCAATAAACATCAAAAATGCTATCACGGACATGGAAACTGCAAGGATAAATTACAAGCTTGAGTTGTGACATGTAGTTATGAGTTTTGATCTATGGACTTGATCAATGGCTATGAGGTTCGAGGAGGTTTGCCGAACCTCAAAATATTTTTAAGGTTCGCCAAAATTTGAACCTCAAGGTTAAAGTTCGATGAACCTTGTGACATAGCTGGTGGGCCTCAACAGCTGAGTCAAACCACAGATCACTACCTTTTCTTGTAATCTGGGGATGCTGGCTGGCTTGAAACAACCTCATCTTCGAAGAGAAAGCCTGTACTCCTGAAATCACAAGTGCTCGACTGTTGGTATTCTTTTTGCGTTTCCTCAACATATTCGTGCTGCAAAACAAAGGGAGGTCTTGGAATTGGAGATCGATAGGGAGATCCCTTGGGGTTTTTTTGATGGGGCCGCGCAGAATAATGCTTGTGGGGGAGGAGCACTTTTATTTCTATCAGTCACTCATTTTTTTGAGCTCTCTGTCAGTCTAGGGGAGGGGTCAAACAACTATGTTGAACTTTTGAGTCTCAAACTTCTCCTTATTTTTGCAGCAGAGAAAGGATGCCGAAATATCAATATCTATGGTGACTCAACGAATGTTATTAATTGGACAAGGGGAATACAGCAATGCAAAAATCTTAGACTTGCCAATTTATTAACTTCTATAAGGGAGATCCTTCACAGTTTTGACTCTCTCATGCCCACATGTTTACAGGGAAAGCAATGAAAAAGCGGACCAAGCCTCGAAGGAGGGCCTGCAGATGGCCGTGGGGACCTGGAAGGTGCAAGAGTTCAGGGATGGCCGAACCCAGGAGTACTATCACAGGCCCTTCATCGACTGAACAGCAGCCAGCTTTCCACGACCATCATCACTTCCACTGGCTGTCCTCGGCGCGTTGTGTCAGGCTGGCTTTCTGTGGTGCAATCCCCCTCGGTGCTGGCTACTGCAGCTTTATTTAACAACCCTGTTTTGAATTACAGCACTTCGGATTCCACTGTGGAAAGTTTGTATGTATATGTTTTCAGTTTTTTATGACAGTACATCACAGCTTGCATATGGACAGGTTTTTTTTTTTTAATATCATTGATGTAATCAGTAGCAACATGCTCGAACAGTCATCTTTGAACATTGAAAGAAGACATGATCTTAGTTTTGAAAGGCAATAGACAGTTATGTGTATCTTCAGAATGTAATTTTGTTCTCGACTGACTAAATAAAATTACGCTTTTTTTCCAGGGAAAAAAAAAGAATTTACTTCTATCCCCAAAACTTAGTTAAATTTAAAAGCTAAAACAGTAAAGATTCGATCATTTGCCAGCAACATGAGAAAATATTGACCAAACCATCAATTCTAACGAAAAATGTTATTAAAATGTTGATGTGCGTAGCGTACCTTGCTGTCAGGATCGATGCAAGGCGTGAAATAAACATCGATTTCTCTCACAACTTTGTCTTCCCCAGGTTGAGTAAATACAGGGGACATTGGCTCGTCTTTAATCTCCACCTCCTCCTCCTTGATCTCAGCCTCCAATTTGACGTCCACGTCCATGTGTTTATCCTCCGTGACTTCTTCTGCCGCATCCTTCATAACAATGTCGCCGACCTCGACATCCAATACCTGTTTGGGGGGTGCTGGAGGCTCAGCGGGCTCAATCTCAATCTTTGAATGAACAGCGGGGCTCTCCTTCTTGACTTGGGGTTTAGCAGAGGCAGAGGGCGCCTGAGCTTTGGACTTTGCTTGAGGCCTGGGCTTCACCTTGGGCTGGAATTTGGGTTTGGCGGATTCCCTGGGCGGGTCATCCGACTCAACCTTGGGCTGCTTGAAGACATCGTATGCAGAGAAGCTGTCAAATGGAGAAACGCCATCATTGCCTTCCTTCTTGGCGTCACCCATGGCTGCCGAACACAGCGCTGGGGTCTTCTGGGAATTGCACTTTCAGGAAGAATCCAAACCAGGGTTGGCGAGAGCTGCCTGCATATTCTACAGTAAGATTGTCCAGTAAAACCCTTTCGTCTGATCGAAAATGTTTATTTAGAAACTAGTTCCCCGTAAACTGTCGTAAGACAATATTGATGCGGTGGCAAATCGTTTTGAACATTGCAAGGTGGTCTTAAGATCGAAACTTTGCGAGCCAGTTTGCTTAGGTTTTATATACCTATTTCCCATTCCTAGGATATAGGACAAGATATGATATGGGTTTATGACTTCTATTTCTTCTAAGAATTTTTTAATACTATTTTTGCAATGGGTTCCTATTTCCCATTCCTAGGATATAGGACAAGATATGATATGGGTTTATGACTTCTATTTCTTCTAAGAATTTTTTAATACTATTTTTGCAATGGGTTTAGGGTAACTTTGACGAATTATATATTTTTATTTATGATCATTTAAAAGTTGTGGGATTGAATAGTGTTGATGAATTTATGTATTATTAATTAGTTTTATTTAATAAATTACGAAAAATGTAAAAAAATTATAAGATTTTAAGTTCAAATTGAAATTGGAAAAACAATCACCTTTCACACTCAGAAATGATTATGTAGTATTTATAATATAGAAATATATTATAAGTTCAAATCGAGTTTGGAAAAATAATCACCATTCACCCTGAGAAAATGATCATGTAGTATTTATAACATATAAATATAATAATAAATTTAAAAAGCAAATGATTTTTGTTGCATTAAAAATATATATACACGATCAATTTTGTAATTAATAATATATAAACCCAACAGAATTAAAACGAAAGTGGTTTTAATAGTAGTTTTTTTAAAAGAAGTTGTAGTTTATTATTTTATTTGTGAGTAGTATTTAAGTGTTATTTTTTGGAAAGGTTTTAAGTTTATTTTTAGATTTAATTCATCTAGAATTTAGTGGGAATTTATTGAATCACAAGTTTGATAGGTGAATTATTCACAATCAAAGTGTTCCAGGGGTTTTTGAGGATGTTGAATCCATATATTTAATCAAAAAAACCAGTTTAAATAACACAAATGAAGATTTGGCCACAAAAATAGGTGAACTAGTCACAATCAAAGTGCTCCAACGGTTTTTGAGGATGTTGAATCCATATATTCAATCAAAAAAACCAGTTTAAATAACACAAATGAAGATTTGGCCACAAAAAATTTTGTGGAAACTCCAAAATCACCCTTGAAGACTATTCCATTTGTTATAAGTTTTAGAGGTTTTTTTTAGCATAATTTTTGGTTGAATTTTCCCAAAATGCGGTAGATTTGAGTTGTGAACTCTACACAGTACTAAACAAAATTTCAAATCACCAAATCCATATATATTGTTAATAACTCATTTCAAACAATAAAAAATCACACATTCTGGCCAAAAACTCCAAAATATAAACAACTCCTGAAAAATAACTTTGTGAATTAATAACTTTGTGAATTAATAACATCAAGGTTATGGCCACAACATTCCAGACGGTAGGCGATCGTTGCAGGAGGAGGTGTATGATGTTTTACACAAGGGGGTTGATGGGGATGTTCTGGGGTTTTAGAAGGGCCTAGACAAGTCAATAGAGGAGTTTTCAGCTGTTGTTTCCAGGAAGGAAGGTGGGTCTTATGAATCTAGCCCTAGGAAGAAACTAGCCTTAAAAGCTCTTTTTTCACTAAAACCTGATGTGATTATGCTTTAGGAGACGTTGGGTCAAGGGAATTTGGTTTTGGCTTCTCTTTCAAAATTGCTCTCAAGTTGGTCTTTTGTTGTCTTGGATGCTGAAGGAAGATTTTGTGGCTTAGCACTGGGGTTTAGGGACTGTTCCATCAAGCTTATCAACTCCTGGGGCTCAGATTAGGTTATTAGAGCTGAGGTTTTCTCCTTCGAATTGGCCATGGATATCATAATTGTTAATGTTTATGGTCCCTGCCTGGAGAGGGTAGGATTTTAGACCAACCTTTTGTCGAAGTCTTTTATGCATGCCAAGCATTTGATTTTGGGTGGTGACCTTAATTTCTCCCTCGGGTTGGCGGAAACGTGGGGTCCTTTGGCCCAACCTGACCCACTTGTTGAGTTCTTCCTTAACAAAATCAAAGAAGGGAGATTAATTGATCCAAATTTAATTAAAGTCTCTCCCACTTGGAGGAATCAGAGAGTGGGGGATGCCCGGGTGGCCAAGAGGTTGGAAAAATTCCTCCTCCATGAAGAATTTTCTAGTTTGTTGTCGAGGTTTAGACAATGTGTTGGGTCGGGTGGGGATTCAAACCATCTTCCTATCTTGATGGAGCTGGTTTTCCATATAAAAAACCTAGTGTGCCTTTCAAGTTCAATGCAGGATGGCTGAAGGATCCTGATTATATAAGTCTAGTAAATGAAACTTGGTGCTCTTTGCAGAGACTTGATCATGGATATTTTTCTCAACCCTCTATGAGCAACCTAAATCATTTAAAGAGGGTGACTGTAACATGGGCTAGAGAAAGATCCAAAAGGGATGATAGTACTTTGACTGAGGTCGGGGAAGAACTGGGGAGAATGGAGAGTTTGGAAGTCGATGGTTATGAAAATGAGGCAAAGAGGGATATAATAAAGGTACTTGAGTCCAAGAGAAGAAATATTTTAGCCGATAAATAAGAACAGTGGAGGCTAAAAAGCGGGGCAATATGGATTTCTGTTGGGGATTAAAATACCAAATTATTTCAAAACTATGCAAAAGGAAGGAAAAACTCTAACACTATCTGGGAGCTGGACAAACCAGGAGGTGGCAAGGTAAAATATTTCAATGATCTAGCTTTAATGGGGAAAGAACATTTTAAATCTCTCTTTAGGGCACATGAAGGTGCCACTATTGCTGAAGTAATTAGGGTTTCCCAACACTTTCCAAGATATGTCGATGAAGAAGATAACAAGGATCTAATGGCCCCTGTGTCGAGGTTGGAAGTGTAAAATGTTCTTAAGTCCATGAAAAAAGATAAGAGTCTCGGGCCTGATGGTTGGACTTTGGAAAATTTTCAACATTTCTTTGAGTTGTCTGGGGATGAGTTGGTGGGAGTGATGGAGGAGTCCAAAATTAAGGGTTATGTTTATGATCCTTTTATCTCGACATTTATAGCACTTATTCCTAATTCAGATTCTCTCTCCTATTTTGATGAATTCCAACCTATTTTCTTATGCAACTATATATATAAAATCATTGCAAAAGTTATTTCTTTGAGACTGAAACCTATCTTGTGTCGTAACATCTCTAAAGAACAGTTTGAATTTTTAAATGGAAGGAAGATCCATGAAGCAATTGGGGTGGCCTAGGAAACAATGCATAATATCAAATAGGTCAGGAAAAAATGGTTGATTGTTAAAATTGACCTATCAAAATCCTATGATAGGATCAGTTGGGTTTATATGAGATTATTGTTGACTCATTTGGGTTTTGGTATTGATTTTGTTAGCTGGATAATGGGTTGTATTTCAAATGTGTCTTTTGTTGTCCTTATCAATGGGGTTGATTCATCCCTTTTTCATAGTCAAAGAGGGCTCAGACAAGGGTGCCCGTTTATTTCTGCTAGCAGCTGAAGGACTTAGTGAACTCCTTATTTCGAGTAACAGAATAGGAGACCTGAAAAGCATTGAGGTTTCCACAAAGATGTTTATCACACACTTACTTTTTGTGGATGACATTCTCCTTTTTAACAGTGGGAAGAGGGAGGATTTCGGCCAGTTAAAAGCCTCTTTGGATATTTTTCTGAAAGCCATTGGTATGATTATAAATGCGCAAAAATATTCATTAGTTAATGCTGATGGTTTAAGTTCTGAGCTGGAAAGGATCAAAGATTTTTTCCCCTTTGATTGTCAACCTCTGGGGCTTATCTCAAGTACTTGGGGTTTTATCTGAAGTCGAACACTTATAGAAAATGGGATTGGTTATGCCTGGTGTAAAAAAGAGAGAAAAGGTTAAATCTTTGGAGTTATAAGTGGCTCTCTAGAGTTTGAAGATTGGTGCTCATTAATTTTGTATTAATGGCCATTCCGGTGTGCTGGATTTCATTGTCCTAGGTTCCGAAAGGCACCCTTCTCAAGATAAGGAATATTTGTAGTCGTTTTTTATGGGCTCGCAAAAAGGAGGAACATTTCATCCCATGGGTGGCTTGGGAAAAAATGACCAAAGGAATGGTGGGGGGGTTGGGGTATTAAGGATCTTCAATTGTTTGTTGCCTCCCTTGCAACAAAGATGGGTTGGAGGCTCTTGACTAAAGACAACCTCTGGACTATTGTTGTCAAATGGAAATATATTGACCTGACCTCTCTGGAAGACTGGATTAGGATTCAAAGTAAAACTTCTACAAATGCTTCAGCCATTTGGAAGGCTACCATCGCCTCATTAGATATTGTGGAAGAAGGTTTGGCTTGGTAGCTTAGAAATGGTGAAAAGAGAAAAATTGGCATGGATCCATGGGTGGGGTGCAATACGAACTATGCTCTCTCAGGGGAATTAGTGGAAGATCTAAACTCAAAAGGGTTTTACTATCTATCTCAGATTGAAAATCTAGAGGCTACTACCATCTGGCAGTAGGGGTGGAAATTGGGTGGGGGGATTCAGGTTGGCCAACAATGGTAGCAGGAATGGCATACCTATATACAACAACTTCTTCATTTAAAGGTTAGGTTAAAATACTTCCCAAATATGCTCTGATGGATTCATGCACAATCTTGCTCATACTCTCCAAAGGACAGTTATCAATATTTGATGAAGAGTCGGGGTTGGGATGAACAGGGTTGGTGGTATAAACCAATTTGGAAGCTGAGAGGCCTCACTAAAACAAGAATTTTCTTTTGGTGCATCCTTGAAAATAAAGTGCATATTTGGGGTTTTTTACAAAAGTGGAATATTCACGGGCCAAGTTGGTGTACTCTCTGCAAGGATGTTAAAGAAGATATTGAGCACTTGTTCTTAAATTGTAGATTATCACAACAAAATTGGGATCATACATTATCTATGCTAGGCATTCATTCTAGATGGAATGGGAATAACTATGCAGATGCTTGGCATGGTTGGTGGCATTTTGTCTATGATGAAAATGTAAGGAATATCCATTTAATTATTTCTTTGGGAGTTTGGTTGGCTAGAAACAAGGGTATTTTTAATGATTCACTTATCTCTCCTCGGTGGTTGCTGCTAAATGTGCTTCGATATTCTATTTGATCCCTACAACTGGTCATGTCATTCATCCTCGAAACATCACCACATAACAGATTAATCATGACATTCCTCGAGCCTATTTTGATGGTGCCTCATATGATCAAAATAGATGTGGTGCAGGAATGGTTGTCCACCTAAATCACAATTGGTAAACTGAAGCTTTTGTGGGTATTGGCACTGGCACAAATAACTTTGTAGAACTTGTCACTCTAAAACTTCATTTATGTTGGCTTATCCATTTGGGTATTGGTTCTATACAGACTCTTGGAGACTATATGAATGTTATTAACTGGTTCAACAACTCTTAAAGATGTCCAAATTATATTGTGGTTCCGATTCTTGAAGAAATACACGTTTTAAAGTTAACATTCAATTTTATTACTGTATGCCACATTTACAGGGAACGCAACTCCTTAGCTGACAAGCTTTCTAAAGATGGCACTCAACAGATTCTGGACACATGGAGTGTAACAAAAAAGATGGATGGATTAGTTAGTGTGTCGGACACTCGACCTTACTAAACAAATGCCTTTGTTTTTATGTATTTTGTTTCCTTTCTGTACATAGACGCTATATATATATATATATAATATATATATATATATATATATATATATATATATATATATATATATATATATATATATATATATATATATAACTTTAATGGTTCCACTAAACAATAGTTTTCTGAGACTCGTTCTATATTTTGTGGTTATTATGGGTTGTTTTCCCTTATGGGGAGGCCATTATTTTGGTTTTGTTTCCAATTACTATTTATAGCCTTGCTTGTTTGGACTGTTCACAGTCTTATGGTCAGTTTGGTCTGCTACCTTAAATGGTGATCAACCTTTGATATGGAATTCTTAAGTGCATATACGATGTAAATTTTTATTTTTAATGGAAAGTTTGATTTTTTCCTTGGAAAAAAAAGAGTAAGGATTTAAACTCCATAGAATATTTTAAGATATTTTTATTAATAGTCACAAATTAATCACATGAACAAGCTTTTCATGAAGACATAATTGGTTGACCACTTCGTGAGATGGAATTGAAGACATAACTGGTTGAATATTATGTGTAGCATACACAACACTAAGTTCTTGCTTCAACTGATTAGCCATTTAGTGTAGAAGTAAAGAATAACTAAAGAGATAAGTATTGATTACCAGCTGAATAATTTCTTTGCTAAAGTTGTGATATGAAATTAAATTCAAATTTTATGGTTAACCTCATAAATAAAATTGCTGATGAAAGTTTGTTATAAAATGATTTGAATTTTTTTGTGAGAGATATATTTGTAGATATAAATGAACAAAAAGATACAGAAATTGAGAAACTTACAAAATGCAGCACTACAAAAGGAAAAAGATACACACAATTTTCATTTATTTCTTTATTTAGAATGGTTCTATTTACACACAAATAATGGCCTAAGGTCCTATCTTATAAATGCTCTTGAATCTACAACTTGCATGCACACCTAATTATTCTTAACAGTTAAAATTTCCAAATACATAATTATAAGTATCAGGGGGTATAAAAAGGGGTGTTCAATAAACATAAAGGATATCTATTAAAAATTGAGGTTATTTTTATTAGAAGGATGTATCGGGAGGGGATTCAATAAAATATTTTTGAGAGACTTTTATCAATATCTAGTGATATTAGGGGTGTTCTATAATATCCCATGAATTCATGTGCTATGCCACGTGTTAACTAAGAGGAGTTTCCTAAGAGGAGACCTGTGACTTATGCATGGGATTAAATATTCTATGCTATGGAATACATTGGTTATGTTTAAATCTTGGTTTTAACCCTATAAAATTAATTTATAAAAACATATTCTTAATAAAAAGAAAAAGGCACATAGACATATTAACAAAAAGAATTTAGTATGGAAACTCAAACTAAGAAATATATAAATATTTCTTAGTATATTTTTTCTTTACAATGTTACAATATAATATGTATATCTTGTGGCATCCATAAAACCAAAATCCAATAACTATGAATTATAATACAATTGTAGTTCCTTAACCACTAAAAATGGATGTAAAAAATATAACACATAAATAACATTAATTTCGATCTTTTATTCACTATTAAACCATTCTTCTAGCTATCTAATAGAAATTCTTTTAAAATAAACATTGTGTAAAGATAAAAGGAAATCTACATTTATCTAGTAGCAATATATCCTAATCTATTCTTCTCTATCACATAAAAATTAGTCACATGAACAAGCTTTTTATTCTTCTTGAGTAATTTTATATGGATCTAGCCTTTCTATGCACTAATGATAAATAAAAACTGAAAAATGTAAATACATTGCAACAATACAAAAGGAAAAGTATTGTGCTTATAAATGACTAAGTGAGGAAATTAAAGAGGAACCGTGATCTCTTTTCTATACCAAGATTGATAGTATTTGCTTTTTGAACCAATTTGTAAAGCAACACTTTAAGGTAGAGTTTGATAGGAATAAGTTCCTCATACTAAATTAATATTAAAGTTAGTGCATAGAAACAAAATGAACTAAATTATGAAAATAAAGTGATACCGTGAAATCTAAGCTGAGATCATGTCCAACTTAGAGAGTAAGGGGTATATCTCATATGAAATTAAAATCTATTTGATTTGTTTGTCAAGATGACTTCATAGAAACCAATGCAATGACCAAGAAATGATGGTGAACAAACCTTCTAACAATTCAACATACCCATTTTCTATTGTAACACCCTCCTCCCACATTTACCCAAGTTAACTGGTCTGCTAGGGTAAACATGTGACGAGAGGCTACTATGATATGATTCAACTCCCCATGTATAGTTAAGGAAGTGGAACTGACATAACGAAACCAACCTGACCTTCCACACATACTACAGAACCTTGAGGAGCCAACCAACCCTTCCAAATGCCCAAACCCCGAGATAACTTAACATTTTACTGATATAGACCCTCAGTTGCTCCCATGGCAAGCCATGCATGCAACTGAGGCCTTCCAGTTACTCCCACAACAAGGCATGCCATGGAATGTGAAAATTTTCAAGCAATTATGTGCCAGTGACCTCAGATTCTGAGCCACTTATTCAGGTCTAGGTCCCAGGCCACTGCCCAGAACTTCATGAAGACTTCATAAATGATAAATAACACTGAAACAAGGTTGCTAATGCAATCATTGATACACGTACTTGATCTTATCCCTACTAGCCATGACAAACATTTTTTCAAACATGTCACCAATATGCAATCTACAGGTCATAACAACAAATCTGAGCATAGGGGTCTCATACTTATTTGAGATTCGTAAGGAAGCATTGTTTCCATATCACAATAGTTGCATTATCATATATTATTTCATACATTCATTGTACATTCAATTGCTAATCAAAATATGATGAGATCCATACATCAAGTCTGTCATAAAAGATGCTCATAACCAACATATAGTTAAGAGAAATAACCAGGATATAACAACCATAAAATCCACATATAAGCCAGTATATTTACACATGAAATACCAAGGAGAATAATCTATTATTAATGAATGCATAAGCCAAACAGGTATGGGACTTCCACGAACCACACAACCATAGATTGGCTAAACCAAAACTTTCTTTCAGCCAATCACCCCCATTCCAAATTCCAAGCATGAATGTGGGAATCACAATAAAACCAATCGAGGTTTCCCCAGGCTTTACCGTATATACCACCAAGGGATTCCTAGGCTCGAACCCTCATCAATAAAACCATGTTTTACCACAATCCCCACTAGATCACAAGGCCCTAAACAAGTATGGATGCCTCTGGATCTCTCCATTTACACCATGAGGAATTTGTTTATCTCTTGGTTTCTAGTATTTACCATATATCTCACCATTCATGAGTCGAGTATTCCTAGGCCTAATCGAGACTCTAGTCTCTAGTATTTATCGTATATCTTGCCATTCACCGATCGATGATTCTTAGGCCCACAAAGGTACACAAAATATGGCTTTATTGCAATCCCACCTTCATCGGTCCAGGGATCACTAGGCCTTGTGTTATTATTCAAAGGATGCCTCACTCAACTTCGTTACCATCTGGTAATCCAATTCAACAAAATAAGAGAAACCACCATCACACCATGGCTATCTGGAAATGGAAAGGCAAGGTTGACATCCACTGTCACACCTAGAAAAACCCATGCCAATGACAACAAGAGAACCAAGTACACACATGCATGTACCATGCATGCCACATCTAGCAAGGAAATCACACATGCAAATCAATACCTGCAAGTAATCCCACTGTAGCTACTTGATCTCGCTCTACCTTGCTTGAACCTTTCTTCCCCTTGCCTTCTTTTCTCTTCCTTTGCTTTTCTTGATACAATGCTAGAATTCTCCAAGAAAAACTCGAAGAGTCCAAGAGTGTGAGAGAGAGAATAGAGAGGGAGAGATCCAAAAATGAACTGATAAAAGGTTACACTGACCAAAACTACCAATTGATCCTCAGAAGAGTTTTTATCAATGAGGCCTCTATTTTCTTCATTTTCCATTATTTTCCTTCAATTTCCTCCTCACATGCAAACTGCAACCTTTCACCTTCCTTTTCTCCTAATTTCCATTATTTTCATAAATAAAATGACAATAAATTCCTCATGCCTTTCCAAAGCCTTTTCCATTGCCTTTTCCAATTTCCTTAGCCATAATAAACCAAATGAACACCTACACTAGGATGCTTTCCCAAAATTCAACTCGGAATACGTGTTCCATGACCTTGGTCTTATTTTACCTTTATTAAATTTACTTACAAAAAATTTTGACCAGGGCTATTACAGAACCATCCCCCTTGGGGGAGAACCATCCTCGGTGTTCAATGACACCTACAACCAACAAAATAACAGAAAAACCAAAACATAATTCTTATGAAGATTTATAACAAAGCTCGTTGTTGAAGATGGCAACAAGAAACAGTGAAGGAGGCATCCTGAAACATCTTTCCTAATCCTAGTTGGAAAGTGATCACCTAAACTAGGTGGGGGCCACACAAGTGATTTTTGACGCAAAGTCTATTTTTAGACTATGTCTATTTTTAGACATATGGATCATGGTCTATGAGTTGCAAGATGCTATTTATGGATGATTGGTCAAGTAAAAATAAGACCCCTATTTTTTGACATTGGCTAATCTGCTTTTTATATTTCCGCCTAAAAGACCTACCAAATATTATTAACTTTTTAATAATATTTAAACTATAACACATTCTTTTCTCCTCTTGGAGTTACCATTTCGAGCTAGCGTATGTGGCACATGTACCGGCGTAAGGAAATACGCTTTTCCTATGGGTTAGTTGAGTTATTGCATGGTTGACTTCAGTTAGAACTCATGTGGCAGAGTTTGGTGGAGTTGATGAGACAGTTGGTGGAGTTGTGTTCGGTTTAACTTAGTTGAACTAGTTGTATTTTGTCTAACTGACAAATACACTAGTGATGAGTGGTGTGAATTAATTAATAATTAATTCACTAATTATTAACTCATAATTCAACTAAAGAACACATCAGTTAACTGCAATGCATGGACAGTTCAGTGGAGACCAGTGTTAGAGGTGGGTGAAAGGGTGAAGTCTACTATCAATTGTGACGATAGGGTGCATGAGATTTGCACAATCATTGGAGGAGATTTCCAATGAGGATTGCGCAGTTAAAGCCAAGGGAATTCGAATTGATTTCATTCCATTCTCTCATCTTGGATTGCGCAGTAGAGGCAGGCAAACAGTGGAGGAGTTTTGAACCCGTGACTTATTCAAAACTGAGCTAGTTTGTGTGTAACTTTTGGAGACAGTACTGAGTACTTGTGAGGAGTATTGTACTGAGATTGTTACATGATTCTTCTTCATTATAATATATAGACAGTAAGAGGTTTTCAGCTGTAAGCTTTCCCTGGTATACATACTGTGTTATATGTGTTGAATTTCTATGTGCGCATGTGAATGTTTTCAATACCGCTTGTTGTTTTTATTTCCACATGTGATGATTAATGTGTAGAAGAGATTATGTGCTATGTATGAAGCTCAAATAGTATGTGACCAGGATAATCTCGGTGAATAATTCAACAAATTATTCAAATTTCTACATGGTATCAGAGCAATATTGATCATCAGATCTATTACGGTGATTGCATTTTATTTCTATAGGCAGAGTCTGTAGTGTGAGCTAGGTAGCCTCCGGATTCATCCTTCTTTGAAGGTGAAAGGTCTGGTAAATTCCCCTACAGTCGATCTCTGATTTAGAAATAATTTGTTCTCAAATTTAGATCGAAAGCGGTTGAGTTTGGAGCTGTTGGAATTTGACATTGCAGAATTGTGTTCTTGGTGTCAAAGGCGAAGATGTCTTTCGTTGGATTGCGATTGGAGTATGCCCTGGAGGGTAGCTCGAATTATATCGCATGGAAAGACAGGATGGAGGCTGTGTTAGATGATAATGGGTTGTTGGAGTTCATAGAGAAAGAAGTTCCAAAGCCTACTTCTAATGATGCTGCTGTAATTGAAGCTTGGCAAAAGAAGACAACAAGGTGTCGAAGGATTCTGTTGGAGGGCGTGAAGGATCACATAGTATCCAGCCTGCATGGTAAAGCTTCTCCATTCTTGATGTGGAAAGCTTTGATAGAATTGTTCCAGAGCAAGAGTGACCAAAGGAAGTTGGCGCTCAAAGATAAACTCAGGAAAATAAAGATGGAGAAGAATGACACTATTTCGGTATACTTGCAAAAGTTTGTCCACTGCAGGGATGAGCTTGGGAGTGTAGGAGTTAGTGTGGAGGATGAGGAACTAGTGAGCTTGGCTCTCCTTGGTCTTCCAAAGAGTTGGCACTCCTATCAGGATTCTGTCAATGGTCGGGAGAATTTGCCAGGATGGGAAAGACTGTGGTCTGATCTTGTGCAAGAGGAGATAAGGCGGAGTACCAAGGATGGATCTTCATCAAAGGTATCTGATGAAGAAGACTACGCTTTGGTTGCCAAAGCAAGGAAGGGGAAGGGCAAGAAGCATGCTTCTCAATCCGGTGCGGATGGTAAAGAGCGTGACATGTCCAAAGTGAAGTGTTTTCACTGTCACGATCATGGACATTACGCCACGAATTGTCCACAGAAGAAGAAGAACAAGCAAAGCCGTCGAGCTGCAGAAATCGGTGAGGTGCCTTGCCTCGCAATTTGAGCTAGACTTCTCATTGATTGCATGCATGTTGTCTAGGGCATTGGGATCAGGGTGGTACTTTGATAGTGGCGCTTCCTTTCACATGACAGGAGATGTGAATATTTTCAGTGACTTGGTGGAGAAAGGTCTCTAGATGCATGTTGAGTTGGGCGACGGTGGATGATACAATGCGACCGGCATTGGTACCATAACCTTTCAGAGGAAGTCAGGTAAACTCATTATTTTACAAGATGTATTGCATGTACCAGGTCTAACAAAGAATCTGATCTCAGTCGCAATGTTAGAGGATAAAGGGTATGCAGTTGTCTTTAGAGAAGGAAAAGTTTTCCTTCGGCACAAGGCAATGGGACAAGTCAAGAAGGGTGGGATTCAAGCAAAGAATTTCTATATACTTGAAGTAGATGGGATGTCTATGGAGCCTCCTACTGTTGGGAAGCAGGAGAAAGACATGCAACTGATGCTTGAGAGGGAGCAAGTTTTGCATGCAGGTGATAGTGAACCTCGGGATGTGGAGCAGCCACAAGAGGATCATGGAGTGGGAGAGACCACTCATGCAGAGAAATTTCTTGCCAGACGGGCAGAGGGAGTGCATGCAGCTATACCACCAGGTGTGAGGTGGGGCGACATGCATGATTAATCCCATGAGGAGATTTCTGGGCAGGATTCATGAGATGGTGTGGATCTCATGAATTTAACCTGGCTACGAGGGGCCCACAGCGCAGCAGTAGCATGATCATTTGGATTGATGCAGGCAAATCAAAGTGACAATGTCGAATACTGGAGCACGAATCAGAGTTGACAGCAAGTGCAAGAGTGCATGGGTGCAAGAGTTCAACAGCGCAGTGGTTCCTGATGACATATGTGCAGCTGGTACCAATAGAAGTCGAAGAACGATGATGATGCACTGGGAATGCTTGAGTTTTTGGAGCCTATTATTCCTATTCAGCCAGAGGAGTTCCGTAGCGTATGCATGGAGTTGCATGGTGCTTGTGAAGGTTGCAAGGCAAATGCATGGAGTTGCATGTCGCATGCAAAGACAGTCCTTTCTTGTTGAGAGGGAGTGTTGAAGATGGCAACAAGAAACAATGAAGGAGGCATCCTGAAACATATTTCCTAATCCTAGTTGGAAAGTGATCACCAAAACTAGGTGGGGCCACACAAGTGATTTTTGTCGCAAAGTCTATTTTTATACTATGTCTATTTTTAGACATATGGATCATGGTCTATGAGTTGCAGGATGCTATTTGTGGATGGTTGGTCAAGTTGGTAAAAATAGATGGACCTCTATTTTAATATTAAGAATCATTTTTAACGCTACTGAAAATATCAAATAAATACTATTAACCCTAATAATATTTAAACTATAAATATTATCTTTTCTCTTGGAGCACTTCGCCCGAGCTACGTATGGGCACATGTACCGTGGCTAAATTTCAAATTTCTCCTATGGGTTAGGTTGAGCTATCAGATGGTTGACCCGCTAGAACTCATGTGCGGAGTTTGGTGGAGTTGATGAGACAGTTGATGGAGTTGTGTTCGGTTTAACTTAGTTGAACTAGTTGTATTTAGTTTAACTGGCTAATACACTAGAGATGAGTGGTTTGAATTAATTATTAATTAATTCACTAATTATTAACTCATAGATCAACTAAAGAACACATCAGTTAACTCAGTGCATGTACAGTTCAGTGAAGACTAGTGGAAGAGGTAGGAGAAAGGGTGGAGTCTACTATCAGTTGTGACTATAGTGTGCATGATATTTGCAAAATCATTGGAGGAGATTGCCAATGAGGATTGTGCAGTTAAAGCCAAGGGAATTCAAATTCATTCCATCCATTCTCTCATCTTGGATTGCGCAGTAGAGGCAGGAAAACAGTGGAGGATTTTTGAACCCGTGACTTGTTCAAAACTGAGCTAGTTTGTGTGTAACTTTTGGAGACAGTACTGAGTACTTGTGAGGAGTATTGTACTGAGATTTTTACATGATTCTTCTTCATTATAATATACAGACAGTAGGGGGTTTTCAGCTGTAAGCTTTCCCCGGTATACATACTGTGTTATATGTGTTGAATTTCTATGTGCGCATGTGAATGTTTTCAATACCGCTTGTTGTTTTTATTTCCAAATGTGATGATTAATGCGTAGAAGAGATTATGTGTTATGTATGAAGCTCAAATAGTATGTGACGAGGATAATCTCGGTGAATAATTTAGAAAATTATTCAAATTTCTACACTCGTTACAATAGTTACAATGATAAACATGCTGAAAACATGACAATCGTACCGTTTACAGGAGCTTTATAACACAACTGATTACATTATTTACAATAACAACCACATATACTCATACACATTTTCTTCTACCAGCAAATAATCATACTGTCTATGGAGCTTTATAAATATAGCTCGATACAATATTTACAATAATATACACATATACACATATGCATATTTTCTCAACTAGAAAATAAAAGGATACGATACCTGTATCAACAACAAGGGAATCTAGAGGCTCACACCTCCACCCTCAAAGTAGCACTAGGATTCATCTCCTTCTCGAAATTCCATAATCCACTGTAAAATTCGAAGTCCATAATCCACTGTAAAAGTCGAAGTCCACATCCAATGTGCAATGCTACAATACTGTGCCACTTATTCTCTAAGTGAACAATTACCGACTCATTGTTCCAGGGAAAAATCCCAATGTGCATTTAATTCCGTCTCGTAATGATAATGACCAAAATAAATCTGTCACCCGACCTTCCCTTCTCTGCTACACAGTCCCTCGAGAAATCTGGTCACCCCCTTCCATGTAGTCACTCACCTTCCAAGTTCCTCGGCATCCCATTTCCTAGGCGGTCCATCCCTTGGAAAGGCTTCCTCACATCATAAGGTCAAAAAATCAAGGCATATACCTACCTCAATACCATCATACCAGTCATAACATGCTCATGGAAATCAATGGACACTATTGGGTACTAGTGTCCCACAATGGCCCTGCTCTTGAAGTGATTTACCAACATACTGTTTTTTGTTCCAATTCCTTTTGTTGTTGTTGCTAATTCTTACAGTAGTTCGAACCACCCAACCATGAATTATCATGCTCTCTTGCACCAAGCACATAACTTCCATTAGATTAAAAATAAATTGAAATAAATTCACATCATACCTCATCAGTAACTTGTCAATAAGGTACACTTGCAATTATGTTCACTTCCTGTCACAACAAGTCAAACTAGCTATTTTATCAAATCATCATGTATAAAAATATCACATCTGGTTAGCTCAAAACATAACCCTCATAATAAAAATCATATATCACATGTAAATGTCATAAACTAGAATAATAGATCACATGTAATCTTCATAAAACAGAATCATAGATCACATGCATAATTAAAACTGAAATAAAATATTGATACTTATCCTTTAATAGATCCTTTCTGTATGCACACCGGATCAGTTGCCACACCTGACAAGAAACCACTACCTTTGATTATCTTCAACCACATACACATACACATAGTGTGCATACCACACATACAACCACACACAATATACAATACCATACAATACATGCACCTACACCTGACATACAAAACATACACCTACACTTGACATACAACACATATACCTACACTGGTGTACAACACAACACAATACATACACCTGCCTGGTGTACAGCAAAAGACAATACATACACCTATACTTGTGTACAACATACACATAATACAACACAATGAATACACATGTCACGATACCACTACTACACAATGCGCATGCATACACAATACCACACATACAAAAAACAACATGCACACAATACCACGGGTGCACAACATAGCATGTACAAATGTACAATAGTACCACATGTACAACATGTACATAGTACCACCTATACACAACACCGCCTGCACAACATGTACACAACACCACATGTACACAAAACCACCTGCACAATGTGTGAACAACACCATATGTACCCAACACCACATAAACAACATGTAGACAACACCACATGTAGACGACACCACATACAGTACATGTACACAGTACCACCTGCACACAACACCCCATGTACAGCATGTACATGACACCACATGCACACAAAACCACATGTACAATCGTACAGACAACCCCATATGTACGTAGCACCATATGTACAACATGCATACTACACCATATGTACACAACACCACATATGAAACATGCACAAAGCACGATATTTAAATATCATCGTATATCCAACATGCACACAACACCATATGTACATAGTACCACACATACAACATGTGCACAACACCATATGTACACAACACCGCATATCCAATATGCACACAACATTATCTGTAAAAAATCACTGCATATGCAATATACACACAACACCATATATAAAACAGGCACACAACATCCTATGTACACAATACTACATATGACACATGTACACAACACCAATATTGCACATTCGGAGACCGCATTGACTCTACCAAGCAACCTTGCTTCTAGTGTATTTCCACTATCCATGCTTGTCCCAACATGTTGTAAATTACATTGCTTTCATTCTGCTAATGTATCCCTCAACATTACCTGCCATAGCATAAACATAGACATAATACAATCATATAATATAAATTCATATCCACGTGATATTGACCTTGTAGATATGTGAGGGCTACTCTTCTCACTTGATTCCTCATAATACCAGGAACATCTTCATGTCATTCACCTGCATAAGCAATCATTCCTCCACAAGAATGTCCCCTCATGACCCTGTCAGACAATGGAATACATACATATAAATATACATGTAATCATCAAAGTAATCACGATCACAATATAATTACCAGATATCATAAGTTATAGTTTAATTGGACTCCCTTTATCTGTGCAATGCATACACAACATCGAGAACAACAATTCCCAACATAGGTAAGGCATATAACACCTCAAATCCCTTTACTTTACCTTTCTCATGACTGTACTTCTATTTTCCATTTACACCAATGGACCCAACCAATCCAACTGGTTGTCATACTATTGCCTTCAACTTCCCTCTACTCATGCACCAGGCTGCATCTGATTCTTACATTAACTGTCGGGTTTCATCCAACTCTTCCCGAACTCCATTAAATTTCCTCTTTCCCAACCAATTCTCAATACCCTCAAAACGTAAAAGGCAAGAAAAATAAACAAAGGAGAATAAAACCATGAAAACCAATAGCAATATGAAACCACAAATAAAGTGGTAAGCCCTTGCACCAAACATAAACAAAACTACAAATCAAGCGCAAGCAAATCATAAAAGACCGAAAACACAAGACTAGAAAAAAACACCATGAATCAATCCCCATGGTTCCGAGTCCTTCCAAGGGAAATCTCAACATCTTCTTCAAAATATCATGGTAGTCTCTTTTCCATGCAATCCCTACATCATACTACCATAACCACACAACTATGAGTGTATAAGTAAATATAACAATATACCATTTATCTTACGTTGTTGTGCTAAGCACACTGCCCTGTGATTGAACACACCCATATATCATCTCTTAAGGGACCCCGATTCCTTGACAAATCCAACCATAACTGGAAACCAACTGTTATACCTATTAAATACATGTTCAAGGATATAGTACATATCCACATAATGTCATATGAAATCAAGGTTAAGAATACTTCCTGTATGCAAAGAACTCATTCGTTTGGAATTGAGGTTTCCAAACAAATGCAAAGGAATTCTCACCCAATTCATTTCTTTTAACTTTTACGTTACTGAAATTGAGTCTTATGATATGCGATCACATCACCCAACTATTAGTTATATAAACAAATCAAATATTACCTTTTCATGCTAATACCGAGCATGTCTCCTTGACTTTGTTCACACATGTAAGTCACACGTTCCAAAGATCATGACATCATGTATATTAATTTGAAATCAACCTTTACAAAGAATAATCAAACATGTCATAATCAATAATCGACTCACAGTCATTAATCATAATACTACAACTAGCATCCACTTGCACTCAAGTACATAGAAGTCGTCTCAGCACATAATGTGTTAGTACAACCATCATAAAACAAGATCATTCCTTCATGCAATCTTACAGACACGTAATCATATCATGCAAATAATCAAACATTCAGACAAAAAATAAACGACATAATAAACACCAAACACCAAGTAGACAACATAATCAAATTCAACATCACTAGATGACATAATCAAACATTCAAGCACCAAGTAGACAACATAAGCAAACTCATACCTTAATATATCTCAGGGGAGGATATCTTGCCTACAAAATCAATCTAGATTAGCACGATATAAATTCATAACATATCAACTCAAACATAAATAAGGTCATGACATCATTAACAATAACTAGCTAACATGTTCACATCATAACTCATAAGCAATTTTCATTCATGCATATCAATCACATATGCATAATCAACCTATATTAGTACAACAAAATATCACAGACATATCTAATCATACCTTAATGTCATAACCATATGCACAGGTCAATCCAAAATAGCACGATACATATAGCATCAAGATATTAAATGCAATGTCCATACTTATCATGTATATGACCATAATGCATATAACAACAAGTTACTATCCTTCATGACTAATCGATGCATGTACATTTGATTGTACTGGTAAAATAGAATCTATCATACATGTAACTTCAAAAACAATAGAATGGCATGCATGTATGTAGCCATAATACATATAACAATCATTAAACACATACTTTCATACCCAACATACAAACCTATACGATGATTCTTCTTACCGTGAAGTCTAGTGCTGCAACCTCGCCTTGATGATCTGCATCTCTTACTTCATCTCAACCAATATATTAGCATCATAACATACCAATAGCATTATTATGACACAAGAAAAAAACAATGCCCATCACAATGCATCTCTTACCTACTATGTTATGCAACAAACTCACGAAATAGAATAAAAGACAGATCAACGACTTAGAAATCAACCTATTCTAGGGGGAAACCTCCTTTACATTACATAAATGAACAATTATTGGATGATACAAATGAAAAAACCTACCTTCTATATAAAGGAGTCAAGGGGGTCGCAATATAGAAACATGGGGACCACATGGGCACAAAAATAACAATAATGGGGATACACCTATGGGGCACAATAATAACAATATGGGGACTACATGGGCATAATAATAACAATAATGGGGATACACTAACAATAACAATAAGGGGTTACACTAGTATTATAGGGACCTAACCTGCCCCTCTCCTTCAAACAAGTGTTGTCCTCAACGCTTGAGTAGTAATGGATGCTTCTATATAAAAAATTTCATCCTCCCATGAGGAATCTTCAGCTGGTAAGTTCTTCCCCTTGATGAGATACTTTGAAATTGATCGATTTCGTAGTTGTCGAGTTATTTTTTCTGTGATTACTTCAGGTTCCAATATGATTTTTCCTTCCTCGTCAAGTTTTGATAATATTGTTTGAGTTAGGAGCTTGTCACCTATAACCTTCTTTAAGCATGAAACATGGAAAAATGGGTGCACTCGAGAAGATGCTGGAAGCTCCAATTTGTATGCCATAGTACCAATATTTTGCAACACCTTGTAAGGACCATAATAATTTGGTTATAATTTATTATCCTTCTTATCTTGCTTGAGGAACATTGGTTTGTATGGTTGTAGCCGTAAAAATACCCAGTCTCCTACATCAAAACTTCTTTCCCTACGATGTTGATTGGCCTATTGTTTCATTCGATTCTGCGCCAAAGTGAGGTTATCCTTTAAGAGTTGTATAACTTTTTTTTTATGCTCGATGTGATATTCCACTGTTTGAACCTGTAATGAGAATAATTATGCAATTACGCCTTGTTGTTCTTTCTTCAGAAGCTTTGTCATGACATTAGAACTGATTATCTTTTCTAGTTTCCTTGCAATACCTTGTAATTCAACTTCCTTTCCTTCCCAAAAAAAATTCAAGAAAAGTTCTTTAAAATTAAAAGCTACAGTCCCCAAGGATTGTAACCATTGGAATCCTAGTACAACATCAAAACCACCCAATGGAATAGAAAGAATTGGACTGTTCAATACATATTCCCCCATGGTTAGATTGATATTATGGTACTTTCCAAATAAATTTATAATTCTTCCATTTTCAATCATCACTTGACACTCTTGTGCTGGATATAGGAACCAATTCAATTCGTTGGCTATCTTATGATGAATAAAATTATGGGTACTACCCGAATCAATCAACACTATTACCTTTTCTTCTTGATATGTCCTTTTATCTTGAGAGTTTGAGCAGAAGTAATTCCTACCAATGCATTACAAGATATCGTCAGATTGATTTCTTCTTTCTCTAGGATTGGTTCTTGGTGTATATCCTTTTCTTTTGAATTTTATTGTTCCTTTTCTTCCTCCTCTTCACAATCTATGTAAATTAATTTATTCTCATCACACTTATGACCTTTAGTGTATTTCTATCACAACTGTAACATAGCCCTTTTTCTCCTTTTTCCTCCAATCACTGTGGTGTCAACCATGTAGGTTGTGGAAGGCTAGGAGCAACAACATTTCCATATTTATAGTTGTGATTGGTAGACTTCCTTGTTGCCATAATTTTTCTTTCAACTTTTCTTGCCACCCCGAATGCCTTCTCCAATGAATCAAGTTCCCAAAGGTGAACCTCATGTTGGATGTTATCCTTTAAAATCCCTATGAAGACATCAATCCTCTGCTCCTTTGGAATAAATGTAACCCTGATATTTACTTTTTGGAATTCCTTAATGTGTTCTGCCATTGAACCCTTTTGTTTGAGATTTATCAATTGCCTAAAAAAGGTGTTTCTCTTTGTATCTTCATAATGTGTTATCATTTCCTCTGTAAAAATTGACCAAGAGACAAGTGGTTTACGAGAACAAAGCCATCGATACCATACAAACTGATTTGGTTCTAAATATAAAGTTGCAATGTGTACCTTTTGTGTGTTTTGCACCTAATGGAGATCAAAATATTGCTCCATTTGTAGTATCCATGTTACTGGATATTTGCCATCAAACTTCCTCATATCAATCTTTGGAATATGGTGGGTCTTAAATCAAACATTAGAGTCTATGAAATCATGATTACCATTTATTTTTTTCTCATCATGAGTTTCATCTACTACCTTTTCACCATTAGGAATAATTTCTTGTAGCAAATTTGTCAAACCTTCCTTCAAACCTTCCATTTATGCTTTTAGATGATCCAAACTTATGGAGGAACACAATAAAATACAGAAATAAACATAAACGCAAAAATGCATTAGGAACAACACTTCATTTCATTAATATCAAATATTGAAAAATTCTTACAGACATAATGGAAAACAAACTATCTCGAGCGATGGTAGCTTATCTCTGGAAAGAAATGTGGTGGTTACGTGCCTTTGAACTTTTTTATAATGAGGCTCAAGGGCCTTTTTATTATTGAACAATAAGATAAAACCATAAACAACCAAAACCCTAAATAAAGGAGATGTAACACCAAGAGTTTATGGCCCCGTTGGGGTTAGTTGGGAGCCAACTTCCCGGGGTCATAACTTGGTCATATTATCTCCATTTGGCACGTATGATACCTCGTTAGAAATATCTCTCTGAGAAATACAATTGCTAACATGATTTTTTTTGAATCACTAGAACAATCATGCCCAAAAAATGTCGTTTAGGGCCTCAAAATGGCTCCGGAAGTTTAGGACCTGAAAAAAAATACCAAAAATAGTAAATAAGAAATTGATGAAACTGACTAGGTGGAATAGGCGGGTGGCCACCAATATCCACCTAGATCACTCCTTCCCCCTTAGGAAGAAATGGTCCCCATTGCGTGCAGAGCCTCCATGAGGTGGGGAAATTTCTGTTGAACTTGGTCCCCTGTGAACCAATTTACTTGGTGAAGGAGTTGGCCAACTTTAACAACCTGATACAATTCAATCTTCTGCTAGCGAGTGATTTTAAGCTGTGTCCATGATCCGATTGGTTGCAACATATTTCATGCAGTCTGGATTTAACTCTGTCAGGGTGATTTTTTTCTACAATGTCGGATGTATCTAGTAATGGCAGAAAGTATGGCCGAAGGCGATCCATGTTGAACACTGAGTGCATGCCAAGGAATGGGGGAATGCTAAGCTCAAAATAATTGTCTCCCATGACCTTGGTGATGGTATATAGACCATATCAGAGTGGATGCAGCCTGCGATGGGGTCCAGAGATGTGCTCCTTTTGCAAATGTAACCAAACTTTGTTGCCCACCTAGAAGCTGTGTGGCACCTGATGTTGATCATGTCGTTGCTTGTCCTTAGCATTGGCTTTGTCCAATATGTCATGAACCTGTTGGCAGATGTTTTGAATGCACTCAATGAAGTTTTTCACCTTGTTAGCTTCATACCGGACATGAGCCAAATATGCCTGAGTAACCGCAAATGGCATGGCTACATCAATGGGACATAGTGGATGGAATCCCAAGCCCACCTGAAAGGGGATGTGGTCGGTTGAGCTGTGGAGAGCCCGATTATAGATGTGTTGTACATAGGGGAGGCTCTCATCCCACGTGCATGGATTCTTTGAGTTGTACATGCGTAGTATGCTTACAATAATCTTGTTGGCAACCTTTGTCTGTCCATCGGTTTGGGGATGGAAAGCCATGGAATTGGTGAGCTTGGTGTCCAACATCGACTACAGACTGGACCAAATTGTACTGAGTGTAGAAATTTGAATAACTAATATATTATTCACCGAGATTCTCCTGGTCACACACTATTTTAGCTTCATGCATAATACATAATCTCTTCTACCATTGATCATTAATTGCGGAAATAAAATCAATTGCATGCACACATTAAAACCACAAACAATCACACATATGAACACAATATTTCATGGGAAAGCTTAAAGCTGAAAACCCCAACTATCTGTATATTATATGTCATGGAGAACATGTAACAATCATAGTACAAAGCTCCTCACAAGCTCTCAACACCACCTCCAATTGCTACACACTATCAAGCTAGATCTAGCAAAACACATGCTCCAACCTTTTGCCACTTGATAGCCAGCCTCTATTGCGTTTTCAATGCTATGGGATGGCTCATTAAATAACATAAACCACCTGGCTTGTATTGCGCAATTCTCATGGGCTTCTCCACCTATCTGTGTGTTGCAAATAACAACTGTATAGTCACAACTGATAGTTAACCTGCTCTTTCACCTATCTCTGCACTAGTCTCCATTGAAACTGTCCATGCACTGAAGTTAACTGATGCATTCTTTAGTTGATTAATGAGTTTATAATTAGTGAATTAATTAATAATTAATTCACACCACTCTCACTAATTGTATCAATTAGTTAAACTGATACAAATAGCTCAACTATGTTTAGATTAGTTAAACTTCAATACAACTCAATTAACTTCCTCAATCAACCCACCTCAAACTCACACATGAGTTCTAACTAAAGTATCCATGCAATAGCTCCACATAACCCTCGTGAATAGCGTAATCTTCATTTCACCTCCCCGTGTTACATCTCAGGCACTTAACTGATGTGCTCCAAGAGAATAAGATAATGTTTAGAGTCCAAATATTATTAAGAGCTAATAATATTCGACATATCTATTTTTAGACTGGCAGTCTAAAAATAGACTCCGCCCAATATGTCTAAAAATAAAAGTCCATCTATTTTTCCAACTTGACCAACCATCCACAAATAGCATCCTGAAACTCATAGAATATGATCGACATGTCTAAAAATAGACATAGTCTAAAAATAGACTTTGCGCCAAAAATAGCCTGCGAGCCCACTTAGTGAAGGTGACTTCTTTCCACTAAGCTCATCATCTTGTTGCAATCTCAACACTCCTCTCAACAAGATAAGGATTATCTCAGAATCCCCATCCTCCCCCCGTGGTATTCGAATTTGCTCCTGTGAGTTTCACAAGATATCGTATCCCGATCCTCCATAGAATGTATGAAAGTAACATCTTCCTACGTATCACAATCTCTGATATGATGATACCGAATGTCAATGTGTTTAGATCTATCATGAAATACTGGATTAACCGAGAGTTTGATGCAACTCTGATTATCACAATAAATCACAGTAGGCTCTAAGTGTGAACCGAACAACCCGAACAGGATCTTCCTCATCCATATAGCCTCGCATGTAGCCAAACTCGCTGCCATATACTTGGCCTCTGCTGAACTGAGTGCCACGGATCTCTGCTTCCTGCTGTACCAAGAAACTGATGTCGACCTGATACTGAAAATCCCTCCAGATGTGCTCATTCTGTCCGTTGGGCTCCCTGCCCAATCTGCATCCGTGAAGCCACACAGCTTCACCTCATCCGACTGTTTGTACCATAATCCATATCCCGATGTGCCTCTGAGATATCTCAATACATGCTTCCCCGCCTTCCAAAAGAGCTTGGTTGGCTTAACCATAGCTTGTGAAAGCTGGTTAACCGCATAGCATATGTCGGGTCGTGTATTAACCAGATACATGAGCGACCCCACCAACTGTCAATAAATAGTGGCACCCACTACCTCCGCTGAAGTAGCATCCTCCTTCCTCCATCCACCAGGAAGAGGAGTGTCAACAGGCTTGCAGCCTTGCATGTTGAACCTCTCCAGAATCTCCCGAGCATACTTACCCTGAGAAACAAACAGTCCTCCACTGCGCTGCCAAATCTCCAATCCCAGGAAATAATGAAGGATGCCCAGGTCCTTCATCTCAAACTCTCTTGCAAGATCATCCTTGCATGAAAGTATCAACTGCTCGTCGCCAGTCAAAATCAGATCATCTACATACAGTACGATGATCAACAGCTTCCCCTCCACCACAATCTGGTATAGGTTTGGATCCGCCTCACTCTTAGAGAATCCAAGCCCGGTGAAGTAGCTGTCTATCCGAGTGTACCAAGCACGAGGTGCTTCCTTCAGCCCGTACAGTGCTCTCTTGAGTCGGCACACATGCGACTCACTGCTGAAGATCTCAAAACCTTCAGGCTGCTCTATGTACACCTCTTCCTCAATAACTCCATTGAGGAACGCAGTCTTCACATCCATCTGATGAATGTGCCACCCCATTTGCGCTGAGAGAGCAAGGATCGTCCATATGGAAGAGTACCTTGCGACAGTGCAAAGGTCTCCTCATAATCGATCCCCTTGATCTGTGAGAAGCCACGGGCGACAAATCTCGCCTTGTACTTCTCCACACTCCCGTCAGCCGCCTGCTTCACTTTGTAGACCCATCGCGAGCCCACCACTGATTTCCCCTCCGATCTTGGGACAATCTCCCATGCACTGTTTCTGACGATCGAATCATATTCTTCGATCATGGCATCAACCCATGCGGACCGCCTTCCTCGAAAGAGGATGGCTCACACGACACTTGCCTGGCAGAGCGTGGTCCATACTCCATTGTGTGACTATCTCTATTTGGCGCTATGATGTAGGTGCTCCTACAACCTTCTCCGCATCTTGAGCCGCCGGCCACCTTCTGTAGTGTGCTTCCGCCCTCTGATGGTTGGCGCTGCATGAGTGGTCTCTTCCACTCCATGAACCTCCTCTTATGGCTGATCCACATCCAAAGACTCATCCTTAGGAATTAATAGCTCCTCATCCGCATGCAAGTGTGGCTCCCTCTCAAGCGAACACTTCATGGCTTTCTCCTCATGAAATTTGATATCCTGTAGCACAACAGTCTTTCGACTATCTGGAAAATACACACGATAGTTGTGGGGTGTATCAGTGTACCCCACAAATATCCCAATCTCTGCGGTCGGCTCCAGCTTCTTCCTGGCATCCTTCGTCACATGAATGTAAACAGGTGAACCAAAAATCCTCAAATGGGAAATATCAGGCCTCTTACCAGAAAATGCCTCCTCGGGTGTACTCATGCCAAGTATCCTATGAGGACAACAGTTCTGCACATATACTGCAGTATTGCATGCCTCAGCCCACAAGTGTATGGGAAGGCCCTGATCATGCAACATCGCCCGTGCAACACCCACGATCGTTCTATTCTTCCGCTCAGCAACCCCATTCTGCTGTGGGTTATGAGGTGCTATGAGCTCTCTTCGAATTCCTTCTACACTGCAAAAGTCCTTGAATTCGCCAGAGATGAATTCACCACCATTGTCGCTCCTAAGAGCCTTCACCTGCTTCCCTGATTCTTTCTCAACCAGTGCCTTGAACTCACATAACTTTGAGTATGTCTCGCTCTTCTTCTGCATGAAGAAGATCCAACACTTACGAGAAAAATCATCAACAAATATCACATAATACCTGTGCTTTGCTGTCGAAGCTACTGAGAAAGGTCCACACACGTCTGTGTGAATTCTCTCAAGGATCGCCGTGTCACGACTATCCTTCTCGTGAAAGGTGGCTTTCACAAATTTTCCCAAGGTACACCCCTTGCACTGATCTGACTGCGCAAGAGTGCCTTTAGGAAGCCCAGTAGAAATCTGCTGCAGTATCTTCAAAGCTCCATGGTGAAGGTGGCCCAATCTCTGGTGCCACAAATTGCCATCATCCCGGCTCACCACTCCTTCTGCCTTGCCTGCCATTGCTGCGCAGCCATCTACCTGTAATTGATAAAGGTTCTTAACTCAAACCCCTATCCTCCGGGTCTTACCAGTTGCCTTACTGCGCAGGAAAGCCTTTCCCTCGCTAAAGACGACATCATATCCCTTGTCTTCTAACATCGCCACAGAGATAAGATTCTTCTCCAATCCTGGAACATGCATCACTTCTTTCAATACGAAGGGTTTACCAGACTCCCTCTCAAAGGAAATGGTACCGATACCGGTCGCATTGTATCTACCATCATCGCCCATCTTGATGTGCACTCCAAGATCTTTCTCATCCAGATCAGTAAACAAATCTCGATCTCCTGTCATGTGAAAAGATGCACCACTGTCAAGAAACCACACTGAACCCATCAAACTTGAGACCAAGCATGCGATCAGTGAAAAATCCAGCTCAAACTGTGAGGCTAAGGCCTCTCCAGCTTCAGATCCAGCAGCCTGCTTATTTTTCTTCTTCTGTGGACAACTAGTGGCGTAATGTCTATGTTGGTGACAGTGAAAGCACTTCACATTGGACATGTCCTGCTTCTTGCCTTTCGCACAGGAATGAGAAGCTTTCTTGATCTTCCCCTTCTTTGCTTTGGCAGCCAAAGCGCAATTTTATTCATCAGAGTTCTTTGATGAAGATCGGTCCCTAGTACTCCGCCTTATCTCCTCTTGCACAAGATCCAACCAAAGTCGCTCCCATCCTGGCAATTTCTCCCGACCATTGACAGAGTCCTAATAGGAGTGCAAACTCTTCGGAAGCCCAAGGAGAGCCAAGCTCACCAAGTCCACGTCATCAACAGTAACCCCCACACTTCCCAGCTCATCCCTGCATTGGACGAACTTCGTGAGGTACTTGGGCATACTGTCGCCTTTCTCCATCTATATGTTCTTGAGTTTTTCCTTGAGCGCCAACTTCCTCTGGTCGCTCTTGCTTTGGAATAAATCTGTCAAAGCTTTCCACATCAAGAATGGAGAAGCCTTACCATGAAGGCTGGATACTATGTGATCCTTCACACCTTCCAACAGAATCCTTCGACACTTTGCTGTCTTCTTTTGCCATGCGTCAAGTACGGCAGCATCAGTAGAAGTAGGCTTTGGAACTTCTGCATCTATGAACTCCTTCAACCCATTGTCATCTAGCACCGCCTCCATCCTGTCCTTCCATGCAATATAATTCAAGCTTCCCTCAAGGGCATACTCCAATCGCAATCCGTTGAAAGACATCTCAACTTCGACACTAAGAAAACACTACTGCAAATTCGAATTCCACCAGCTCAAAACTCAACCACTTCAATGTTTTGAAATTGCTCCAATGATCAATATCGCTCTGATACCATGTAGAAATTTGAATAAATAATATATTATTCACCGAGATTCTCCTGATCACACACTATTTTAGCTTCATGCATAATACATAATCTCTTCTACCATTGATCATTAATTGCGGAAATAAAATCAATTGCATGCACACATTAAAACCACGAAAAATCACACATATGAACACAATATTTAATGGTAAAGCTTAAAGTTGAAAACCCCAACTATATGTATATTATATGTCATGGAGATCATGTAAAAATCATAGTACAAAGCTCCTCACAAGCTCTCAGCACCACCTCCAATTGCTACACACTATCAAGCTAGATCTAGAAAAACACATGCTCCAATCTTTTGCCACTTGATAGCCAGCCTCTATTGCGTAATCAATGCTATGGGATGGCTCATTAAATAACATAAACCATCTGGCTTGTACTCCGCAATCCTCATGGGCTTCACCTATCTGTGTGTTGCAAATAGCAACTGTATAGTCACAACTGATATTTAACCTGCTCTTTCACCTATTTCTGCACTGGTCTCCACTGAAACTGTCCATGCACTGAAGTTAACTGATGCATTCTTTAGTTGATTAATGAGTTTATAATTATTGAATTAATTAATAATTAATTCACACCACTCTCACTAATTATATCAATTAGTTAAACTGAATACAAATAGCTCAACTATGTTTAGATTAGTTAAACTGAATACAACTCCACTAACTTCCTCAATCAACTCCACCAAACTATGTCACATGAGTTCTAACTGAAGTATCCATGCAATAGCTCCACGTAACCCTTAGGAATAGCGTAATTCCTTCTGTCAGCTCCTGTGCCACATCTGTGCACTTAACTGAAGTGCTCCAAGAGAATAAGATAATGTTTAGAGTCCAAATATTATTAAGAGCTAATAATATTCGACATATCTATTTCTAGACTGGCAATCTAAAAATAGATTTTGCCCAATATGTCTAAAAATAGAAGTCCATCTATTTTTTCTGACTTGACCAACCATCCACAAATAGCATCCTGCAACTCATAGAACATGATCCATATGTCTAAAAATAGATTTTGCGCCAAAAATAGCCCGCGGGCCCACTTAGTGAAGGCGGCTTCTTTCCACGAAGCTCATCATCTTGTTGCAATCTCAACACTGAGGAACTTGTTGTCCCGATCTAAGATGATAGAATGTGGGATCCAAATGTGTACCCAAACTCGTTCAAAGAAGAGTTTAACAGTGGCTTCTGCTGTGATATTCTTCTTGCAGGCTGCCATAATGGCCATCTTCGAGAATCTATTGACGACCACAAAAACACAGTCATTTTCATGCTTAGTAGAAGGAAGGCCCAACATTTAATCCATGGATATGGAAGGCCGACTAGGGGTAGGCAGTTGAGTATAGAGACCTTGATTCTTGATGGTCGGCTTGGAAATGGCGTAGGCAGTGCAGGATCTGATGTGCTTCCAGGCATCCCATCGAAGTTTCAGCCAATAGAAATACTTTTATAGCACTACCACTATTTTCTCGACCCCGAAATTCCCAACGACCTAAATGTAGTGTGCTTCCCAGACCATCTTGGCACGCTCGCTTAAGGGAACACAAAGGTATCCTAGGTGACATAGCAGTGCATCCTCAAGGTGAAAATTTGGAAGTTTCTTATCTTCCAAGGGCGTCTTGTATGTGCAGCCAAATTCTGGATCGCTTCTGTATACAATTGGCCAATCAGAAGTCTTGTTCCCATAATATTTGAGCACGATGGTTAGCGCCACGATCGGTGGTCGGCTGAGGTAGTCTACAACATTATTGGTGCTACCTTTCTTGTACTTTATGTTCAAATGAATATTTTGCAGGTATGTGGACCACTTCTGATGGCGATCGTTCGGAAACTTCCCTTGTGTCTGTATGAACTACAGGGGTGGGTGGTTTGTGTGGATGACCGTTTCCTTCCCAAAATGTAATGCTTCCATTTTCGGCAAGCCTGCACAATGGAATACATCTCTTTGTCATAAGTGTGATACTTCTGGACTGTGTCAGAAAGTGTCTCACTATGATATGCCATTGGATGCCCTTGTTGAGCAAGGACTTCCCCAATAGCATAGTCAGAGGCATCTGTCTCGATCTCAAATGGTTGTTGCAAGTCTGGTAATGTGAGCACTGGTGCAACGTAGAGGCGATGTTTCAACTCTATGAATGCCTTTTATTGAGATTCAAACCAAAAGAATTTTTCTTTCGCTCCTCCCTTGATGAATTGATGCAAGGGCCAAGTGATATGAGATAATCCCAACACGAACTTGCAGTAGAAATTAGCAAGACCTAGAAAGTTGCGGAGCTCTTTTAGAGTGGTTGGGGCTGGCCAATCCCAAATGACTTGGATCTTGGTTGGATCCACATGTACCCCCCACTCATCAATAATGTATCCCAAATACTGAACCTGGGTCATGCCAAAAGTGTACTTCTCCAAATTGGCACACAACTTATGTTGCCGTAGTGTTTGGAGGACCTGTTGGATGTGGTGGAGGTGCTCTTCCCAAGTCTAGTTGAAGATCAGGATGTCATCCAAGTACACCACCATAAATGAATTAGTGAATGGCTGCAATATGTCATCCATCATCCGCATGAAGGTTGTGGGAGCATTCAACAAACCAAAAGGCATGACTAGCCATTCGAAGAGTCCCTTCTTGGCTTTGAAGGCACTCTTCCACACATCGGAGGGTTCGATTGGTACCTGGTGATACCCAATCTTCAAGTTGATCTTGGTAAAATATTTTCCCCCCCTAAGCTGGTCCAAGAGGCCATCGATCCATGGGATTGGATACCTATTATGGACTGTGATCTTGTTCAACACCTGATAGTCAATACATAGTCTCCAGGTGTCGTCCTTCTTCTGTACCAACACGATCAGGATCCCACAGGGTGAGGAGCTTGGCTTGATGTTCCCTTTATGCAACAACATTGGGATCTATCTCTTGATTTCATCATTTTCCATAACAGAGCATCGATAGATCAACCCATTAGGCAGCGACGCACCTGGGGTCAGATCAATGGAGTGCTTAACCTGATAATGTAGAGGAACCCCTATGGGTGAGGAGAAAATGTCCTTGTATTCCTCCATGAATTTTTCCATCTGCTACTGCCGCGCAGCGGATATTTCTTTGGAGGCTGCAACCACAATATTCTTATTTCCCTGTGGGAAAATTGTAATGAAAACAAATTTCCTGGTTTGGGAAATAATATTACTGCATTTCTTTGCAGTAATCAAAGAGATGGCGGAAGGTGGTACTACCTCCTGTATCCTTTACAACTTATTTCCCAAAGTAATAATAACATAACAAGACCTAGACTCATACACAACATGTCTCTTCCAAATGTATGGTTGGCCTAATAATACATCAGAAGCTTCAATGGGAGAAATATCACACAGTACCTCATCTATGAAGGGCTTGATGCTATAGGGAAGGCGACACTGTTGGATGACGCAGAGATCTCTTCCTTCGTGAAACCACCCGATGGCATACGAATGTGAGTGTGTTGTGGTCAATAGGTCGAGCCTCTTCACGACCTCTACTAAAATGAGGTTCTTTTGGCTTTCGCTATCGACAATGAATTGCATTTGAGAACCCTTCACCTACATTTGGGAATGGAAGAGGCGCTCCCCCTTCTTTGAATCTTTGGGTTCCTCCTTCTAGATCTTGGTGGTGATAACGGTGGCACTGGGTTCCGCATCAATTATTTTCTTCCCTTTGTCATTCATCTTGTCTAGTTCTAACTCAGAATCAAAATATGCATCTGATTTAGATTCCTTCAGCTTGGCCACCAGCGACTGTTTGACCCGATTGTTATGCGGATTAATCCCTCTTGCGGACAAGAGCGATCTCCCTAGTACTTAGCGAGTAGCTAGAAACAAACATCCATTTGGTAACCATTTTCTCTAGATTAATTGAATTTCAGAATTATTATAAGAAAGTAGAGAGGACATGTCCCTACCTTGAAATCCGAACGTTCGATGTAGTCTTTTGTCCCGTCACTCCAAAGTGGCTTCTCTAATAAGTAGAACCTGCAATCAAAGACAAGACAAAAGAATCAAAGCATCTGCAACTTATATTAATCAAGAAAAGCTAATCCAACTTAGTGATCAAGGAGTCTAAGTATTGATGTTATTTTAATAAGCATAAGAACAACTCAATGAGAAAAAGAGATCCGTATGTATTATCTTGTATAAAAAGAGTAATCTTACAACCTGATGCCTTGATGTCATACATATTTCTCTCGGGGTCCTGAACAATCGTTTCTCCTTCAGTTTGATAAGCCTTCCTATATGAATACCAACATGGAGTTATGGACATAAGGGTGTGATCATTCTCATGCAAACAACAACTCACTAGTGTGGAAAGTATGCACTCTTGGGAATTCTCTTCAGCAATTACCTTTACAATTTACTCAACATCTACATACAATCTGTGTACAATCTACGTACAGTCTCTAGTCTTGAACCTGAAACTTTAGCTCAATTTATAGGGAAATGGAGGTAGTTTCAGTTCCATGAAGAGGGGGATGGATTCCTCTTATGAAGGGATTTGAGCTCCATGAACCAAGGGATAAGCTCCATGAGTGGAGGGATAAAGCTTGAACTGATCGCGACTCTAGAAGCTTCCAGTCGGGAGAATATTCGACCAGCTAGGCTTCTAGAATTTACTTTTTTTTTTCACGGGCATCCGCAGGTAATAGTAGCAAAACGGGTGGGGGTTGCCGCAGTTTATAACCCAACACTACAAGGAAAAGACCTTCTAGTAGAGGTTATAAAGGAGGGTTTTAGTGTTGTAAAATTGACCAAAATTTTCAAAAAAACATTTGCTACAACATCCGTTTATGGTTATCGAGGTTTTGGTGGAGCTTTTAACGGAAATTCAACACAACTAAAAAAACTGGGCAGCCGGAGGTTATTATGGATGTTTTTTTCATTGGTGCGCTACTAAGGTTTCAATGCACCGGTGGTGTCATCTAGATGGTGGCCCCTGGGTGGTTGAAGGTTCCTGCACCGGGCCGTCAAGGTATAAAACAGCAGCGGCCACAATGTTGGTGATACAACGCACGGGACCGTACCAATTGGTCTTGGGATTTGTGCAGTTCCCATAGGTCGTCTCAACACATCAATACATAGACTTATAGAAATGCACCAGTGTGCCATATCAGACAAACGCACTGATATTTATAATTGGTATTGGTATTTGTGCGGTGCACATACGTTGTACAAATGCATCGGTGCGTAGTCTCACATAAAAGCACCGGTGCGCAGTATCGAACAAACGCACCGAGATTTATAATTGGTTTTGGTATTTGTGCTGTGCCCATAGGTCGTAGAAACACACCGGTGCGCTGCAGCATACAAATGCACCGGTGTACAGTAACTAACACGCACCGGTGTTCATTTTGTATTTTTTAGAAACATTGACCTGTGACAGTGCAATTATTGTGATTTTTATAAATTCACTATTCATCAAAAGTCGACACATCTTATAACAATATTCATATTAATTAAATTTTTATTAATGCATTTGAATGTGGTGTTTGGATTAATTTGTTATATCATATCATAATTATTGTGATTTTTAAAAAATTCATTATTCATCAAAAGTCGACACATATATATCTTATAACAATATTCATATGAATTAAATTTTTATTAGTGCATTTGAGAATGACAATGGAGAACGCAATAGGGACAGTGGAGAACACAATAGAATAAATTAAAGAATATATATATATATATATATATATATATATATATATATATATATATATATATATATATATATATATATATATATATATATATATATATATAATACAGTCTTTTTCATACAAAATGGGACAATTATCACTACAAGAAAAAAACACATTGGTGAGGGTCATGCTTGTGACGGCCCTTTAGGGTTCGTCACCAATGTCACATATGGTGACGGTCCTTAAAAACCATCACTGTAAGTGTATATAGTGATGGTCCTTTATGGTCTGTCACCAAATACATTTTTAATGACACTTTTGGTGAGGGTCGTTAAAGGCCCATCACTAATTCTCTCTTTGGTGACACTTCTAGTGACGAACTTTTAATGACCCTCACCAATGCTCTTTTTGTTACTTTTGGTGACGGTCAAAAAATGTCCGTCATCATTGATCATTAAAAAACCGTCACTGTAAGTGTATATAGTGATGGTCCTTTATGGTCCGTCACCAAAGACATTTTCAATGGCACTTTTGGTGAGGGTCGTTAAAGGCCCATCACTAATTCTCTCTTTGGTGACACTTCTAGTGACGAACTTTTAATGACCCTCACCAATGCTCTTTTTGTTACTTTTGGTGACGGTCAAAAAATGCCTGTCATCATTGATCATTCCAATGAGTTTTTGATGATGCTATGTGCCCGTTAATATATTTTTTTTCAAAAGATAACGATTTAATACCATTATTGTGGAGTATTTTTTATAATATGTCCAAGGCCATAGTGGTTAGGGTCAGTCAATTTTTTTAGAAGTAATTAGTGTGTATCATTTCCCTCGAGTAATGACTAGTTGAATAGAGATTTCCTATGAGTCAACACATGATTCATATCTATTAAGTTTATTATCTAGCAAATTCCCTTTAGATAAAGTTCCACTATTGTGTGTAGGAAATATATTATTTAATACATAATCAAGCTTTGAAAATTCTATTAATGAGAAAGACCTAACAATCCTCAACAATATGGGAAAACCTTAAATTAATGCTTTGGCACACAATAACATTTCTTAGCACCCCACATGTCTTGGAACATGTTTGTACCTAGAACATATTGTGATGACACTGACGCCCAATCACATGGTGGCATGCGCTAGCACAACATGGAACTCTCCTAGCATGTGTTGGCATGTTGCATATAGTCCCTAGCATGCCCTAGAACACCTTGGTTGAATGCATTAACATACATTAGAACTTGGCACACAATGTCAATTTGCATGTATTGGGACCTATTATTAGTGTGCCTAGCATGCCCCTTTTCAAAAAGATAAAATCCTGACTTATTAACCCTCTTATTGGTTCTTCCTTTTGTTGCCTTGACACATATTGACATACCCTGGCACCCTGCGCCACGTCCTTAGCACCTAGCATGTATTGGCATATCTTGGCACTATTAATTGGGACATGATATAATTAGTACACTCTGGAACTCCCAAGCACACTTTGGGAATTCTTTACATGCCTTGATATTCCCTAGCATGCCTTACCAATGCTTAGCATACCTTGTCACTCCCTCCTTGGCATGACAACTAACACTAATTAACATTAGTCTCTAGCACACGTTCCTCATATTCATTAACTTCCATGAATTTTTACCTAGTGCTCCCTTTATGTTTTTTCCTAGTAATCCTTAACACTCATCAACATACATTATCACTCTCTAGCACACCTTAGCACTCTTCAACATTCACTTCCACTTCATAACATGCATAACACTGGTCCCTGACACATATTGGTGCTTGGAAAGTCTTAGCATTTATGGAATACGTTGAGATGCCTTGGTATGATTTGGCATGGTTTAATATTAAATTTATTTGTGATGATCAATTGTTGGAAACTAGATGAGAAGCAACAAAGGAAAACTTGGCACTTAGAATGCACAAAGACTTTGCACTTGGCACATATTGCCACCTAGTGTTGGTGTGCCTAGCATGCCCCTCTTGGAAAAGGTAAATTGATGACTTATTAACCCTCTTATGTGTTCATTTCCTTGTAGTTTAACTTTTTTCTCCCTTTTGTTGTCTTGACAGTCCCTAACACGCATTGACACACCCTTGCACATCTTGGCATGCCTTATCACTTGGCACATCTTAACATGTTTGACATGTATTCCCACTATCTGGCACATCAAGGGGGTGAAGAGAGATGTAGTCCTAAAGTAGGTTGAGTACGAGGGCCGAGTAAGAGTTACTAAAGGGAGGTCATGATCATCCTCCAAGAGCAAGATCATCATGTGAGGGTTCAGAAGAATGTTGCATGCCTTAATGGTCGGTTTTCCCTAGGAAGTAGGATGGCATATTGTTGGTTCTCTCCTAGCAGATCAAGCTTAAGAGAGGTTTCTCATGAGAATCTGGGCATGTGATTTCAATGGTGTCTTTGTGTGAAGGCCACATCAAATTCTGAAATGTTGAAATTTGCAATAAGAAACAGTGAGATTGGAAACCAGAAAGGACCAAAAAAAAATGCACCCACACTGATGAGGAATTTTGATGCACCAAGAGTGAGGAATGTGGGGCGTCTAATTTATTTTTCCCTTAAATAAATTGGACAATAAATTGTAATTTCATCTCATAACAACTTGTGTCAGTTAATTAAGTCATGATGACCGAGTTAGCTCAAGAAATTCGAGTTGAGGGTCTAATATGAGGCATCTAGAGGGATTCTAATATTTTTGGGGTCCAATTGAAGTTGATGCATTAGTGGGGTGCAAGTGTAATTAACTCAATTAAATGAGTTAAAATCAGTTTAACTAGTTCTAACTGAGTGATGAGCTAGTGAGAGGTCTAGTGAATTAAATTATATTTAATTCACAATGAGTGATCAATCATATAATTGATAATTCGCTATTAATAGTTGCACGCATGTCAATTTCGAGGAATACCCAGTTGAGATAGAGGTTAAAGGGAACATTAATATCAGTTGTATTCAGAGAAAATTTCCCATGTGAAATTATAAAGTCACTGGAATGCCATGATGGATTGCAAAATCAAGGAAGACTGATTTTCCTAATTATTAAGGAGGAATTGCATGATCAAGGTAGGCTGAAGTAAGGATGAGAATTGGCTAAGTACTAGACCGAGTTTGCCTAGATCAACGAGAGACAATTGACAGAGTGCTAGAGAATCTCATGAGAGATTAAGCATTAATATATTGTTTCATGATTCCTTGACTTAATACACAATAGAGATAGAGGGGTTTTGAGCAGTTTCTTTCCCCAAATACATCATGTTGTTGTGCGATTAATAATTTATTTCTCTTACTTATATGTGATTGTGCGATCATGTTTTGTTTTCGCAAATTGTAGGAAGGATTCAATATCTTGTTTTAGTAGATTACAAGATCAGATTGAATCTCGTTGGCTAGATTTTCTACATGGTATCAGAGCAAGAATTTTTTGGGCGGCGAGTTTGCAGAGAATATCTGAAGATTTTGGTGTAAAATTTTCAAAAACAAATAGAATATTTGGATTCCTTGCGAAAATCTACCCAAATGGAAAAAAAAAAATTTCGGTCAAATCAGAGCTCGGATGAGGGAGATATCATCGATTTAAAATCATCTCTTTTTTAGAAACTTTTTGTAACGTCGGGAACATTACACTATGCACGAGTCAAGAACCTATATGTACTTGAGGTACCAGATGCATACAAAGCTTTGAGGAGAAAGGCAGAAGTTAGAGACTTGGTGGTTTAGAGGGAGCATAAATTACCTCTCAACATGCATTCTCATGAGAAGCAGTCTCAGAAGGTTGTGGAGCAGCTGCCACAATTGGAGAAGCAGAGCGGAGACCGAGTGGAAGCGTCCACTCAAGCAGAGACCTCCATGAGGGGGAAATTTTGAGCCAGATGGGAAGAGGGAGCAGCCATACCTCGAGGTGTAAGGTGGGGTGATGTGTAGACATAATCCCAAGGTAATAAATTTGGGCAAGATACATTGAGATGGCATGTCTCATGGATCGAACTTGGCTACGAGGAGCCCACAATACAACAGTAGTAGGAAGGATCAGTTAGATTGATGTAGTTAGATGTCAGCAAGACATAAATTAGAGTGATAGATGTCAAATAATGGAGCACAAATTAGAGTTAGCAACAGTTCAAAGGGCATGGATGCAGATGTCAGAAACAACGCAAAGAATCCAGTACTAGACAGGTGCAGTAGCTAACAGCAGTCATAAGACTCTGATGACAGATGCATTATACTGATTCAGTTGTTCGAAGGCTATTCAGTTTCAGGATTTGCAGGTGCAAACAACACTAGAGAAGTGTAGCATGCAGAACATTCCAAAGGTACCTGATGGGGATAGATTGAATTCCTTTCTTGTTGAGAGGGAGTGTTGAAATTTGCAACAAGAAACAGTGAAATTGGCAACTAGAAAGGACAAAAAAAATGCACCCACACTGGTGAGGAATTTTGATTTACCAGGAGTGAGGAATGTGAGGTGTCTAATTTATTTTTCCCTTAAATAAATTGGACAATAAATTGTAATTTCATCTCATAACAACTTGTGTCAGTTAACTAAGTCATTATGATTGAGTTAGCTCAAGAAATTCGATTTAGGGTGATCGAGGTGGACATTGGTGGCCACCTACCTATTCCACTTGGGCCCTTCGCCATTGTCTCTTTTAGTTTTTCAATTTCCTTAATTATAGCGTAATTTACTATTTTTGTCAGTTTTTCGGGTCCTGAACTTCCGGAGCCATTTTGAGGCCCCAAACGACGTTTTTTGGGCATGAAAGGTTTGGTGATTTCGTATAAATCATAGTGGTAGTTGTAGTCCTCGGAGAGATCTTTCTAACGAGGTATCATGTGCATCAAACGAAGATCATATGACCAAGTTACGACCCGGGGAAGTTGGCTACCCAACTAACCCCAACGGTGCCCATAAAATCTTGGTGTTACATCTCCTTGGGTTAGGGTTTTGGTTGTTTAGGGTTTTATCTTATTTTTAAATAATAAAAAGACCCTTCATCCTTATTGTAACACAGTTCAGAGGAACATAAATATCAGTTGTATTTATAGAAAATTTCCCATGTGCAATTATAAAGTCATTGGGATGCCATGATGGATTGCACAATCAAGGAAGGTTGATTTTCTTAATTAATATGGAGAATTGCGTGAGCAAGGCAGGCTGAAGGAAGGCTGAGAATTGGCTAAGTATTAGACTGATTTTGCCTAGATTAGCAGGAGACAATTGGCAAAGTGCTAGAGAATCTCAAGAGAGATTAAGCATTGTATTGTTTCATGATTCCTTGACTTAATACAAAATAGAGATAGAGGGTTTTGAGCAGTTGCTTCCCCAGATACATCTTGTGTTGTGCGATTGATAACTTGTTTCTCTTACTTATATGTGATTGTGCGATCGTGTTTTGTTTCCAAAAATAGTAGGAAGGATTTAGTATCTTGTTTTAGTACATTACAAGATCAGATTGAATCTCGTTGGTTAGATTTTCTACATGAAATAGAAGATAGGGTTGATACCATCTTGCGTTGTAGGGGTTACTAGGTCGCAAGGTTTGTGATAAAGACCAACATAAATGGAGGAGGGCTTGCACTGTAATTTAGAGCCATAATAGAAGTCGACGCAAGCGTAATATTGACTGAGTTAACCCTAGTTTGAGGGTCGACATTGAGATCTGAAGTTCATGTCAAGATTCAGTCAAAGAAACGCCTACAATATATGGATCCATATGAGCTAGGTCGAGTCTCTTATGGAGGCAAGAGTCGCGTTTTTTCTATGTGTGGATAGGGTTTTTTCTACAACAATTAGAAGTACATAAGTATAATTCCCCAATTAGGACAATTTCCTAGCATGTTTAGTTCATAAGGTATGCCCTTAAGACTGTGACAAATTTGTGTAGAAGAAGATGTGTTGTGACCCTTAGAGCGAGGTTTATTTCTGCAATAAAGATCGTAGATCTGGAAGATGGTTTGCAGATTCAGTATGTGTGGAGACAACAGATCCAAAAGAGGGTGGAACTTGAGCAGAAGATTGAGCACATAGAAGAAATGTGCCATATGAAGAATGGATTGACATGCAGAGGAGTTGATTTTGGTGGACTTCCCATAGAGTTTTAGACAAAGACCTGAAGAAACCTATTAAAAATTAGTAAATGGACTGTTAGTGGCTGATTTGTGACCCTAGTTCAGCCATCTACAAATTGTTAGAAGTATGATAAGAGGAGTAGTTCATATTTGTTCATAGATTGGACAACAAAGATCAAATTTTCGATACACAATAACATTGATCTTGAGAGGACTCAAACCATTGTTAGGTGGCAGATTTGAAGAGCCCTAGATGAAGACAATATTGTGGGCACTAGATCAGTAAAAAGAATTGACTGTGGATGGGTAGATTGATGGTAGTCCAAGTACAGTTGGAGGTTTGTTAGGTTATTGTCAAAGAAGAGCCCTGACTCTTGTTTTGGTGAAGGACAACAAAATTGGTAGAAGGGTAGGTGTATAGGGCCTAAGGATGTGTAGAATTTGAAGGACTAAAGTAACAATCAAGTGGGCCAACCAACTAGCCCTAGTTCACTATATTGTAGAGGATTGATTCAGTGAGAAGAAGGGTAGCCTCCATAGCCCTGGACTTCTCATCTTGGAGCTATAGTATGGAAAAAGTGGGCATACCAAAGATTTGTTCACAAATGGAATCGTGAACAACTTGTTACCACTCAAACTAGTAGTGGACCTAAAAGGGGTTCCTAAGAGGGCAACTGCTAGGACAAGGGAATGATGGAGGCTTAGCCCATTGTCACCACAGCTAAGGCTACTTGCTCTTCACGGACTTTCATCGATGGGTGGAGTCCTGGTAGTTTAGGAAGTCACTTGTAGAGTATAGGTCAATGGATAGGTGGGAAGTGACCCTCGAAACCCTTTCCCTAAGATAAAATAAATACTGGGAATTGCTTTCCTTTTAAGCAAGGGAATTTATCTTCTAGGGAGAGAGGACAGGGATTGAAGGGTTGAGGGAGAAGAAAAATACTTATGAAGGAAGTTCTCAATCCCTAAAATCCTTTGGGAACTTGGATTCCCAAATGGTCCTTGATGAAAGGCCTTTGACACCAAATGGGACCACACAGGGCCAAGTGGACCCAGCCCAGGTTCGGGGATGGAATTTAGCAACCAATGATGTTCCTATCCTGGACAAGGTGAGGGGAAAGGATCAGACAAGAGTTTTTACTTCGATAGGTCAAATTGATCCTACTAGGTTCTATCCTTGAGAACACCTAGGAAAAACTTGTTCCTAGAGCCAGTGCTTGAGGTATCCGGAGATTCCACGGTCGGAATTGGCCCAAGTTCTTAGGAGAGTGAGGGCACCCAACAACGCAACTGCCTCTAGGAGATAGAAGTTTTCCTCTAGCTAGATTCCTGGGAAATTGTTGCCCTATGTGACCTAATGGGGCTAGACCTAGGGAATGTGAAAATTTCTTAATCTAAGAAACCCTAATGCAGTATCTTGATTTACTTCTCCTACTTGAATTAAGTTACAAGTTAATTTCTGAAATATTCAATAAATTAGCGAAGTAAATAGTAAATACAACTAGAAACCTACACATACAGATGAAATATTGAATAACATGCTCATAGAAAAAGTGACACATGGATTTTCTAGACAACTATCCCTGGAAAAACCCAATGCAGGAAAACCAGTGCAGCTAGCTCTGAAGGGTTTTCATTATTATGCAGAATCTAAGTACAAAATCCTGGGCACCAAAACTGGTTCACCCAACAGAGAAATAAAAATGGCAGTAATACGCTGCTCTGAATCCCTCTACGTTAGCCTGACTGGCCTGCGTCGGCCTCTGCACTGCTCAGTAAGGGCCTGTGCACACCTGAAGAGCTTACACTGCTCCTGCGCTGCCCTGACTGGGCCCGTGTCAGCCATGCGTGGCTCCTGCTGCCTCTGCGCTGCCCTTGCTGGGCTCTGGTTGGACTGCGTGGCTCCTGCTGCCCCTGTTGCTCTGGCTGGCTGGAATGCTTATGCAGAAAAAGAATAGGTAAGAAAGAAGGCACTGGCCAAAGGTAATGCATAACAGTCAGAAAAATTGAAGAAATGAAATGAAAATAGATCAATGTCCACAAATAACTGAAATAGCTCAATGGGACTAGAGAGTAAATGCTTTGACAACAACAATAAGTGCTTATAACATCAGCTAAGAGAACAGAGGAGACTAGTTCATGAGGTTAAAATGTTGTATAATTGTTGGCAGTGGAAAACTGTAGAATTGTTAGAGTAAATCTTTGCAGGTACCATTAGTTGGTGATCATCGATAGTCATTTCATTTCATCAAATACCCTAATGAATGGGCCTTACAAGCTATTTGCATAGACAAACGCCACAAAAGTTGTGTGATGGAAAAATATTCACACTATATTGAAGAAAACACCTACCAAATAAGGATGACATTTCAAATGGGGCAAGAAACAATAGAGAGATAGACATCGAAAATGTTAAAATGCTAGGGCAATAGGAAAGCAACTAGGTAGCATGGTAGAAAGCACAACAAAGAAAATTATAAAAATGGAAAACCCTACAAATTAGCACCCATCCAAACATCACCACAATTTTTTCTTTAACTCTAAATCTCCAAATTCATCAAATTATATCCTGTATTCAAACCTGATCCTCTCTGTTAGCCATTCTGAAGATAAGGCTAAGAACTTACTACAAAACCATCACCTACATGTAGTGATCTTATTCTGTGACCAGACAACCTACTTTTGTGAAGACACGGAAAGGTAAACACTCTCTGCCAAGATTTTCCATACAACCCAGGTTGAGCAACCACATATATATCACCAGTTTTTTCTCTTCAGATTTGTAACTTAGAAGAGCTTTGTCTGACCACCTCCGGGTTGCTCCCAGAGTCACCCAGGCAAGCCCTCTCAACATCATCCTCTTTCTGTAGTACCTAATTAGTAATTTAATTAACCATAACAGTTTCTTGATCATGCAGGTATTTCAAATATATTTCCAATAAGCACAAATCTTTCATGTTAAACAATCAGGTCAAAAGACTTTAGACTATGATGCAAAAAATGAAACCTCACTAACACTCAAAGGACAAACAAATTCAAACCTCTACAAAGTATAAATAGATATCTGATAAACTTCATTCCACCACAAAAATGTGCTTAAATAAAGAAAATTCTAATTACTGTGCTTTCAAGACAAAGCTTTCAAGGGCAGTGATGTTATAAACATACCCCTACACCTCGTGAATAATCAATGTGTATAAGTAGACCATCATAAGGCTCATTTTAAACATCATTATTATCATTTTATAAATCAACAAGAAGCAAGCAACAATTGCATTCAGTTCCACTGAAGCAAAGTATATGGCAGTTTCATATACTTATTGTGAAGCTATCTAGATTTGCAACTTGATTGTAGAGTCAACCAATTAGTTGTTGAAGCCCAATATTGTCTCTTGTGAGAATCAAAGTTACATCAAGCTCTATGAAAATCCAATGTGTCATGACCATTTCAAACAAATTGATATTTAATACAGTTTCCTAAGATTCCAAGTTCATTAGGGAGTTGGTAGTGTTGGACCACATTCTGACAAAGTTCCATATGGTTAATAGTTTGACAAAGCTCCTAACAAAGGGGAAGTTTGACAAGTTGGGGGAGAATCTTGGGTTATTGGAAAAAAAAATTCTCAAGAGTGTTAGATTACCTAGTTGGTCCGAGTTGGTCTCACCTCAGCCTTGAGAAGTTGAACAGCACTAGGATTGCAGAGCCAGAATGTGGTACAACAATAAGAAAGATTCTTAAATAGAACTAGAAGCTTATAACGACACCTTCGAGGATAGACGAATTAGTTGTTGGGTCACACCCACCAAGTATGGCACAATAGTTGAGGAGATTAACACCATCAGCTCAGGTGCATTCATGAGTGCACACTTATGGAATGAGGCACCTTCAGGAGAGGAGTTATATTTACTATGATAATGCACTACTCTAAAAGAAAAGCCTTGCATACAAGGCAAAGTTATGAGGGAGTTTCTCATGCTCAAGGGAGATGCACCACTAATGCTATCATTAGCCTGTTTTCTAACAACACCTTCTCTTGACTTATAAATGAAAAGGATGGGCACACTAGTTAGAAATTTGTAGAAATAGATAATAAGAGTGAGTATTTTTAGCTTGTAGGTTGTAGTAGGAGCTTTTGTGAGATGACAACTTGTTGTGACATTCTTCTATTTGAGTAATAAAGACTTCTATGCAATTGTTGTTGTAGCCTACTCTTTTTATCCTAAATTCTCAGATTGTAGATTTTTGTAGAGTGGGCCTAATATATTTGTTGTTTTAATCCACTGTACATGCTGTGTTTGCACTCTTGAATTTACATCCTTCAATTTGTGCTCGTACAAATCTGAAATTTTGATAGGCAGATATTAAAGTTCAGTCCTGTTGTTAGGATTTTTTAATTCTCTGAGGGTATTCTCTTGTTTTCAATAGTATTTGCATATTTCTGCATCACAACTCATCTCTTCCATTTCATTCTACTATAATACAAAAATCATTTCTAGTATAGTTTAGTTTATATCTACTTTTTACTTAATTGATCTTTTATTTTATTTTATAGGAGCAGTACTTAGCAATCTCAATTCACACTCCCTTTTTATTCACACTGTTGTATATGTGTGGTCGTTGGACATTATTCATCTTTATGGTATCTTTGAGTGCAGACTTGTGTATCACAATTCACATGTTAGAATCGATAATCATGAATCAACAGGTTGCATTTTTGTGTTGTATGACCTTAAGTTGTTGTTTCTAGTTAGTCTTGCAGCAAGTGTCTTCATATACAACCCTGCAACCATAATTCTGGCTAAGGAAAATAAACTTGCTGTGTCCAATCGCTGAAAAGCATGACAAATTAGATCTCAAAGATGAAGATAGTTCAATACAGAGAATGTGACTGAAATTCTCCAAAACAATACTTGTAGCCAAGTATTATATCATTTTTAGGGAAAGCCAATAAACTCAATACAATTTTCTAGGGAAAAAATAATGTAGAAGCCAACACACATGGCCTTGGAAATTTTAAAGTCTAATATTTGCTGGGATAGAGCTAGGAAAAATAACCTTTTCCCGATTGTAAATTGTTCCTGTGCTATAAATGTCATGAATTAAAAAGACACAATAACAAGAAGTATGGAATTGATTTGTTGACTTGTCATTTGAGTAAATAATAAATGCCCTAGCAATATTCTTATGGGGCTAAGCCAAATGTCTACGTAATACTTATTGGCAGCCACTACTCTTGATGCATTCACCCTTCAAAGGATTTATCATCTCATGACTCCAATGGTTATTCTTGGTGAGCCTCTGCATCCCTGAAATCTTCATGGGTATACAAAAACTATTAGATATTCTAATGTATATTAAGGATTCAGTGGAATATTTCAAGATCCAAAGATGGGCACAAGTTGGACAAGGAAAAAATCTCAAATCCTAGAAATGACAAAGTATAATGATAGTCAGAGGAATGACTCAAAAGAGAGATTGCAACAGTGGAGGCACAAGTCTTTAACATCTCTGGGACTATATCGATATTAATGCCAATGCTAGAGAACAAGATCCTTTGAGGGCTCATTGACTATAATATGGATGATGGATGTCTTTGGATAAAGAAGAGAGGGAGAGAGAGACCAGGTTCTAATAACAGATATCACCAGTCGCTATTTAAAATGGATGCCTAGACACCAACACCTATAAAGGTGAGATGAATGCTATAAAATTAAATCATTGGTTGCAGCAATTAAAATTTATAAGATTACTTCATTGGGGTAGCATCGGATGTGCAAAAATGGCATTCCTCATTTTCCCATGAAACCATCTCCCCATTGGTTGGCAGGACACTAGCCTATGATAATTTTTTCTCATCTTAGATACTTTACAAGTGATTTGGAAAGAGGAGGCAAAAATGGTAATTTTTGGCAGCTTTAATTTCAGGACATTTTAGTGGGGCATTGGCTGGTAGACAATGAGATTACGTTGAAATGTGGCTTTGCTGCAACACTGCAGAATTATCTAGGAAAATTTGTGTACAAAAATTGCAACTAGAGGCAGTTATGGCCCTCACAAAATTGAAATAGGGAGACTCTGTATGTGGTTGTAACTGTTCTATATGTATCACATTAATAGGGATATCAATCAACTAATGGATCACTAAGGTAATTACACCATTAGCCTAGACTAAAAGGGGGGCAGATTTTTCAAAGGTGATTCTAGAACTATATATTGACAAGACCTTGACAAAGGTTTTGTTTGATTACATAGTTGTTATAATTTTAAGGTCAAGTAATTAAGCTAAGAGTCGGCATCAACAGAACTAAAATAAACCAAGAGAAAGGTGTGAACATAAGTTTGAAATAGTCTCTAACTTGGTGTTGTGAAATGACTTTGTTTCATATAAAGATTAGGTGTTGTTCTTTTCATAATAAAACTCTATATGAATTTACCTTGTCAACGGTTAGAGTGCTTTCCATTTTACAACATACCTCATGTATGCGCTGAATTGACACAATGATACACATTACAGTGAAAAGACATAGTGATCCTACAGTTGTCAACATATGATAGTAATTCTCACTGCAATCTCATTGTGCATAGGTTGAATAAATTCAAGATCCAAAGGTAGTAACCCAATCACTGACTTTGAATTATATTTTTTACATTTTGTTGACAAACCTCTCATTGCAATTATGAACCAAAACATAGTGCCATAAAACTTACCTTATGTGACCCTAAAATATTGATTTGTGCATCAAATTTGTGGACGTTAGTACACATAGACAGTGAACCTATCTACCCTACACTGATATGACCTTTAAATTTGAGTATACTTAACTAAGATATCATATTTGACGAAGTTTGATACATTGACATATTGCCACGATGTATTGGTCTTAACATTGATACATTCAACCTCCATTGACATTTAAATTACACATAGACCACAATGTAAGATAGACCTTTGGCATTGATACTTCACAAGTGTTTTGGGCATTGATATGTTGACCTCAAGTTAGTAGCAGCATTAGTATAAGAATATCCTAAGATTGCAGCAGCTAGACATTGATAGTAATGTGTCCTATTGACTTGATATAATTACATATGGGATGGTGAGTTAACACTTAAATATTAATGTGATGTCGTAAATTTGACTTAACCTATCATGACTAAGCAATATAACTAGGAATGTTATGTATAACTTGTTATAAAATTAATACGCTAGGTTGAATACAAATGAAATGATAGTTGATCTTATTACAATACTTCTAAGGATAACATTGTCTTGAATGATAATTGACACAAAGAGGAGGTAAAAATGGTAATTTTTGGCAATTTTAATTTTAGGACATTTTATTGGGGAATTGGCTGGTAGGCAGTGAGATTACGTTGAAATGTGGCTTTGCTACAACACTGCAGAATTATCTAGGAAAATTTGTGTACAAAAATTTCAATTAGAGGCAGTTTTGGCCCTCACAGAACTGAAACATGGAGACTTTGTATGTGGTTGTCACTGTTCAATATGTATCACATTAATAGAGATATCAATCAACTAATGGATCACTAAGGTAATTCCACCATCGGCTTAGACTAAAAGGGGGGCATATTTTTCAAAGGTGATTCTAGAACTATATATTGACAAGACCTTGACAAAGGTTTTGTTTGATTACATAGTTGTTATAGTTTTAAGGTCAAGTAATTAAGCTAAGAGTTGGCATCAACAGAACTGAAATAAACCAAGAGAAAGGTTCTGGCCCTCACATAACTGAAACGGGGAGACTCTATATGTGGTTGTAACTGTTCTATATGTTTTTGGCGATGTCATGTTCAAGAGAAAGGCCATTCCTCTTATCACTCTTGTATGGGTAACTATGTTTGTGATGAAAAGTGGACATATTACTCTCTTGAATTACACCAAAGAAACCAAGTGGAGGATTCTTGAAATTTGGCAGGTCATGATTACAAAAAGAAAAATCATACATATATGGAGATCTGTTCTTCTTTTGACAAATCATCTAGATGCAGCAAATCTTGTTGCTTGAAGGTTGGACATGAAGGTCTTCATAATTGTAAGTCACCTCAACATTTGTAGGATGAAGTGTTCTCTCCCAACCTGCAAAAGTCCTTGTGTGATAAAATTGAGATTGAGTATCGTGAAAAACACACTTATCTTGGGAGATATTGTCCTAAAAAAATGCATCATGGAGGGTGTGATGAACATCTATGTGGTAATGAGCATGCTTGTTATAGGAAATGTGAAGTTGATGCTTTTGTGAGATTTTCACTGAACTTGTGTGAAAGACATGATCATTTCAGGACATAAGAGGTTGCATTGAGTATGAACATGTCTCTGAACAAAGTGGCATGCAGAAGGATGGTTACATTACCATGACACTTTTTGAAACATACCATGATGGTCTGCATCTTCACACACTAAATCCAGATGCTGCACGTTATAGTAAGGTAAGATGTAAAGCTTGTAGGTATTTTTGTCAATGACCAATCAATCATTCTGGTTTACATCAAATGGTCTCATGGGAACATGAGGAATGCCATTTTTTCACCTGAACATGAAGAATTTGATATCCAGGGTAGGAAATATACATGGGGGATCACATCATTGCAGTTTTCCTTATCCATTTTTTGCTTACAATTAAATATTACATGCCCAGAAATCCTTGAGAAAAAGGATTGTTGCTCATCAAGATAAAACAAACAACAAACATGGATGAAACTTACAGAGAAATTTCAATTTCAGAAATAAAAACAAAATGATGCTTGACAAATATGTGTTATAACAATTGCTAAAATTTTCTTACTATAAATATGTGTTATGACAATATGTAATTTTCGTACTATTCTAATTTTCTTCGTTTGTGTGAAAATTCCAACAATTAGAGGAGCCTTATAGACACTGTTAGCCACCTATAATATTTTGTTATACCAAAAGGTGGCTAAGACTTTTTGAGCCTCCAAGGAACAAATTTTATTACTAAAAATTGTTGGCTCTTGAAGTCTCTCTAAGGCCTCATGCCTCTGTCCAGATCCCTTATTGCTGTTTACATCCTAAAAGCCTCTGAAATCCTTCAAAAATCCCAAGTTAAATACTGCTACAGAACCCCTTTGTCCCCTTCCTTTTCTTCCACACTAACCTCATTTTCTATTCCCTATTTCCCATGAAAAACTCACAATTTCATGTTTCTCCCTTTCCATTTCATTAAAATCCCTTTTATAAGGTTAAAAACCCACTTTTTAACCTTACCGAAACCTTCATTTCCTTCAATAAACCCTTCAAAAACCATGAAAATACATATTTTTATGTATAGGACTTAAGCCCCCTCGAGCTTAAGCCCCTAACCCCTTTTCTTCCATGTACCCACACCCTGGAACCAAGCGCTAACTCTAGAAGCGCTCATCGCAGATCGCAAATCGCGGAATCGCGGTTTTATCTAAAAAAGCTCATCGCAAGTTTCTGCGATGCGATCCATCGCATATCGAAAATCGCATGTTTCGTTGTTTAAACAGTTTGATCCATCGCAAATATTTGGGATGCAACCGCTCCAATCGCATTTTTCCGCCCATCACAAATCGCAAATCGCATGTTTCGTTGTTTAAACAGTTTGATCCATCGCAAATATTTGCGATGCGATCTGATTGCATCGCAAATATTTGCGATGCGACCGCTCCAATCGCATTTTTCCGCCCATCGCATATCGCAAATCGCATGTTTCGTTGTTTAAACAGTTTGATCCATCGCAAATATTTGCGATGCGATTTAATCACATCGCAAATTTTTGCGATGCGACCACTCCAATCGCATTTTTCCGCCCATCGCATAATCGCAATATCGCATTTTCTCTCCGTCGCATAATCCGCCATCGCGTTTTCCACTTTTGCGATTTGCGATCAGTCTCGCCAGGCCCACCGTACGATACCCCCGCCATTCATATAAAATACGCCTTTTTCCTTTGTAAAGTTGAAAAATGCCATTTTTCGTTGTTTATAAAGGTTTTTGTCCATTACGTCCATCCGCCGCATCTCCGTCGTTGATCTGTGCCCCCGCTCCACGATCCGACGACCACGCTCCTCTCCCACCCTCTGAAGCAGTTAAAACCTAAAAACACAGGATTTCTTAACTGTTTTTGTGTTTTGCAGGTGTTTTAATGGTTTTCCATTATATAATGAAGGAGAGCTGAGGGTTGGGAAAAAAATTTCCTGTGCCTTCGAGCTATTTAAAAGAACCATTCACGGGCTCTGTTCAATGATTTATTAATGTTTCATGAGCGTTGATAGCATAAAGAGCCTTGTGCGGCCCTGCACATCAACAAGACACTGTTTTATTCAAAAGAACAGTTAAAGAGTATCAGTTTTGAAGATAAAGCACAACAGATGAAGATTGAAGACAGTTTTACGGGGATTACGGCTAAGACGGTTATCAAAAGCCTAATCCCCAACTCAAAACACAGTTTAAAGAAAACCTAAAGTGTTTTATCAGACAGAAAGCCTCCACCGCCACATCTGAGGCAAACTAATTCCTCAGCTACCACAGAGCCACCTGTTGCCTCAAACCTTTCAAAACAGAGGCCGAAGTTATTGAAGAAAATCAGATATTCGCCTCCAGCGCAGCCAGGGAGTTACTTTTGCAAGGAAATCAATGCAGAAATATCTGCAGAGTTACTCCAAACATTACGCAAAGCCTCAAAGTAAAATAAAGCTCCCACCGAGATTGATTCATAAATGTAAAACAATTAATACAGTAATCCACCAGTAAACTTCTCCATCGAGCCCATCAAAGGGCCGAGAAATCTTGAATCTGTATTTATTGTCTTAAAAGATCTTATCTCAGATCTTTTCCCCTCAGTCTTCTATAAATACTTCAGTATAAGATGAGAAGTTGTTGGTTGAGTTTCTTACAGAGCTTTGACATACACTTGAGCTAGAAACTTCTGATTGTAAATAGTGTTCACTGACCCTTGGAGCTCTGCTTGTGATAGATTTTTTAGGCTAAGTAGTGAAGATGATTGCTGAACTGAAACATTGGACTTGAAGATTGTAACTGGTTTGACATCAATATAAAGCTGTTTCTTGGGATCCTGGTCTATATTACTGGTGAAGTGCCTCTTTCTTTGTTAATTGTTTTCCTTCTATGTATGCCATATTGTCCATATTCCTCTGTAAAGAACAGTATAAAAAGGGTTAGGATCTGTTGTATATCAGTAACCTTCTCTGGCTGAGAAATATTTATCTTAATGTTTTCCTCATATTAGTTTATTTAAGAATGATTCAATACAGTTTAAACAGTTAGGAATGTTGGCGTTCCCTCGTCCTTCTGTTGGCTTAAAACATTGTTCTTGAATGTGATTTCCATTATTTGCTATTAAAGTGAGACTAGAGAAGATATGGTTTGCCCTGATTCCTAAATTCTTTTCTCCAAAGGCAAATTCTGAAAGTTTCCCTTGGTGTTGACTGAAAGCAGACTAGGTTTAAAAGTACTTTATCTGATCTTAAGTTACACTTTGTTTTTCTTATATGTTTTCAAACTTTATGAAGGTAATTATGTGGATTACTGGATTGTTTGTCAATTAAGTTGCTTTAATACAAACTTGCCCAAGAAGTCAATGGTTAGCCTTGCACTTGGTTGGTTTTAAACAGTTACTTAAGAGGCTTTTCTTGTTTGGACTGACTATAAATCCTCTGAGAAATTATTATCAGTTTCCACCCCTCCAACACTTTATTGTTTCCATTCCATCATTTTAATCTCAATAATCCTGTGGTATATATGACTTGCCCTTTGGATCACTCCTGATGTTGTTGCTCAATTAAAGCCCAGATATGACTCCATAGCCCAATGGACTAAAAACCAGCGTTATATCTATCTTTTAGCCATAGTTGTTCTTCCCTCTTGCAACTTCTCACCTTTGAAGCTTTTTGCACTGAGAACTTTCTCCTCAAGTAAAAATCATGCTCAACCATCCAAAAAACAAACAAACCCTTGGCCTTCATAACTAGCCTAATACCATAACCCCAAAATTCAAAGACAAATCCATCTTTGTACATATTAGAGAGATCCCTCTCCGGATTCAGGAGGGCTAGATCCTAGAATCCCAAAGTTGGTTGAAACGATGTTGTTTCTGTAATTGGACTCTGCCAATCTTGCTAATAAATTACATAGACCTAACAGACACTATAGTTTGTGGATTGCAAGGACGCTCTGAAATCAAGGAATATACCAGATCCTCAATCCTGTTCCTCATTTAGTACAAATTTCAGAAGTTAAATACTGGTATGACATTACACAAAATACAAACAGGAAACTATGGTATATGAGAAGACCACTGAACTAAATCATTTTCAGGGAAATTTTCAACTTACCCCTGTTCTCAAATGCAAATATCTATCATTAGCAAGTGCAGGATGGTTAATTTAAATGGTTTCATAGTTGTTTAAGCCTTAATTGAAAAGGTTTCTGGCTATCAGCAGAAATCACACAAAGCTTGCAACCCTTACATAACATTTACAAAGCATGATAAGACAATATATATCCAGCGTGATAAGGTTTATATATCTAGCTTACAAACAATAACCAAACAGTAGCAAGAACATTGCAGTACATTTGATGTAAAAAACATATAGCTTAAAGAAGTATAATAGTAATCATGTATCCAAAATCTTAACCATGATATTAATCACAAGTAAGCAATCACATTCTGTGTCCAGCATCCTCAAATGGTTGGGATAGGAATTTACCAAGTCATTGTTCTCTCTCAACCATTGATCAATTCAATGTCATTGCTCTTCCAACATATAAAGGTGTTAAGTGCATCTGCTAAATACTTACATTGATTACTTCTACGTTTAAGCTTAATTTCACAATCAGGATCAACCAAGATTGATTGTGGGCACACAAAATAATATCCTTCTCCTAATTCTTCCCCATTGGGCATGAAAAAATTTGGTTCAGTGTTTTTTATGTAACCCTTTGCAACCTTCACTTGACCATTAAAATATGTAAGTAAAATTTTTTCCCCTTCAATCCTGTATTTGAAGGTAGTAATTGCGGTTGATCTTGCAAATAAAAAAATTCTTGTAACATTCCATAGAATAAAAAGATAATGCTAAACAAGAAAATAAACAATTATAAAACTTACCTGTGTTATTGAGTCACCAATTGGGTCATGAATAGGTTGTCCTGAAGTCAATGGAGTTTGTTCTAGCGAAGCCTAACTAGGACTTAAGGAACTGTGCTAAGAAATAAATAGTTTGAATGCGATACCAAGAAATCAGAAGATGAACAGCTAAGCTACAAAAATAATATTTCATTAATTACACATCTACAACAATACAATCATGTTCATATTGGCATTGTGCTTTTAAAATTTTAATCTTCAAAGATGGCATACATCAACAATTAAATAGCCTACACGTAATTCTTACATTGTTGGTCGGTTCTAGATTAACTCGACCATTTTCTTTTCCCTCCTCCATGGCAGCTTTCCATTGCATTAATTCTTCAACATCTGCCTTCAATATTCCAAGTTCCTTGTCTTTTTCTTTCAATTTTTCTTCTGTGTTATGTAATTGCCTCTTGTAAGCACACTCTTTTCCAAACAAATCAGTTGGAGTAAACCCATATCCAACCCCATGTACATGAACCCTCCTCTCAGGCCCCAAAACTATTGCAATGGCATCTTCCTTTGTTGCATATGCAGGAGACGCTGAATTATTTTGTATCGATTCAATTTGTTTCTAGCAATGACAACATTTCAACAAATACATGTAAGAAACATAATTAATATTTAAAAAAGAAAAAAAATTAAATAGATACAAGAATAGGTTGGGAACTTACTATTCTCTCTGCACTAAATGATGACATTGGAGTGCCATCCTTCTTTGTATGACATTTCATCCACACATCAGCCCTAGTTACAGGCGCATCATTTTGATTGCAAGTTTGATTCTAGTCACAAAAATTACAACGGTCTAGATAAGTATATTTGCAATTGGTAATTGTGAACAAAAAATAGATTTGTTTACAACTTACAAGGTCATGTTCAACTCTATAGTAACCTATACGGCCAAAAGTGTAGGTCTCTTGTTCTAATGCCCTATTTTCCTTATTGACTTTTGCCTTCTCCTGCAACTCAATAAAATATGGATGCTTAGATTGAAATTAATTATATGCAAGGATTCAAATTCAAATCTCATTTAATGATAACAAGTAGATTTGTCTTTCATTTTTACCGTGAATTTAGGGTCAGATCATATTCTAACAAATTCAATCCAATCGGTTTCATTTACTCCGATAGGAACATTTGTCATCCTCTCCTCATATGTCTTGTATTTCAAATAATAATTTTTATACAAATTATATCTGTAAGTTCTCAAGCATTGAGATATTGCTTTATAACACCATTTCTCTGCTGACAAATCTATTTGGTAGGTACGCTACAATAGATAAACAACACATTATTAGATACAAATTCTTATTTGAAATTAAACTTATCATACACACGTTCACATACACCAATGAAATTTAGAAAAAAATCCAATAATAATTTGGTTGATACTCACATTGATTGCACTCCATATGTCTTTCTTAAGTGCTTCAGGCACTTGTTTCCATTCTATGTGTTTGATGCCTACAATCTCTCTTGCAAGGGCACCTAAAAAGGAGGAGAATTTCTCTGACTATGGACCAACAGGTTGTCCCCTCTCATTAAATTGAATTTCAGGCAATGCAGAGGCCTCTGTAGTGTTTCCAAAGAGGCATTTTGTTAGTCCCCTACCCTTCCTTTTCACATTTGTTGTATTATGGGATTCAATACTTGCATCTTCCCCTTCCAAGCCATGCTCTTATTGTGGTTTTTCTTGCTCCATATCATGATCTAGTTGTGATGGTTCTTGCTCCAAACCATAAAGTAGTTGTGATGGTACGTGCTAAGAATTTTCTGGAAAACAAATCACACCTCTTGAGACAATAACAATATGAATCTCTTAACATAAAAGCTTGAAGTATTTATACAAGAGATATAAAGTTGAAAAATGATCATACCTTCCAATGGTTCATCCACATTTTTCTCAAGAATATGTGCATTAGAATTGGTGTTGACGCTAAAGCAACTAGATTCATGTTGTAATGGGGAAATGGATCTTGGTGCTCTCTTTTGTGGGTGTTTTTTGATGATGCCACATCGAATGTTGTCATTTTTTTTGTAATGTGGCTTGAATTTGTGGTTTTACTCATTGTTAAAAGTGATCTCTTACAATGTCTTTCATTCCTATTGGATACCTACACATATAGATTGCGACACTTAATCAAAGTTAGTAAAAAAAATTTTAAAGTAGAAAAGAAAACACAATAATTGTTAAAAAAACATTGACGTCCAAAATAAAAAAAATAATTGCTTACCTCGGTATGGATATCCGCGGATAGACTGCATAACAAAAAAAACATTTTTATTAGAAAATCCTTGCCATTTCATAAGAGTTCAATTCATATCATAGGAGTTCAATTCAAATCATAGTATTTTCAAGGGTCTTTGTTATGTAGATAATTACAACTATCATTGTTTGTATCTTGTGGGTGTCAGACAATCATTAAACAAAACAATTAGATACATTTCCACAACATGTTAACTTCAAATGCCAAAAACTATGCAGCATCACACCAATGAATCTAAGTAAGAAAGGTTTGGAACATGTAGATTTACCCTTCATTTATATTCTCAAATATTGAGAAGTATGAGTTGTAAAATTTTATAGTCTAAAGCCACAATGACATTACCATTTCCAGGGAAGAAATTGCAGGGTGGTGTGAATGGGTTCACATATAACAATAATTGAGGAGTTATTTTGCCTAAAGATAAACAATAAACTGTTTCTGTGTGAAAAACTTGGCTAAAAACAACTAGGCTAAAAAAATTTAAAAACAATTGTTATGTGAACAACTAGGTTGAAAGAACCGTTACGGAAGTCCAATATAAAAAAAGAAAGAGAGAAAAGCATCTAATGGTAATCATGTTGAGTGAAACACTTGAATGATAAATTGAAGCAATGGATGCCACGTGCATGTCAATAAAACTCCCAAAGCCATTGTGCTTATCATTCTATGGACTCCAAAAAAGGGAACTAAACAATAGAGGCTCATACTTTTCAGGAATAAACCCCAGTTTCTATGGAATATGCCTATATTCATCTTCATGTGACTACCTTTTAGGCTTCTACATAAAATTTGTAGCATACATTATTATAAAGAGACCTATTGTGTCATCCAACATCATTAAATAAGGATTACCATTTTAATTCTAAGTGAAATAGTTTAGGAATGAGGGCTAGACATAGCTAAAACAAGATGGAATTGGTAGTTGAACAACAGTAGAAGAGAGAATTGCACAGGTAGTTGAACAACAGTAGAAGAGACAGCTGCACGCTAACATACTGGGCTTTTAGTTGAAAAAGGCAAAGGAAAAGTCTGCCATATACAAAATGACGAAATTCAATGGGTTATCGTAAGCAGTCTAGATTCTTGATGTTGTTGGGCCTTTGTTTATAATTTAGTGACTTGAAGAACTATATAAATTAACGCAGGTCCATCTTAACCATGGATCTGTGTTATGTATTTAGAGGTCCATCTTAACCATGGATCTGTTATAAATTTGGGTGTGAACGTGTCACAAGTGGGACTCAAACCTGGGCAGAGAGAAACTCAACACCCCTGCATTACCAACCAACCAACAAAGCTCCCATTTACAGTAGAATGTCCATTTAAAAAAATAAAAAATAAATAAAAATTAACAGATATAAACAGTGCGTTTGACAGTAGAATGTACATTTGAAAAAAAACAAACAAATAAAAATTAACATATATAAACAGTGCATTTGCCAGAGCGTCACACACATAAAGGCGAATTGTTGATGGATCCGGCAGCTAGCTAGGCTGTGAAAAGCCGTGGAAATGTTTCTCAAATTGACATAAACAACTAGATTTGTTTATGGAGAAAACTCTCAGCGCATCTACAGAGGGTAACACACATAAAAACAAATTGTTTATGGATCCGGCTAGCTAGGCTTCTCATATTGACATAAACAACGAGATTTTTTCATGGAAAAAAATCTCAATGCATCTACAGAGGGTAACACACATAAAAATGAATTGTTGATGGATGTCGCTAGCTAGGCTGTGTAAACATAAAAAAAAATTGTTGATGGACAGAGCAACTAGCATTGCACATAGATAACCACAAAATGTTGATTGCACACCTGTTTCGGAGATAAAGGAGTGTGACATTGCTAAAGACCAAATACCAACCATTTCGATTTCTGAATTTTTAAAATCTGTTTTCTAAAAAAAAAATAACAATTTTTTGAACAAATGCCTCTCTCGGAACTTGAAGGTTTATTTCAATGTTCAAGTGAATAGTATGTGTCATCCTGGGCAATTAAATCATGCACACATGTTTCAGACATAGAAAAAAACAAGACATTGCTAAAACCAAACACTTACGGTTTCAATTTCTGAATTTTTTAAACCAAACACTTGTTGTTTCAATTTCTGAATTTTTTAAATCCAAATTTTCTAAAAAATATATAGAAATTTATTTAAAATCATAAAAATTAACTGCAAATAGTTTAGGGTTATAAAATATAAATTTACCCTTAAGGTTAAAATCGATCTAAAATCACAAAAAAACAACTTAAAATAATTCTTTATTATAAAATATAAATTTACGTCTTTTCATTTCCTCTCCTTGTAATCATGGCGAGCTTACTTCTTAGTGACTCCAACTTTATCTAAAGCACACTCAAACACATCTTCAAACAAAATTTTATTTAATAGGAATGAGTTCTATTCTCAATTTAAATAAAACTGTGCTTAAAAAAAATAGTAAAAAAACCTAAAATTATTGGTCGAAATATTGGTGGGAAATCTAAATCTTAATAAAAATGGTGGGAAATCTAAATCCTGATAAAAATGGCTGGAAATCTAAATAGTGATTTCATTGAATAGGAATGAGTTATATTCTCAATTTAAACAAAATGGAAATTAGAAACTCTTAAAAATATTGGTGGGAAATCTAAATCCTAATTTCATTGAATAGTAATGAGTTTTATTCTCAATTTAAATCAGATTATTAAAAAAAAGGTAGGAAACTCTGGAAAATATTAGTGCAAAATCTAAATCCTAAGAAAAATGGTAGGAATTCTAAATCTTTTTTACTCTTATGACATTCTTGAGATGTTTCCACTTGTGCAATTGTGCTTCCAAATATGTGAACTCAACAATAAAACACACCTTAAAATACATGAATCATGTCTCTCAACGTGTGAAAGAAAAAGTAAACCAACTAGCTATGACGTTCTTCTTTTATACATGAGACCCTTGACTATGCCATGAAATCCCCCAAAACTTCTTAAAGGATGGGAACTCCTCTTCATGCATGAAGCTAGTGGAATATGACAAGTTATCCAAAATTCATCCAAATATGTGATTTGTGCCTTGAGAAATGTGAAAGGTACCCTCGGTGGAGAAACATGCATAAATATTTGTTTCCAAGTGCCTTAAATGTGAGATGTTGCCACTTGTCAATTGTGCCTCTTGTTGATGATGAAACCAACACCCTAGTTTTGCAAGGATCACAAAGTGTCATTTTGCGTCAACCCAAGGTCGTTTCCATTGTCACCTTAGCAACGAATCCTCTCACTTTAGATTAATTATTGAATCCTAAGGGTGTCCCAAAGCACAAATTTATGGGGTACTCTTTTATGTGACTAGATCACTAGCTAGCATTGAAAACCATCTTTACATTGTATGGTTCAATATCTTGATGATCCCTATCCTATTGACCACAACTTTTGTATTCATTATTGCTTTCATCTCAACACCTACAATAGATATTGATGGTGTTCATAAGCCTATTTATAGTTGTGATAAGTGGATTAGGGGCTCTCTTATCACAACCCATAACCTCTAATACGTTTGCTCCCTTAGCCAAGGGGGCCCAAGGGTGTACTTGTAGGGGCATTGAGACTAAATTTGGGGGGCCATAACATTAGGAAAAGTCGAATGACATAACCAAAAATTTTCTTGGGGGGTATCTTATGGTGTATTGAACGGGGCAAGGGGACACAAGGGTAGCATGTATGTGTAGAAGTCAGAGGTGCAAGCATGGTTTACTAAGATCTATAATCCTAGCATTAGAGAATGAAAAGGGGGCTTAGGACCTAATTTCATAGGGCCTAGGGGACCTAGAGGGAAGGCAGCGAGAGAAATTGATAGGGTAACCCCAAATAGTGGTGATTATAAGGGGATTAGGAGTCCAATTATTACAAAACATAAGCCCTTAACACATAACCATTAAATTCCCTATCCCCTTAACCCCAAATCCATATTCCCTTAACCCCTGCACTCATAAATCATAACCCATAAACCCCTTGATTCATTAAATATTATGACATTAACCCCTAACCTATAATCCATGAACCTCCTAAGCCGTAAATCCTTATCCTCTTAACCTGTGACCCTTAACCCCCAACCCTTCACCCCTAAACACCTTAACTACTAACCCCTTAACCACTAACACCTAAATCTCCTAAATATTGAGTCCTTAACCGCTAAATCCTTTGACCCTAAATCCCTTTGGCCCTTAACGCTTGACCCTTGAAGCCCTTAACCACTAAATATCCAAGGCCGAAAACAACACCCCAAACCAGAAAATTGACCTCCTAGGAGAATCCTTCATCTCTAACTGAGCATATTAGAACATTAATTGATTCTTAGATAACTAGGTATTGGTTACTAGGATATGTGTTTGTGGGTAATGCCATTATTATCATGTATACCAAATGTAGACAATTGGATAATTTGCAAAGCCTCGATTTGAATTACTCACAATATCTACACTTCATCATGTTGAGATGGAGCTTGTAGTGTTATCTCACATAAGGAGTTGTAAATGAAAAGGAGCAAGCTCCCATTACAGGGAGGGTTTAAAGAGTTTAAAGAGGAGCAGGGTTAAGGAGATAAGAGCGGAAGCGCAGTCCCAATTACCTAAAACCTTGTTTCCAAAATTTCCTACTATGTTTCTGGCATACTTTTTCTCTATCCTATTGACCGCAACTTTTGTATTCATTATTGCTTTCATCACAACACCTACAATAGATATTTATGGTGTTCATAAAACTATTTCTAATTGTGATAAGTGGATTAGGGGCTCCCTTATCACAGTCCATAACCCCTAATATGTTTACTCCGTTAGCCAAGGGGGCCGAAGGGTGTACTTGTAGGGGCGACCAAATTTGGGGGGTCATAACATTAGGAAAAGTGGAATGACATAACCAAAAAGTTTGTGTTTGGGGGGGGGGGGGTATCTTATGGTGTATTGAACGGGGCAAGGGGACACAAGGGTAGCATGTATGTGTAGAAGTCGAAGGTGCAAGCATGGTTTATTAATATCTATAATCCTAGCATTAGAGAATGAGAAGGGGGCTTAGGACCTAATTATCATAGGGCCCAGGGGACCTAGAGGGAAGGCAACGAGAGAAATTGATAGGGGAACCCCAAATAGTGGTGATAAGGGGATTAGGAGTCCAATTATCACAAAACATAAGCCCTTAAATCATAACCACTAAATTCCCTATCCCCTTAACCCCCAATCCATATTCCCTTAACCCCTGCACTCATAAATCATAACCCATAAACCCCTTGATTCATTAAATCTTATGACATTAACCCCTAACCTATAATCCATGATCCTCCTAAGCCATAAATCATTATCCTCTTAACCTGTGACCATTAACCCCTAACCCTTCACCCCTAAACACCTTAACTACTAACCCCTTAACCACTAAAACAACACCCCAAACCAGAAAATTGACCTCCTAGGAGAATCCTTCATCTCTAGCTGAGCATATTAGAAACATTAATTGATTCTTAGAGAACTAGGTACAGGTTACAAGGATATGTGTTTGTGGGTAATGCCATTATTATCATGTATACCAAATGTAGACAATTGGATAATTTGCAAAGCCTCGATTTGAATTACTCACAATATCTACACTTCATCATGTTGAGATGGAGCTTGTAGTGTTCTCTCACATAAGGAGTTGTAAATGAAAAGGAGCAAGCTCCCATTACAGGGAGGGTTTAAAGAGTTTAAAGAAGAGCAAGGTTAAGGAGATAAGAGCGGAAGCGCAGTCCCGGTTACTTAAACCTTTTTTCCAAAATTTCCTACTATGTTTCTGGCATACTTTTTCCCTGTCCTATTGACCACAAATTTTGTATTCATTATTTCTTTCATCACAACACCTACAATAGATATTGATGGTGTTCATAAGCCTATTTATAGTTGTGATAAGTGGATTAGGGGCTCCCTTATCACAACCCATAACCCCTAATACGTTTACGCCCTTAGCCAAGGGGGCCCAAGGGTGTACTTGTAGGGGCATTGAGACCAAATTTGGGGGGTCATAACATTAGGAAAAGTGGAATGACATAACAAAAAAATTTATGGGGGGGGGTATCTTATGGTGTCTTGAATAGGCCAAGGGGACACAAGGGTAGCATGTATGTGTAGAAGTCAAAGGTGCAAGCATGGTTTACTAAGATCTATAATCATATCATTAGAGAATGAGAAGGGGGCTTAGGACCTAATTTCATAGGGCCTAGGGGACCTAGAGGGAAGGCAACGAGAGAAATTGATAAGGGAACACAAAATAATGGTGATAAGGGGATTAGGAGTCCAATTATCACAAAACATAAGCCCTTAACCCATAACCACTAAATTCCCTACCCCCTTAACCCCCAATCCATATTCCCTTAACCCCTGCACTCATAAAGCATAACCCATATACCCCTTCATTCATTAAATCTTATGACATTAACCCCTAACCTATATTAATCCATGAACCTCCTAAGCCATAAATCCTTATCCTCTTAACCTGTGACCCTTGACCCCTAACCCTTGACCCCTAAACACCTTAACTACTAACCCCTTAACCACTAAAAGTACAACACCCCAAACCAGCAAATTGACCTCCTAGGAGAATCCTTCATCTCTAATTGAGCATATTAGAAACATTAATTGATTCTTAGAGAACTAGGTACTGGTTACAAGGATATGTGTTTGTGGGTAATGCCATTATTATCATGTATACCAAATGTAGACAATTGGATAATTTTCAAAGCCTCGATTTGAATTACTCACAATATCTACACTTCATCATGTTGAGATGGAGCTTGTAGTGTTCTCTCACATAAGGAGTTGTAAATGAAAAGGAGAAAGCTCCCATTACAGGGAGGGTTTAAAGAGTTTAAAGAAGAGCAAGGTTAAGGAGATAAGAGTGGAAGCGCAGTCCCAGTTACTTAAAACCTTTTTTCCAAAATTTCCTACTATGTTTCTGGCATACTTTTTCCCTATCCTATTGACCACAAATTTTGTATTCATTATTGCTTTCATCACAACACCTACAATAGATATTGATGGTGTTCATAAACCTATTTCTAGTTGTGATAAGTGGATTAGGGGCTCCCTTATCACAACCCATAACCCCTAATACGTTTACTCCCTTAGCCAAGGGGGCCAAAGGGTGTACTTGTAGGGGCATTGAGACCAAATTTGGGGGGTCATAACATTAGGAAAAGTGGAATGACATAACCAAAAAGCTTGTTGGGGGGGGTATCTTATGGTGTATTGAACTAGGCAAGGTCACACAAGGGTAGCATGTATGTGTAGAAGTCAAAGGTGCAAGCATGGTTTATTAAGATCTATAATCCTAGCATTAGAGAATGAGAAGGGGGCTCAAGACCTAATTTCATAGGGCCTAGGGGACCTAGAGGGAAGGCAATGAGAGAAATTGATAGGGGAACCCAAAATAGTGGTGATAAGGGGATTAGGAGTCCAATTATCACAAAACATAAGCCCTTAACTCATAACCACTAAATTCCCTGTCCCCTTAACCTCCAATCCATATTCCCTTAACCCTTGCACTCATAAATCATAACCCATAAACCCCTTGATTCATTAAATATTATGACATTAACCCTAACCTATAATCCATGAACCTCATAAGCCATAAATCCTTATCCTCTTAACCTGTGACCCTTAACCCCTAACCCTTCACCCCTAAACACCTTAACTACTAACCCCTTAACCACTAAAAAAACACCCCAAACCAGCAAATTGACCTCCTAGGAGAATCCTTCATCTCTAACTGAGCATATTAGAAACATTAATTGATTCTTAGAGAACTAGGTACTGGTTACAAGGATATGTATTTGTGGGTAATGCCATTATTATCATGTATACCAAATGTATAAAATTGGATAATTTTCAAAGCCTCGATTTGAATTACTCACAATATCTACACTTCACCATGTTGAGATAGAAACTATTTATTCTTTCTGTCCCTCAAGTTGCCTATTCAAGGCCAAATTTTTTGATCTTACCTGAAACTTCAATTATTGCATTGTCTCTCTTAATTTGTCTATCATGTATTTGCTGGCTTTGCTCAAGATGCATCTCTTATTTTGATAGGTTTTTTCTATTGAGTTCATATCTATTGCTGGTTTCTGAGGATACTTCTGGTCGATTTGTTGATGGTGAGAGATAGAGTGATGATCCCTCTGTGCGTTGGAGACAGAGATTTGGTTGTGCTTCCAGATGCACTCTGATGACTAGGTGAAGGACTGTGCGGAGACTGCAAAGCCGCGTTGCAGAATAGAGGATCTAGCACCTGATCTTGAGGATAACAACTCTAAATTCAACAAAATCAAGGATGAAAGTGAGGGAGGATTTGGAAAGAGATTTGTATGGTTGCGCAGAGGGACAAATTAGCAGAGAGATTGAGAAGGAAGAAAAAACAAAGCCAAAATGAAGCTGATGGAGAAGAAGGGACAGTTAGTGATTGAATGAAGCACAACTGGGCTCGAAGTAGAAGCTCGAGATAGAGCGCACTTGCTGTAAGATGAGTGGGTGAGAGGATGGAGGGCTGACAGCGTAAAGGGAGGGGCAGATAGTGCAGAGAGAAATGAGCGTTCGAGCTTTCCAGGGAGCGTAGTCTTGACAATGGTCAAGAATGACATGAAGAGGGAGATGGATCGAGCCCGATATGGAGGAGCTTAATGCACTGATATGCTTAAAAGCACAAAATCAGAGTGGACAAAGTCGATGGGAAGGAATATTTGGGTGCGAATGCAATCGAGGATTTCAAGTCAATTGAGGAGGGCGACACTTTGGATGTTATATAAAGACAAGGAACTCGTCGATTGGAGACTCACATGAAAGAGGAGAGCTGAGATTAGAATCCAAGAATGATCGAATTAGATATTGTTGGTACAAGAAAATATTTGGTTTCTAGCCTTGTTAAGGGTATCGTTGATTTAATTAAGAGACATTCCTTCCTGCATGCTTGATTTCTGGTAGATTTTCTTAATCCTCGCACATCCTGCATGTTGTCCTTTGGCTCACTCTTATCTATGTATTTTCCGACTGTGTTTCCAATGGTTTTGATAGATTCATCTCCCTAGCAATGCAAGGGAATATGTGGTAGTCTAACCCAGACCAGGACAACATTCGGGACATCTAGTTCGAGATCAAAGTCTGGAGTCCATCTATTCAGATAGAGACCTCTTGTATCCATACAATACGGACCGATTCTGAAGATCAGGTCTCTATCCTCCTTTTTTTCGAAGTGAAAGGTGAAGTATCCCCTTCCGTAGAATCTGAGGTTACTTTCCCTTGTGTCACTTGAGACCAGTTTCTCTCTACCAACTTATGTAATGTTTTTGGTGAGGGCCACAGTCCCGAGAACTGCCCAATGAGTCCTTTTTTTGATAATGAGAGGGCTTCTATGTGTGGGAGTGTTGGACTCAGAGTGCTTTTTGGTATTCCATCGAGTTTTTCACTAATTTTGTCACAGTTGGCCGTGATCATGGAGGTCCCATTGAGGAAACCAGAGAGGAAAAAGCGATTGCAGATTCGTCATGAGGAGGCTGCGCATCATTTTGAGGAGCAGCAGGGGGTGGTTCCCCACCGGGATCAAACTCTGGGGGGCCATGGTGGTGGAGGGTCGAGTCAGAATTTCAAACACCAGCCTAGGTCAAGCAACACGCGCGAGCTCCCTTGTAAAAACTATATTCCATAATATAGGTTTTATTGATGCTCTAATTAAACTAACATTAAACTAAAATTATTAATTTATGGGTCTTCAACTTCATTAAATATTAAATATAACTTCTATTTGAAATGAACTCTTTACTCAAATAAAAATAAAACTTAATGAAAACCAAAGCCACCATAGCAATTTCTTTATAATTTTTTACTACCTATTAAAATATAATTTGGTCGCTAGTCTAAACCCTAAATGGACCTATTAAAATTTATTCCTATATGTGAAATAACCTACTTTGCTCAAAAATACTAGATGACCTCCTTTTTCTTAAATAAAGTTAAAACTTAATGAAAATCGAAACGACTATAGAAATTGATTTATAAGATTTTGCTAACTATTAAAATCTAATTTGGTGGCTTCTTAAAATTTATTTTCGGGAAGCTATTCATTTTTGAACGGCTATTCTCCCTTGCCAAGTTCGGGACAGAGTTCGGTGATCTTTCTGTGCTAATAATCTTTATGATTTCGCTGCAGATTCCATACCCTTATATTCTTGGCTGCACTATGGATTCAACTATATTTTTAACATGATTTTATTATATCATATCTAGTTTAGCTCTTTTTCCAACATTAATTGAGATATTTTTCTCCTGATTTGGGTGTTTCCCTACAATTCAGAGCAAAAAACATGTGGTCCATTGCCAGCATATGGAGATAAAATTTCAACCTTTGAGAACTCAGAGAGGGAGAGTGTGTATTGATAAGTTTGAAAGGTATTTTCCTGATGTCTATGATTTTTATTGTTAAAATTTCAAAATATTTAAACTTGTATTCCGAATTATGTAGAAGAAGGCAGCAGTAGGGTTGACAAGATTTTATAAAATCAATCATATTTTTTTTTCGTGATTAGCAAGACCAGGCACTCCTTAGAGCTGCTCCCATACGCTAATTTTCCCTTACTTTTGTTGTAGGAATTAGGCCTTACGACCCCTCCAACAATCCTAATATAGACATGCATTATCCCTGTAATAACTACAGTGCTTGAGACTCTCTTAAACAATAAATATGCCACCCCTTTTGGTACCAAAGCAACCCTCTTATCAAATTATTTACGTAGCTACTCCTCGGCCCTATTATATCTCCTAATCTGACCTCAAAACAGTCATTTCAGGCTTCAGCCTTCTCTTCTTCAAGCTTTGGCTTAAATCAGAAGGTGTTTTACTCCTAAATTTTTTCTCTTGGATGTTATCTTAGCCTCCAACCTCACCTTCTATTTATACGTAATATAAGGGCTTCATTTGGGCGTCCACATTGGCTTGAAAAGTTGTCACATGGCTTATTAACATCAAGCTGAACTAGACTCTTCTTGTGCAGACCCAACCATATAATTCAAAAATTCACAACTCCCTCTGAGCCTACACGATCTCCATTGGCTTAGTCTTGCAAGCACTCATCCTTTTAGATCAAATACCACTCATGCAAATCCCTCCAATCTTGGATATGCAACATCACGATCCGATGAAGACTCTAGCCCGCCAATATCTAGTCGATCACATGAATCAATCTCAATCAACCTCATCTCGTCCATGCCAAAGAAACCCTCGAGCTGTCATAAGTTCTAACCATCCACGACAAATCAATGAAATTCCATGATCAACAATCTGCCCTACAACAAATTTATGTTCACTAGGCTCTCCACCAATCCACCAGAACTCCCACCCAAGCTCGCCTCCAACCCAGTCAAGACCACATCCCCGTGTCTTTAGCTGAACCTTCTGCTCCTTGATCTAGACACCCACAACTCCCTCTGAGTTTCTTTGTTGAGCACACTCTAATTCACTATCGCTCAAAGTAGCTTAGATACCCTCTAATACCATGTTGTTTTTCCACGATATTGGGTCTAGGATAGAGTCTTAAAATATTTCACACTACCAAACCAAGAATCACAATGACACTACTTTGCACAACAAAATATAAATAGCAGTAAAGCTACCAATGCACAAAATATAAACAAATTCTTACAATTTTTAACCCAACTTTGTTATATTAATCAACATATAATACAACAGTCTAGGGCTTCTGTACTAGGGATAATGGCCCTCATACGCCCATTGATACAAAATGAAAAAATGGGCTTGGTGTTAGTCCATCGACAACCAAACTGCCCTCAACAAGATACTCTAACCATGTTGCTGTCACATTCTCTCTCATCTCTTCTCGGCCATACCCTGTACCAGCTCGGTCCTTTGGCTCCCGATCTGCAACTCCTGACTCTATCTATGCTTCAAGTCCATCTAGCCACTAAAGCTTGGCTGCCTATCTGCTCACTAGTTGTGCTTTAGTCCATCAAGGGCACAACACATCGATACTCTTTTCAAATTGTTCACAACTCCGTTTGTGAACAATTCTCAATCTTCTCATTGCTGCTCCTCAGTTACTTAGGGACTTCAACCCACTATTGTCTTCCTGTGCTGCACCGATGAAGGCAAAAATAGGGCATGAAACGTTACCACCTATCACTGCAAGATGTCTATATCCAACAATGAACACAGGCTAGGAGGACTTTCCATCATCTCCTGTAGAAGTCCTTCTCCACACACGAGTCTAGGGATACACAAAAATGCTCCTAGTTGATCAGACCCTTGACCTCTAGTAACCACTGAGGTCCATGAAGATAATGCACAATGGGCCCCAACATGGGCACTATCACACTGTCCTCCAATAGACCATAAATGCACAGTCCACGTTCACACTTGGCCCACTCTCACGCTGCCCTCCAGAAAACCACGAGTGACCAATACTTGTTGTAGCATCTACCTTTGGCTAGGGCATCCTCACACTTAGGAAACCCTCATCTTGGCTTCCAAGAGACTTCTCTAACAGCCCTGTCCTAGGACACCCATTACTTCATTACGAGATCTACTCCTAGTTGGGGTTTATTAACACCTTAGAGAACCCCAACACATGGCTCCCACAGGTTGCATATGAATTTGATCCAATCACCAATCATTACACTCATTAGGGCCTCTAACCAACACATTAGCCCTCCCTTCTTCGCTTCCGTAGGTTGTACTAAAATGATCCGAATATCCAAACTAGGACCAACAATTTAACACAAAAACATACCTTCTCATGTGTTGGTACCCTGTTGTATTCTGCAATCTGGTTAGGGCTTAGCCACAGTCCATGTCATCCCTCTCAACACTTTCCAACAATCCCTTCTGTCAATGTGGCTTTCTTTCACCCTAGAGTTTCTCCCGTACGCTGGTTGTCCCTTAGTTATGTTGTAGGAATTAGGCCTTACACCCCTCCAACAAACCTAATACAGACATGCATTGTCCCTGTAATAACTACAATGCCTGAGACTCTCTTAAACAACAAATATGCCACCCCTTTTGGTACCAAAACAACCCTCTTACCAACGTATTTATGCAGCTACTCCTCGACCTTGTTATATCTCCTAATCTGACCTCAAAAAAATCATTTCAGGCTTCAGCCTTCTCTTCTCCAAGCCGTGGCTTACATCAGAAGGTGTTTTACTCCTAAAATTTTTCGCTTGTATGTTATCTTAGCCTCCAACCTCACCTTCTATTTATACGCAATATAAGGGCTTCATTTGGGTGTCCACATGGGCTTGACAAGTTGTCACATGGCATATTAACATCAAGCCCACCTAGGCTCTTCTTGTGCAATCCCAACCATATATTTCAAAAATTCACAACTCCCTCTAAGCCTACACGATCTCCAATGGCTCAGTATTGCAAGCACTCATCCTTCTAGATCAAATACCACTCGTGCAAATCCCTCCAATCTTGGATATGCAACATCACAATCCGATGAAGACTCTAGCCTGCCAATATCGAGTCCATCACATGAATCCATCTCGATCAACCTCATCTCATCCATGCCAAAGAAACCCTCTAGCTGTCCTAACCATCCATGACAAATCAATGAAAGTCCATGATCAAAAATCTGCCCTACAACAAACTTTTGTTCACTAGGCTCTCCACCAATCCACCATAACTCCCAACCAATCTCGCCTCCAAGCCAGTCAAGACCACATCTCCATGTCTTTAGCGGAACCTTTTCCTCCCTGATCTAGACACCCACAACTCCCTCCAAGTTGCTTCGTTGAGAACACTCTGATTCACTATTCCTCAAATTAGCTCAGATACTCTCTGATACCATGTTGTTTTTCCACGATCCTGAGTCTAGGATAGAGTCTTAAAATCTTTCACGCTACCAAACCAAGAATCACAATGATACTACTTTGCACAACAAAATAGAAATAGTAGTAAATCTACCAATGCAAAAAATATAGAAAAATTCTTACAATTTTTAACCCAAATTCGTTATATTAATCAACATATAATACAACAGTCTAGGGCTCCCGTACCAAGGATAATGGCCCTCATACACCCATTGATACAAGATACAAAACTGGGCTTGGTGTCAGTCCATCGACAACCAATATTCCCTCAACAAGATACTCTAACCATGTCACTGTCGCATTCTCTCTCATCTCTTATCGGTCATGCCCTGTACCAGCTTAGTCCTTCGGCTCCCAATCTGCAACTCTTGACTCTATTAATGCTCCAAGTCCATCTAGCCAGTAAAGCTTGGCTTCCAATCTACTCACTAGTTGTGCCTTAGTCCATCAAGGGCACAACACATCGAGACTCCTGTCGAATTTTTCACAACTCCGTTTGTGAACAATTCTTAATCTTCTCATTGTTGCTCCTCAGTTACGTAGGGACTTCAACCCACTATGGTCTTCCTGTGCTACATCAATGAAGGCCAACATAGGGCATGAAGGGCTACCACCTATCACTACAAGATGTATATATCCCACAATGAACATAGGCTAGGAGGATTGCCCATCATCTACAGTAGAAGTCTTCCACACACAAGTCTAGGGCTATACAAAACTGCTCCTGGTTAATCAGACCCTAGACCTCTAGCAACCACCGAGGTCCATGAAGATGGTACACACTGGGCCCCAACATGGGTACTATCACACACTCCTCCAACAGACCATAAATGCACAATCCACATTCACACTTGGCCCACTCTCACGTTGACCTCCAACAGACCATGATTGACCAATACTTGTTGTAACATCTACCTCTAGCTAGGGCATCCTCACACTTAGGAAACCATCCTCTTGGCTTCCAAGAGAATTATCTAATGGTCCTCTCCTAGGACACCCATTACTTCATTGTGAGATCTACTCTTAGTTGGGGTTTCTTAACACCCAAGAGAACCCCAAAACATGGCTCCCACAGGTTGCATATGAATTTGATCCAATCACCAATCATTACACTGGTTAGGGCTTCTAACCAACACGTACTAAAATGATCCAACTGTCCAAACTAGGACCAACAATTTAACAAAAAATCATACCTTCTCATGTGTTGGTACCCTGTTGTATTCTGCAATCTGGTTAGATCTTAGCCACAGTCCATGTCAGCCCTCTCAACACTTGCCAACAATCCCTTCTATCAATGTGGCTTGCCTTCACCCTAGAGTTTCTCCCGTACACTGATTGTCCCTTAGTTATGTTGTAGGAATTAGGCCTTATGACCCCTCCAACAAACCTAATACAGACATGTGTTATCCCTGTAATAACGACAGTGCCTGAGACTCTCTTAAACAACAAATATGCCACCCCTTTCGGTACCAAAACAACCCTCTTACCAACATATTTACGCAGCTACTCCTCGACCTTGTTATATCTCCTAATCTGACCTCAAAACAGTCATTTCAGGCTTTGGCCTTCTCTTCTTCAAGTTGTGGATTACATCATAAGGTGTTTTACTCCTAAATTTTTTCACTTGGATGTTATCTTAACCTCCAACCTCACCTTCTATTTATATGTAACATAAGGGCTTCGTTTGGGCATCCACATGGGCTTGACAAGTTGTCACATGGCTTATTAACATCAAGCCAACCTAGAATCTTCTGGTGCAAACCCAACCATATAAATCAAAAATTCACAACTCCCTTTGAGCCTACACGATCTCCATTGGCTTAGTCTTGCAAGAACTCATCCTTCTATATCAAATACCACTCGTGAAAATCCCTCCAATCTTGGATATGCAACATCATGATCCAATGAAGACTCTAGCCTGCCAGTATCTAGTCCATCACATGAATCCATCTCGATCAACCTCATCTCATCCAAGCCAAAGAAACCCTCGGGTTGTCCTAACCATCCATGAAAAATCAACGAAAGTCCATGATCAACAATCTGCCCTAAAACAAACTTTTGTTCACTAGGTTCTCCACCAATCCACTAGAACTCCCAGCCAATCTCACCTCCACTCTAGTCAAGACCACATCTCCATGTCTTTAGCTGAACCTTCTACTCCTTGATCTAGACACCCACAACTCCCTCTGAGTTGCTTCGCTGAGCACACTCTGATTCACTATCCCTCAATGTAGCTCAGATAATCTCTGATACCATGTTGTTTTTCCACGATCTTGGGTCTAGGATAGAGTCTTAAAATATTTCATGCTACCAAACCAAGAATCACAATAATACTACTTTGCACAAAAAAATATAAATAGCAGTAAATATACCAATGCATAAAATATAGACAACTTATAATTTTTAACCCAACTTCGTTATATTAATCAACATATAATACAATTTTATAGGGCTCCCGTACCAGGGATAATGGCCCTCATACACCCATTGATAGAAGATACAAAACTGGGCTTGGTGTCAGTCCATCAACAACCAATCCGCCCTCAACAAGATACTTTGACCATGTCGCTATCGTATCTTCCTCTCCAACTCTTCTTGGCCATACCCCGTACTGTACTCGGGTTTGGCTCCCAACTGCAACTGCAGACTCTATCAATAATGCTCCAAGTCCATCTAGCCACTAAAGCTTGGCTTCCAATCTACTCACTAGTTGTGCCTTAGTCCATCAAGGGCACAACACATCAAGAGTCCTGTCGAATTGTTCAAAACTCCGTTTGTGAACAATTGTCAATCTTCTCATTGCTGCTCCTTAGTTACTTAGGGACTTGAACCCACTATGGTCTTCCTGTGCTACACCGATGAAGGCCAACATAGGCATGAAGGGTTACCACCTATCACTGCAAGATGTCTATATCCCACAATGAACATGGGCTAGGTGGACTGCCCATCATCTGCTGTAGAAGTCCTTATCCACACACAAGTCTAGGGCTACACAAAACTGCTCCTAGTTTATCAGACCCTTGACCTCTTGCAACCACCGAGGTCCATGAAGATGGTGCACACCGGGCCCCAACATGGGTACTATCACACTGTCCTCCAAAATACCATAAATGCACAATCCACGTTCACACATGGCCCACTCTCACGCTGCCCTCCAACATACCACGAGTAACCAATACTTTTTGTAGCATCTACCTCTGTCTAGGGCATCCTCACACTTAGGAAACCCCTTCTCTTGAATTTCTCTATAGAATTATTAGAGCGAGGAAGGGTGTGAAAAGTGTTGAACCTTCAGTTGATCTATGGAAAATAAACATTTCAAACTGGTGCATAGTGACTCGGACCTACAAAAAAACCCTTAGATCTATCTTAGAGCCTCAGACATACCTTGTCTCGATGATGTAACTTTGAATTGTGGTTTCATCTCTTCAGACCTGCATGGTTGTAGTGAGGGTACTTCAATCTGTTTCGGATCAAAATATTCACCTCATTTCTTTCAGACCTGTGTTGTTAAGGTTTTTTTTAGAGGTTAGCTGCGACTTTCCAGGAGAAGTGACATTTTAGTGAATATTTATAGTGCATTATGAACTTTCTGCAATGTGTGAGTACTATGGATCTGCAAGAATTTTGAACCTGATATGAAACACAAAACACTAAACACATAATTTTCAAGGTTAAGTGTGAATGCCAATTCCTCTCTCATGCCCATTACCTCAATTCAAAAATGCCTTTTTAATGTTCACATTCAATCAAATTCTTATATATTTTTCCCTTAAGACCACACATTCGGGGAGCTATGCATTCACTTGTGTGGCAACAAAAGCAATTTAACTTCAGGCTTTGATAGATTGTCTCTAGATTGTCAGTTTAGTCTAATAATTGGTCAACATCATACGTAATGACTGATCACAGATACACTATAACCTTGAGTAGGTCTATAATAAATATGGCCCTTGCAGTCATATACCAGCAAAATAGTGGATTGCACCAACATAAATACACCATTATAAGGTTATTTTACATCTTATGTGTCATTATATAGGGATGTTAATTTTTTGTTACAAATCTAGCCTTATTTTCAGCAACATCTATCTTTAGTTCACTTTTTATCTATCTTTAGTATCAAATAACTTATATAGCTCTTTGCAGATGCAATTTCAAAGGAGCTTGGAACATATTATCAAATGGAAAAAAGAAATTGGATGAAATTGAAAAATAGGTATAGTTTTTATATTTGATTACTCATCGTGATATGCCAAAAATGTATAAGTGGTAACTTGTGCTCAATTAAATTTATATGACTTCTACATTGGTTATATGTAGAACACTAAAATAATATAGAGATGGGGTTGAGGAATTCTTAAATTTTTCCAAGGAGCATTCAAGGAATAAGATGTCCACAAATGTCCATGTAATAAATGTGGCATAGTGAAAGTACAAACATTTGATAAAGTACTAGAGCACTTGATTTGTGATGGTATAATCGAACAATATAGCATTTGGTATTTCCATGGAGAGAGAATTCCCAATCAGGTATCTTGAATTTTTTTTGAATTGATCTAGTTTCAATCTAATATGTTTTACAATAAAGATATCACTTATTTTTATATGTGCAAACTTCAATTTTTTTTCTTTGTCTCCTTTATATTCCATCTATTATTGACAAGGACAGGCAACATTCTGAAAATGAGCCACATGAAGTTATCGAGCATATTTCATCTCAATTGGTAAGCCATTTCATATTAGTCAAGGGTCCTATTTGACTAGGTTGACCAAATGCTATTGATTCTAATTTTCATAAAAACCATAAAATTATTAACATAAATTTTGATTTTCTTATTAATAGGGTTATGAACATGTTGTGGAACATGATTATGATAATCAGGGTGATGAGCATGAAACATTGTTTAGGAACGATAGTGAACCTCTAATTGATGATGATGATGCAACCATTGTCGGTGATCAAATACTTGAAATGGTGAATGATGTCAATCGATGTCTTAATCAAAACATCAATGAGAGTTGTGATAATGAGGGGTTGGCATCAAAAAATGTATTAAATGAAGTTAATGAATATAAGAAGCTTATCGAAGATGCAAAGAGGCCATTGTACCCACGTTGTGTTGAATTCACAAAACTATCAGCCATTGTAGAATTCTACAATCTGAAAGTGAAGAGTGGATGGTCTGATACAAGTTTTGACCAAATGTTAAAATTGGAAAAAAAGGTGCTTCCTAAAGATAACACATTTCCAAATTCTACGTATGTTGCAAAAAATTTAATAAAATCATTGGGGTTAAACTATGATATGATACACGCATGTCCAAATGATTGCATTTTATATTTAGGAAGTTATGAAAGTAAAGATCAATGCCCAACATGTGGAAAATCTTGATGGAAGGTGGATGCTCAATCTCAAAAGGTGCGGAAAGATGTTCCAGCCAAGGTGTTAAGATATTTTCCCATTGCACCAAGGCTAAAAAGAATGTATAGGTATGATCTTGAACACTATAATTTTATTCAAGTTTTCCCCTTCTTGTATTATCTTTACCATTTGTCATAGTGTTATTATATGATAATAATTTATATAAATGATTTTTTTTTTTTTCATTATAGATCTGCAGATATGCCACAAAAAATGAGGTGGCATCATGAGAATGCAAGCAATGATGGTCAAATGCGCCACCATGTTGATAGCCCAACATGGAAAACTATTGATGACAAATGGCCTAGTTTTTCTAGCGAACCTAGCAATGTATGACTTGCAATGGAAGTAGATGGATTTAATCCTTTTGGAGACTTGAGCAGTACATACAGTGTTTGGCTTGTAGTGTTAGTTACATAAAACCTTCCACCATGGTTGTGCACAAAAAGGAATTTTTGTATGCTAACATTGTTAATACCTGGTCCCAAGCAACCAGGAAATGACATTGATGTGTATTTGGAACCCTTGGTAGATGAACTAAAGGAATTATGGGACTGAGGGGTATGGACATATGATGTTTATAGTAAGACAACATTTAACATGAAGGCAATTCTTATGTGGGTGATCCATGATTTTCCTACTTATGGGAATATGGCTGGTTGCACAACAAAAGGCTATAATGCATGTCCCATATGTGGGAGGAACATAGAATCAGAGTACCTCAGTTGTAGTAGGAAATGTGTGTACATGGGACATAGGAGATTTCTTCCTCAACATCATAAGTTTCGCTCACAAAAGGCACCATTTAATGGGAAGGAGGAGCATCGTTATGCCCCTCCAGTTGTAAAAGTGTCAGATATTTTTAAGGAAACAAAGGGAAAGGAAGAAATATGGGGGAAGATTGAATCAAATAAAAGGAAAAGAAACAATAAAATAGGTGAAAAAACTGATGTTGTGGTGTGGAAGAAACAATCAATTCTATTCAATCTACCATATTGGGAGGTATGTAGACCCATGATCAACCATGCCTAATTATTGGACACAACTTGCTTAGTTGACCTCATTGTGATGAGATGTCTTGGTTGAATTGACTGTTTATATTTTTGTCCATATTAAATATTGTTATGATATTCTTGATGTGTTGGAATGCATAAACTCCTAATACGTCAAAATTTAGATGTAATGCATGTGGAGAAGAATGTGTGTGAAATCATTTTTGGAACCCTTCTGGATATAAAAGAGAAGTCCAAAGATGGAAAAAAATCACATGATGACTTGCAAAAAATGGGCTTGAGGAAATCACTATGGCCAGAAGTTAAAGGACAGAAAATATTCCTTCCACCTGCACCACATACTCTTTCAAAGAAAGAGAAACAAACCCTATGTCATGTTCTTTTCATGTTAAAGGTGCCGGACGGTTACAACTCTAATCCAAAAAATCATATATCTATGGAAGAGCTTAAGTTTCATGGTATGAAAGCACATGATTGCCATGTTCTAATGCAACAAATCCTTCTAGTGGCTTTGCATCACGTGTTACCAATTTTTGTTCGAAAGACACTTTGCAAGCTTTGTTACTTTTATAGGCAAATCTGTGCAAAATCAGTTTCAGTAGAGAGTCTTGATAAGCTAGAAAATGATATTGTGGAGACATTGTGCTTTCTTGAAAAGTACTTCACTCCTTCATTCTTTGATATAATGTTGCATTTGAATGTACATTTGGTACGTGAGCTTCGATATTGTGGCCCAGTTGCATATAGATGGATGTACCCCTTTGAGAGGTACGTGAAACTTTACTTTTTATTAAGCACAACACATATTTTTTTTGAAAGCTTTTGACATTACTTAATTTTTTTGTCTGTTAATTTTGTAGGAACATGAAAGTATTTAAGAGTTATGTTAAGAACAAAAATAGGCCTGAAGGATGCATTGTTGAAAGCTATACTGTGGAGGAATCAATAAAGTTTTGTGGAGGATACTTGAAAGGTATGGAAGCTATTGGATCCACACATGGTCGAAATGAAGTGTGGGATGAGGAAGTTGAAGAAGTTATCCTTGATGGAAAGCCATTATCTGCTCCAATTCCTTCAGAATTGGATGGCATTAGTTTGGAAAAATCCCATAGGTGGGTTCTATTTCACACAAACGAAGTTGATCCATGGATAGGGTAAGTTACATATTTGGCCTGTAATTTTTTTGTTTGTTTGTTTAAGGTTTAAAATATTTGACCTTTAAATTTTTCTTATTCATTTTTAATCAAAACACATTTACCACCATATCTATTGTCCGTAATTGTTGAATTAGGATGCACAAAATGGAGATTGCCAACTCAATTACCCAAACGAAAAAAGATGAAGCTCTATTGCAGAAACACCACACCCATAAATTTACTACTTGGTTAAAACAACAGGTAAATATGTTATTTATATTATAAGTGTACTTAAAAATCATTATATGGGAATATTATCATGCAGGAAATTAAATATTTTTTTTAGAGGTTGAATGTATGAATTCTAACTACATTTAAAAATCTAAAACTATACAGGTGGAGGGAGATGGAAATGTGTCTGATACACTTAAATGGCTAGCGCGTGGCCCCAAGAAATTCGTGAATAAGTACAAGGGATACCTAACCAATGGTTATAGATTCCATACAAAAAGCATGGAGAATGAGAGAACCACCCAAAATAGTGGCGTGTGTATGGAAGCTCAAACAATGATGAGGTCAAGTTCCAAAGATGCAAACCCTATACTTCAAACTACAACATTTTATGGAGTGGTAGAAGAAATAATTACATTGGACTACCTTTGTATGGAGTACACATTGTTAAAATGTAATTGGATTGATGTATACAATAAGAGAGGGATCAAAACTGATGATTTGGGTTTTACAATGGTGAATATGAAGAAATTATTAAGTCAAAATCATTGGCAAGATGATGCATTTATTCTAGCATCGCAAGCTAAACAAGTATTCTATGTACAAGATCCAATTGAGACTGACTGGTATGTAGTGTTAACGTGTCCTCCAAAAGGATTGAGAAATAATACATCATATGAACCTGAGTATGAAGATTTGTCACATTTTGTGGACTTTCAAGAAACAAAATGTGTAAGTGAAGAAGATATAGTTGATGTCGATGTCAATGTTGACGTGAACGTGGATTATGTCCGCTCAGATTGTGAAGGAAGATGGTTGAACCTTAAGAAATAAAATATATTGATTTTTCTATTTTGTTTCGAGAACTCCAAAATTGATATTTGGTTATGAAGAGAGATTCCTTTGTTTATTATCTATAAAATGTTTTAGGCCCATTTAGTAGATATATTTTTAGTCCCTGCCTACGACAGTGACTATTGTTTTCGGATTGCACCATTAATCTTGTCCATACAAAAAATTGAACACATAAAAATTTGATATGTGCGAAGTTTCTGCAATTTTTATATTTTTTAAGATTGAAATGAGAATTTTCTATATTATTATTGGATCATAGCCCTAGAAATTACTCATTTAAAAGAACCCAAAAAGTACAAATTTCTTGGGCACATGACATTCTTTAGCCTTCTTCTGCGACTATTGGTTGCAAAACGAATTATTCAGCTGTGGGTTGCAAAACAAACTATGGAGATAGAGGAGTGCAATTATTGGGAAGGAAAAAAAGGAGCATAAAGAATCTGAGCATATTATTGGACGGTCGATTGGAGGATTCCCTAGCTTAAGCACAGTTAAGCTAATCATTTTTCATTTTCCTCCATGCAGGTCAGCAAAAACTAGGTGTTGGAAAAGTTGTCATTGATGGCAAAGGAATTGGCACCTAAACTATCCATAAGGAAAAAGAGACAGAGAGGTAGCAGAGGTAGCAGATGAAATAGAGGAATTGATGCAGTAGAAATAGAGGAATTAGAGACAGAGTAGTGGAGTTGAATCAGGGGTTTTAATACAGTTTGCAAAGAAGATGGCGCAGATTAATGGAGTAGCGGAACCTTGGTGGTGGCAGTGGTGGCAACACTCTCTTCTGGTGGTTGCGGAGGCACCCCTCCGCTGGTTCAAAACTGTAGGGGTGTGCTCCCGCAATAAATCATCACCATTGATATGTGGTTAGCGCCCGATGGGCGGGTCAACTGCAGAGGCACCACTTGGGTTAATTATCGGACTGTTTGTACCCCCATAATACCATTGATCTTCCACAGATCTAATCGGATGAATACAGTCCCTGTGGACAATTATGAATCATAACAAAAGGAAGCGCGTCGAAACCTGGAGTAGAAGGGTGGAACCACGATGAGTGAACAGTAAAGGTGGTTTATGGTTTTCATCGCACCACCTATGCGGAGTAAGCGGTATTTGAGGAGTTGGGAGCGATTCCATAAATCACTTGACACGTGGCAAGGAGGACCCACGGAAAACCGCTTGTCACTGTGCGCCATCGCGCGTTATAGTTCGACCCAGGATGCCCAGCGATATCGTTGAGCGCCGTTGATATGGGAAGGGGTCATCGGACGGTCATCATTTGTTGAAGGTGCGCGAAGATTAACACAGGTTAACGTTCGGCATTGGAGGTCGAGCGATATGCATATACGCCGTTGATCTGGAAGCTGGCTAATCTAACGGTGATCGGACGTTGGACTTGCGCGAAATTTACTTATGGTACCGTGCGCGTATTTGATTGGCTATTGACTATATTTGTGGGCCCGGGGTCAAAGGTTTATCATATTATTTGAAAGCGTTAAAATGCAAAAGGTTAACCTTAATCCTAAAGTTAAGTTCTAAAGTATTAAATTAATTATTTAATTACCAAGATCAATGGAACAGTGAGAGTTATGGAGACCCCGCTGGATTATCTATTTTGACCCCGTCCACGAATACCATTAGCAATTGAATGGTTTTGACCCAAGGTTTAAAAAAAAAGGCGAAAACTATATAAGGTGATGAGAATCATGAAGAAGGGTGTGCATGCGAAAGGGTTGGTAATAAACGAATATGTTTCAGAGATATCTGTATGAATAAACTCTGATATATCTGAGTCTATAGTGCACCTGTGAATATGATGATTGATCAAGATCTCTAGATAAGATGATGAGTAATTCCTGGTTTAATTGACTGATGAAATCATGAAGAACATATGCATGAGTAAGGGTTGTGAATGAATACTTCACTCTGAAGTATATCTGTATGGAATGGGTAACAGATATCTGAGAGATCTGAATTAAAGATGCACCTCTAAAGAAAATGAATAAATCTGGTGGCCTGCAAGGTATGTTGTGTGGAAGTGGATGAAACATGGACTGCAGTAGTACTGAGGATCGAAGTCTTCAGTGAGGGGGTTGAAGCTCCTTTCCAGTGGTAACTGGTAAACGAGAGCAGGGGGTGGTAGCTCCCTTCCAGGAGAGGCTGGTAAATGAGAGAATGTTGTAGCCTTCTGTAGGTGGGTACCTGCAAGCTGGTATAAGTCTGCGCCAACATAAAATTGTAGAAGTTTTCTTTGTAATATATATTGAAGACTGAGATAACAGCAGCGGTGGTTTTCTCCCGAATTGAGTTTCCACCTTAAATCGTGGTGTTCATATGTGTTGCTTATGTTTGATGGTTTGGTCTGTTATTTCTATTCATGCTTACTGCTCATCTGATAAATAAATGATGTAATGATCTAAGTAAAGTCATAATAAAATCTCTGGACATACAAGTTGGATTCAGTAATGTAACATATGGTTTTAAGATAAAGGAAAACAAAAAATTGTCTGTCAGCTCTAAATACTGATTCACCCCCCCTCTCAGTATTTTTCCCAACAATTGGTATCAGAGCAGGTCCTTCTGAAAAAGCTTAGCCGCTAGAAGGAAGATCAAGCAAGATGAGAAATCAAGATGGAACAACATCTATCAGGCCTCCGCTCTTTAACGAAAATAATTTAATCTTCTGGAAAACAAGGATGAGATCCTATCTTCAGTCTCTGGGAGCAGATGTATGGGCAATTTTTGAACAAGGATATCAATATCTAGCTGCAGTACCAACAGATCCGACGGAAAGAAAGAACTATGAAACAAATGCAAAGGCGGTCAATGCTCTATTGGGAAGTCTAACTGAATCAGAATTTGTCATAGTCATGTAGATAAATACTGCAAAGGTAATATGGGACAGAATCATTCTGAGTTATGAAGGTGATGCAAAGGTAAAAAGTGCTAAACTCCAAACTCTCAGAATGCAATATGAGAATCTAAAAATGGATAATGAGGACAACATTGCCAATTTCTTCTTACGTCTTGATGATATTGTAAATCGTATGAGAAATCTGGGAGAAACAATAACCGAATCTACTTTGGTTGAGAAAGTCTTAAGATCACTAACGACAAAATTTGAGTCAAAAGTTTCTGCTCTTGAAGAAAAGCAAGATCTTCAAAATCTTACTGTGGTGCAACTTCATGGCATACTAACTGCATATGAAATGAGAAGAGGAGGACCATCTGAAGTCAAAGAAGCAGTCTTTAGAACTTCTACAAAAGGGAAGGAAGTACAAAAACCAGAAGGATCAAGATATATCTCAGAAGAAGATGAGATAAACTTTGTAAAGAAACTTCAACTTGGCACAGGACGGTTCAGAGGTAAGCTTCCTTTCAAATTTTTTGATTGTGGAAGAGTTGGTCATTATGCTGCTAAGTGTCCTCATAAAGAAACACATAAAAAGGGGAAGGAAGTAGTAAGAAGGAACAAGAATCGTTATAGCACTAGAAAAAGTTACTATACTCATGAAGACAGTGATGGGTTATCTGATAGTGAGGAAGAATGTGAACAAGATATTAGACTTCTCATGGCATTTAAAAAAGAATCTAGAGAAGAAAAGGATACTTTTGTGGATGCTCTAGAAGACAAAGATTTTCTTGATGAAAACAATCAACTCAAAATTGGCCTAGAAGAGAGTAAAATAATCATAGAAACTCTGAAAAATCAGCTTGAAGAAAAGGAGAAACACAATGAGAAATTAGAATGTGAAGTAGTAAGTCTAAGAAAAGAACTTGAGAAAGTAAAGACTCTGAATCTTAGATTTTCTAAAGGATCTGAAACCTTAGATGAGATTATCAAGGTACAACGTTCTCCCCTTATAAAGACAGGTCTTGGATATATCGGAGAATCTTCTTAGGCTTCAACACCAAATTATCTAAAAGCAGCTACTGTTGGTATACAACATGCTGCCACTCAGCAAGGGAATAAAGAATCTTTGCAGGTAAAGCATGATCATCTCAATTCAAAGAACACTAATAGGAATATATTTCAAAGAAAAACCAATCAATAGGTAAATTCAAGAAGGAGATTTTATGATCATAGAAATTTCTTCTTTAATGGACAATGTTTCTCATGTCACAATTTTGGTCATAAAGCTATTCAATGTGTAGCATATAAAACCATCATGACAAGAGAAGCAAGAAAGAAAAGGATTGATATTGAAACAAAGAAGAATACTTATAACAAGTTTTCACCTCTTCAAAATGAAGTTGAATGTGCTTATTGCAATAACTTTGGCCATGAATAATTTGAATGCAGGAGCAAAGTTCAGCCAAAAGAACATGTTCCTTCAAGCTCCAAGGCATGGAAAAAGAAGGAATTACAGGTTGAAAATTGTGGCATAGCATTATTTGCAGAAGATGAAGAAAACCAATGGTACATTGATAGTGGATGCTCAAGACACATGACAAGTGACAAAGACAAACTTCTAGCATATAGCGCTTTGGAAAAAGAAAAGAATGTTACATTTGGAAATGATACCCCTGCGGTCATTAAGGGAAAAGGGTTTGTTTTTCTAAAAGAAAAGGTGAAAGCTAATGAAGTTATGTATGTGGATGGATTAAAGCATAACCTGTTAAGTGTAAGTCAAATGTGTGATCAAGGAACTGAAGTTGTATTTAGTTCAAAAGAATGTGTGGTACGTGATCTTCATACATGTAAAGCAATTATAAAAGGAAAAAGAACTCCAAGCAACCTGTATGTATTGAAGAACTGCAAAGAGCAATGTTACTTGAGTAAATCTTCAGAAAACTGGCTATGGCATAGAAGGTTGGGGCATCTGAGCTTCTCTCAAATCAACAAATCAAGCAGACTTAAAGCTGTTTGTGATTTTCCCAATACTACTCTACCTGAAAATATCATATGCAAATCTTGCCAATTCGGTAAGCAAACTAGAGTACAATTTAATGTCAAGGAAGGATCATCAAGTAAGCCTCTTGAACTCATTCATACTGACATATGTGGACCTATGAAGAAAAAGTCACCACGTGGTGAAGAATACTATATCTTATTCATTGATGATTTTTCTAGAATGTGTTGGATTGGGTTGATTAAACACAAAGATGAAGCATTTGAGAAATTTCAGATCTTCAAAGCACTGGTTGAAAATGAATTAGATCTAAAAATCAAGTGTCTTAGATCTGATCGAGGAGGACAATATACATCAGATGAATTACTTGAATTTTGTGAACAACATGGCATAAAAAGACAGTTTTCTGTAGCTGGCACTCCACAACAAAATGGTGTAGCAGAAAGAATGAATAGAAAAGTTCAACAAATGGATAGAGCTATGCTTGATGATTCTGGAACACCTGACACTTTTTGGGGAGAAGCAGCACATACAGCGGTAAATATTCTTAACAAGGCACATGTTCATGTAAATAGTGATAAAACGCCATATGAACTCTAGTATGGTAATCCTCCCACTGTGAAGCATTTTAGAGTTTTTGGAAGCAAATGATTTATCAAAAATAATGATGAAAATCTTGGCAAGTTTGAACCTAAAGCAGATGAAGGAATACTTCTTGGTTACTCCTCTAGGAGTAGAGCATATAAATGTTACAATAAAAGACTTCGGAAGATTGTTGAATGTATTGATGTTGTTATTGATGAGTCTCCTGCAGCCCCAAAAGAAGAAAAACAAACAACAAATGAAGATGATGGTGACATATGTCCTTCTACATCAAATAGCAATGATATAAACAATGAACCCAATGAAGAACCTGAAGATGATTTATCTGAAAAAGCTCCATCCAGATATGTTCAAAAGAATCATCCAGAATCTCAAATTTTGGGAGATAAGGGATCAGGTGTACAAACAAGAAGGAATCTTGTGGGATCTTCTAGCTATCTGGCATTTCTATCCACTATTGAACCATACAATGTCAATCAAGCTAGCAAAGATGAATGTTGGATTCAAGCCATGAATGAAGAGCTTGATCAAATTGAAAAGAATCACACTTGGGAATTAGTACCAAGAGCTCATGACAAAAATGTCATTGGAACTAAATGGATATTCAAAAACAAGTTAAATGAGAATGGGGATGTTATAAGAAATAAAGCTAGACTTGTTTGCAAGGGGTATGCTCAACAAGAAGGTATAGACTTTGAAGAAAATTTCGCTCCTGTAGCTAGACTTGAAGCCATAAGAATGTTTCCTTCTTTTTCAAGCTTCCAACAAATCAAATTTTATCAAATGGATGTTAAATCTGCTTTTCTCAATGGTGATCTAGAAGAAGAAGTTTATATAGAACAACCAAAAGGATTCATTTTGGGAAATGATGAAAAAATTGTTTGTAGACTTAAAAAGGCTCTATATGGTCTCAAACAAGCTCCAAGGGCATGGTACTATCGTCTTGACAAATATCTTCATCAACAAGGATTTTCAAAGGGGTCTGCTGATATCAACTTATACACAAAAACTGAAAATGACAAACTATTGATTGTGGTTGTATATGTTGATGATATCATTTTCGGAAGTAATGAAGAGTCTATGAGTTAGAAATTTGCTTCTGATGTGCAGCAAGAATTTGAAATGTCTTTACTTGGGGAACTAACATTCTTTCTTGGCTTGCAAGTGCAACAAGCAACAGATGGCATATTCTTATCACAAGCAAAATACCTTAAGCAAATCTTGAAGAAGTATGGCGTGGAAGATCGTAAACCTGTAAGTACACCAATGATAACCGGATGTAATCTCAGTTCTAATGATGATTCCCCCACGGTGAATCAACCAGAATATAGATCTATGATAGGAAGTCTACTTTATCTCACTGGGACAAGACCAGCCATTATGCATGCAGTTGGAATTGTGGGGCGATTCCAAGCTAATCCAAAAGAGTCTCACCTTCACGCTGTCAAAAGAATATTCAAATATATGCAAGGAACTCAAGACTTTGGACTATGGTATCCAAAGAATGCTGATCTCACTCTTCATGCTTACACTGATGCAGATTGGGCTGGAAATGTTGATGATCAGAAAAGCACTAGTGGTGGTGCATTCTTTATGGCGCCCCGGTTAGTATCTTGGTTCAACAAGAAGCAAAGCTCTATTGCCTTATCTACAGCAGAAGCAAAATATGTGGCTGCTGCGTCATGTTGCACTCAAATTCTCTGGATGATGCAAACCTTACAAGACTTTCAAATCAAATGTTCACCTCTTATCTCCATTATGTGTGAAAATAAAAGTGCCATCAGTATCTCAAAGAATCCTGTTATGCACTCCAAGACCAAGCACATTCCCATCAAATATCACTTCTTACGTGAACAAGTGCTTGAACAAAAGGTGAAATTGGAGTATGTTCCCTCCAAAGAACAAGTTGCTGATATATTTACCAAACCTCTACCCAGGGAAGCGTTCGAGTATCTCAGACAGAAACTAGGAGTAGTCTCTGCCATGCAGAAGATCATATCTACTTAAATACAAAAGATTAAATTGGTTGTGAGGTGCAATTGGGCATCTCTGAATGCACAGGCTAAGGGGGAGAATTGGTCATATGAAAAGGATGCACAGGTCAAGGGGGAGCATTGGTCAGGATGCATTGTTGGCATTCTAATTATTTGTTGCAGTCTAATCTCACGTTTGAGATCTTGAGAATTCTAATTTCTATTCTTTCATTGAATATTATGTTTAAAGATGTAGCATGATCTCAGCGGGAGCACAATTTTGTTGGTCCAAAGGATCTTGATCAACCCTTTTCCATTGATGTCAAAGGGGGATAAAAGCAAAAAGGGGCAGCTTCTGTAAGACAAACAGAAGATAAGTATTGCCATCAATGCCAAAGGGGGAGATTGTTGGAAATGTTGTCATTGATGGCAAAGGAATTGGCACCTAAACTATCCATAAGGAAAAAGAGACAGAGAGGTAGCAGAGACAGCAGATGAAATAGAGGAATTGATGTAGTAGCAACAGAGTAATTAGAGACAGAGCAGTGGAGTTGAATCAGGGGTTTTAATACAGTTTGCAAAGAAGATGGCGCAGATTAATGGAGTAGCGGAACCTTGGTGGCGGCAGTGGTGGCGCTTCGGTGGCGACACTCTCTTCTGGTGGTTGTGGAGGCATCCCTCCGCTGGTTCAAAACTGTCGGGGTGTGCTCCCGCAATAAATCGTGACCGTTGAGCTGTGGTCAGCGCCCGATGGGCGGGTCAACTGCGGAGGCACCATTTGGATTAATTATCGGACTGTTTTTACCCCCGCAGTACCATTGATCTTCCACAGATCTAATCGGACAAATATAGTCCCTGTGGACAATTATGAATCATAACAAAAGGAAGCACGTCAGAACCTGGAGTAGAAGGGCGGAACCACGATGAGTGAACAATAAAGGTGGTTTATCGTTTTCATCGCACCACCTATGCGAAGTAAGCGGTATTTGAGGAGTTGGGAGCGATTCCATAAATCACTCGACACGTGGCAAGGAGGACCCACAGAAAATCGCTTGTCACTGTGTGCCATCGCGCGTTATAGTTCGACCCAGGATGCCCAGTGATATCGTTGAGCGCTGGTGATCTGGGAAGGGGTCATTGGACGGCCATCATTTGTTGAAGGTGCGCGAAGATTAACACAGGTACGACAGGCCATCGCACGTTAACGTTCGACATCGGAGGTCGAGCGATATGCATATACGCCGTTGATCTGGAAGCTGGCTAATCTAACGGTGATCGGACGCTGGACTTGTGTGAAATTTACTTATGGTACCGTGCGCGTATTTGATTGGCTATTGACTATATTTGTGGGCTCGGGGTCAAAGGTTCATCATATTATTTGAAAGCGTTAAAATGCAAAAGGTTAACCTTAATCCTAAAGTTAACTTCTAAAGTATTAAATTAATTATTTAATTACCAAGATCAATGGAACAATGAGAGTTATGGAGACCCCGCTGGATTATCTATTTTGACCCCGTCCACGAATACCATTAGCAATTGAATGGGTTTGACCCAAGGTTTTAAAAAAAAGGCGAAAACTATATAAGGTGATGAGAATCATGAAGAAGGGTGTGCATGCGAAAGGGTTGGTAATAAACGAATCTCTTTCAGAGATATCTGTATGAATAAACTCTGATATATCTGAGTCTATGGTGCACCTGTGAATATGATGATTGATCAAGATCTCTAGATAAGATGATGATTAATTCCTGATTTAATTGACTGATGAAATCATGAAGAACGTATGCAAGAGTAAGGGTTGTGAATGAATACTTCACTCTGAAGTATATCTGTATGGAATGGGTAACAGATAGCTGAGAGATCTGAATTAAGGACGCATCTCTGAAGAAAATGAGTAAATATGGTGGCCTGCAAGGTATATTGTGTGGAAGAGGATGAAACGTGGACTGCAGTAGTACTGAGGATCGAAGTCTTCAGTGAGGGGGTTGAAGCTTCCTTCCAGTGGTAACTGGTAATGAGAGCAGGGGGTGGTAGCTCCCTTCCAGGAGAGGCTGGTAAACAAGAGAAGGTTGTAGCCTTCTGTAGGTGGGTACCTGCATGCTGGTATAAGTCTGTGCCAACATAAAATTGTAGAAGTTTTCTTTGTAATATATATTGAAGACTGAGATAACAACAGCGGTGGTTTTCTCCCGAATTGGGTTTCCACCTTAAATCTTGGTGTTCATATGTGTTGCTTATGTTTGATGGTTTGGTCTGTTATTTCTATTCATGCTTACTGCTCATCTGATAAATAAATGATGTAATGATCTAAGTAAAGTCATAATAAAATCTCTGGACATACAAGTTGGATGCAGTAATGTAACATATGGTTTTAAGAGAAAGGAAAACAAAAAATTGTCTGTCAGCTCTAAATAATGATTCACCCCCCCTCTCAGTATTTTTCCCAACACTAGGATGAACATTTACAAAAACGTAAGTGTTATTCTCACATCTCAGTTTCTTTGCCAACAGTGTTGTAGGATAATATCTGCCTTTAATATTAATATTTCTTGTTTTATTTCATAAAGGTTTTAGCTTTAAGAGAATGTATAAGCTAATAATTCTGCGTTTTCCTCCTAGTCCTTGAGATAATACTGATTGGTATTCCATCTCCATTCTTGGTGTTTACTGGTGCTTTAAAATATTACATTGACATTCTGATATACTGGGGATTTACAATTGTAATTCAGATATTCTTGTGCTTATTTATGTATTTTCCATCCGTGTAGTGATTGTTTTTCTCCAACTGATAAATTTCTTCTTCTAATAGTTCAAAAAAAGAAAATATGACTGTAAACTTGCCATTCAAGTATAATTGTTTATTTCCTTGGAAAATATGTAGGTGCTTGATAAGGATGGTGGCTTTCTTTCAAAAGGTAACCTGGAAAGTGGTGCAAGATGGTCAGTGGAATTGGGTCGTCAAACTATGGGGTGCCCTATCATAGTGGAGAATATGAGTCAGCCCCAAGAATCGCTTATAGAGGTAAGTTAAATTGTTAGATTAAAAGGGTTTTTATATGCACTCAATAATTCAATTTTGTTATTTTGAGACATGGTTTTAATTTGTCATGTTATCTTCTGTTGGTTTTCCCCAATTTTGTAGGTGCTTTGTGAGGAGTGGGGGCTCTTCCTTGAAATGGCTGACATCATTTGAGGCTAGGGGTTTATGATTTTAAAGGGAGTCATGGAAGCTCACAGTGACAAGATTTGGGATCGCTTTGTTGTTGAGGTAATGCCATGGTTGCAAAGACCTTTCATTCCATGTAAAGCTTCCTCTTTTGTTTGTGTTTGGTTGCTTGAACAGACCATACACTTAAAGAATTGGCATTGTGATTTATAATGAGAACAGGGTATGCAATTTATTTGAAGTCTGTGTGTGTTTCTAGAGACCAAACAAATTGCATGGTTGATGCTTAATAACTATCACTTGGAGATTGTTCTTGGGAATTTGATTGTGTAGGGTTGTAGACCATAATATATTCTAGCTATAAACCTCTATATTTCACCATATGTGCTCTATGTTCTAGCATATAAAATTTTGAAGGCACCATAGCCTGATTTTTCATGTTGTGAAATTTGGCAGTTTCACAATATTTTTGCACAGTAGTGGCTTCCTGTATTGGAAGTGAAACTATAACGATGTAAAAATATCAATAATGTTCTAATAACAACACAAAAATTTGAAAATCAAAATTTTGATCTTTAGTGAGCCCTGGAGATGCATGCTATTAAAGACTACTTGCACTTAGCAAGAGACAGGTAAATTAGTGAAACTGTTTTGTAGACTTAGTACTCTCACTTGAATTTGTACATTAGAATTATGGAAGTTTAAATAGGGAACTTTATTTTTAAAGTCATATCTAATGTAACCCAAAGTATCATGTAAACTTTGGAAAATAACCCCTAACCCCTAAAATCCTTAGTTGCTAAATCCCCTAACCCCCTAAACCTCTAAACCCCTAACCCCTTAAACCCTAATTTCCAACCCCTAACTATTTTAACCCCCTAAAACCCTAACTCGTTTAACCCCCTAATCCCTACCCCTATTAACCCCTAACCACTAAACCCTAAAATCCTTAACTGCTAAATCCCCTAACCCCCTAAACTTCTAAACCGACCCTAACCCATTTAACCCCCTAAACCCTAAACCTGTAACCCCTTAAACCCTAACTCCCAACCCCTAATCCATTTAAACCCCCATACCCCTAAACCCCTAACCCATTTAACCCCGTATACCCCTAAACCCCTAACCCATTTAACCCCCTAAACCCTAAACCTATAAACCCTTAACCCCAACCCCTTAAACATTAATTCCCAACCCCCAACCCATTTAACCCCCTAAACCTCTAAAAACCTAACCCATTTAACCCCTAAACCCTAAACCTCTAAACCATTAACCCCTAAACCCTTAACCGCTAACCCATTTAACCCCCTAAACCCCTAACCTATTTAACCCCCTAAACCCTAAACCTCTAAACCCTTAACCCCTAACCCCTTAAACCCTAATTCCTAACCCCTAACCCATTTAACCCCCTAAACCCCTAAAACCCTAACCCATTTAACCCCATAAACCCTAACCCCATTAACCCCTAAACCCCTAACCCTAAAATCCTTAACTTCTAAATCCCCTAACCCCTAAACCCCTAAACCTCTAAACCACTAACTCATTTAACCCCCTAAGCCTAAACCTCTAACCCCTTAACCCTTAACACCTTAAGCCCTAATTACCAACCCCTAACCCATTTAACCCCCTATACCCCTAAATCCATTTAACCCCCTAAACCCTAACCCCATTAACCCCTAACCTCTAAAATACTTAACTACTAAATCACTGAACCCCCTAAATCTCTAAACCCCTCATCTATTTAACCCCCTAAACCCTAAAACTCTAACCCCTTAACCCCTAACCCCTAAAATCCTTAACTGCTAAATCCCCTAACCCCTAAACCTCTAAACCCCTAACCATTTAACCCCCCACCCCTTAAATCTCTAACCCTTAACCCCTAACCCTTTAAACCCTAATACCCAACCCCTAACCCATTTAACACCCTAAACCCCTAAAACCCTAACCCATTTAACCCCTTAAACCCTAACCCCATTAACCCCCAATGGCCCCTAACCCCTAAAATCCTTAACTGCTAAATCTCCTAACCCCTTAAACCTCTAAACCCTTAACCGACTTAACCCCCTAAACCCTAAATGTCTAACCCCTTAACCCCTAACCCATTTAACCCCCTATACCCCTAAACCCCTAACCCATTTAACCCCCTAAACCCCTAACCCGTAACCCCTTAAACCCTAATTCCTAACCCTAACCCATTTAACCCCTAAACCCCTAAAAACCTAACCCATTTAACCCCCTAAACCCTTAAACCCCTAAACCACTAACACCTAAACCCCTAACCCCTAAACCCCTAAACCCCTAAACCGTTAACGCTTAACCCATAACCCATTAACCCCTCACCCCTAAAATCCTTAATTGCTAAATCCCCTAACCCCTAAGCCCCTAATCCCTAATCCCTTAGCAACTAACTCATTATTCACCTAACCGCTAACTGTGCCTAAATCCCCTAACCCCTAAGCTCCCAATCCCTAATCCCTTAACCAGTAAATCATTATTCCCCTAACCCCTAAATGTGCCCAAATCCCCTAACCCCTCCCCCCCTAATCCCTAACCCCTTAACCACTAACTCATTATTGCCCTAACCCCAATCCCTAATCCCTTAACCACTAACTCATTATTCCTCTAACCCCTAAATGCGCCTAAATCTCTTAACCCCTAAGCCCCCAATCCCCAACCTCTTAACCACTAACTCATTATTCCCTAAACCCTAAACCTCTAACCCTTAAGATCATATTCCCCTAACCCCTAAGCCCCTAATCCGTAATCCCTTAACCACAAACTCATTCTTCCCCTAACCCTTATAAAATTCCTTAAAACCAGCTGGGATTAGCCATTCCAAACGAGAGAAGGTCTAGTTGGGACCAACGAACGAGTTAATTCCCCCTTGTGGGCAAGGTGGAATACAATGAGCAAAACCATGGGTTGAAAAAAAGTGGAACCCAAAAACCTCTCCTAAATTTACTATTTTATCTCAATTTGATTTTAATAATTAATTAATAATTTCTTTAAAAACACTTATGGATAAATCATATAATTTTTTTAAGGTCAACACCTTTGGAACTACTCTTTATGTAATTATTCATCAATGTTTTTAAAATAAATTTATTAGAATAAAATCAAGTTGATTTATGAAGCTTCCTTTTGAATCAATGGTTAAACTTACAAGAAACTACTCATTATCTAATTCATCATCAATGTTTTTAAAATAAATTTATTAAAATGAAATTAAATTGATTTTTGAAACTTTCCTTTTAAATCAATTGTTAAACTTACAAGGAATCACTAAGTGCACTCAACATCCATCACAACAACAACGAGTATGATCAAAAATCATATTTGAAGGGCATAACATTAAAACTGATCTTTGAAAAAATGGAGGGAGGGAAGGGAGTATTCATTTTTCCTTTAAATTCTAGACCTTTTACGAGTTAAAATAACATTTTTGCCGCCAAAAACACATCACTTTGTTTTCTTCATCTCCCACTCCTTTTTTTCTTTTACCAGCAACGAAGCAGCTCTCAGATTCAGATTGAAATAGAGAGATAGGGAGTGTTTTGGTCATCTCCCGCTGTTTTTTTTTTAAACCAGCAATGAAACAGCTCTCAGATTGAAATAGAGAGATAGGGAGTGGCATTCGAAGCCTCTTTCCCACCCGGATATTTACTTTAACATGTAAGATGCTGCTTCTTTTGGATCTCACTGCCCGTGCCCATTATTTTTGTTTCCACATTGAAGTGAAGCTCTTTATATGTCCATTTATATTATCAGTGCTCTGTATCTTTCTTTTGAAAATTGGTTCTTCTTCGAAATCACCCCAAGAAAATCGACCACAGTAACTGTTTGTAATGGAGTCTCTTGTCTTGTATTTCACCTTGGCTCACATCTTTTATGACAATTGATATGTATGATAATACTCTTAGACTTTTCGTTACAAGGTGGACTCGCTGTCATGTTCATCAGTTTTGATTTTCTTGTAAGATGTCTCATTTCTGCACTGGAATTACTTTTTTCTTAATGTTTTATGCATGCTTTCTTATTTATGTCAATGCAGTAGATGAAATCCTTGGGTTTCTATATTGATGATATAAAAGGTCAGGAGGAAAAATGGCCCTTTTCAGAGTCATTAGGCATTGGTGGTCATGAAAGATCGGGTCATCAAATCACAGAAGCAAACTACAAACAACTTCATGATCATCCTTCAACTCCCCCTTGCCTAGAAATGAAATGCCCAATAATTACAGAGTTCAATAGAAGAACACCTTGAAGAATGGCAATGCTATTGTAAGTTTCGTAACCGACGACACTGAAGTAAAGGCCGAGGAAAAAAGGAGCCCATTTAAGGCAACTCATGGCACAAAATGTGGTGAGGTGAAACTGTGACAAGTCCAAAGAACGCCCTTAGAAATAAGCCGTAGCTCATCTCAAAAGTCACAAAGATCACGACTTAAGAAAAAATATAGCAACAGCAGCAAAACTGTCCTCCCTAAGAAGCTCTTCCAAAAAATTAAATCACCACAAAATATATGAAAAGGCCAACTCAAAGGGTTTGAGGTTTGATCCCAATAAGGACTTACAGGAAGATAACAAAGAGAACATGCCTTCTCCCCGAGCAGGCGCTTCCAAAAAGAAAGTTTCAGCTTCAGATGGGGCGTAGAAGCAGGCAAAGTCTCCAAGAGTGCATGTTATTGGAGGGAGAATTTATGATTCTAAAAATGGCAAGACTTGCCACCAGGTGTGTGGGGATACTTCTCTCTCGATATGCATTCCTCATTTTATTCTTTCACAAGGATTTTTAATTCCGATCACATCATTTGATATTGTAGCAGTGCCGGCAAAAGACTCTGGAATTCATGGCATTTTGCAAGAATGTTGTTGGCAAGAAATCATGCACACAAAAAATGTTTTCCCTAAGTGTTTGCTTAATAGGTTGGTTTACTATAAAAACTGCTTCACAATGGTTTAAATTCATAAACCCGTCCATTACAATGCTACTGCTTAGTTTTTGTCCTCTCATACACACAGGTGCAATTCGAAAAGATAATTTCGACATTTTTTGCCTGAAGAAGCTTATCAATCTTTCCTAATTGCACCTCTGTGCTTTCCTATCTCTTTCACACACATTATTTGTATATATACTTGCTTAGGTATAAAAGGTTGAAATTTTTGTTTAAGGCTTCATTAATCTAGTCAAATTCATAGTAATTCCATTCACGCTGATAATCTGACAGATATGGAGAAAAAGTTGAAGAGGTTGCTAAATCTGAGGAGTGGAAGTGTCCAAAGTGCAGAAGTATCTGCAATTGTAGTATTTGCATGTAAACTTGAATATAAAAATGCACCTAGGCAGAAACATGCTAATTTTTGTGTTGATTTTTATAACTCAAATTTTCAATCAGGTTTTGATAAGAAACATTGTCTGAAATTTCCAGAAACAAAGTTATTGAATTCATTATTGCAGGAAAAAGAAAGGTTGTGCTCCTACTGGAATTCTTGTCCATGCAGCTAAGGCTACATGCTTTTCTTCTGTTGCAAGGGCATGTCAGTGATAGTATGGAAGAATTCTTCGGAACATCGACTCTGCTTTAAATTATTTCGCCCCCGCGTGGTGTGAAGGTTCATGCTTTCAAGCAGCAAGGTTGTGATCCTACTGGAATTATTTTCCATGCAGCTAAGGCTACGGGCTTTTATTCTATTGCAAGGGCATGTAGGTGATAGCGTGGAAGAATTCTTCGAAACATCGACTCTGTTTTAAATTATCTCACCCTCGCGCTGTGTGAACCTTATGCTTTCAATCAGCGTGTCTTCGCCTAGTTTCTACTTTTCTATGATTTATTAGATTCTACTTTTTTGTGTTATGTTCTAGAATGTTGGAGGTTTATTTTTTAACTGTGACAAAACTTGATCTTGAAACCCTGCACTATCTGAACATAACAGGAAGAAAGAGAAAGATGACCAACTAGAGTGCCCAGACTTCATAAGACTGCAAGAAGTAAAGGTTCCCTCAATTTTCACTAGCCTAATTGTGTATCATAACTAGAGGAGTGCCCAGACTTCATGACTCTACAAGAAAGAAAGTTTTGCTTAATTTCTCACTGGCTTAATTGTTGAATCTGGATCACTATTTCATATTTTTGCTATGTTGTTCTTGTTGGAATGAAAAACTATGATATTGGTACTTCAATGGAAAACTATGATATTGATACTTCCCTATTTTGGAGGGAAGGAAACACGTTCAATATAGCCTTTGGTTAAGGAAATAGGTCCATAAGTAAAAATATTGTTATATTTCTATATGTAACAGATCGGTAACTGTATCATCTTTGAGAAGTTCTCAAACTTGTTAACAAATATATTGAATATTTATTTAATTTTCATAATAATCATCACTAGGAATTACTTTTAAGCTCAACTTCACCAACTCAAAATTAAAATCAAATCCCTTCATCCCCAAATGAATGTCATAGGGACTTTTAAGCCTTGGCTATTAATCTTAACAGAGTGTTACTTCTTGCATGTTGATGCCAGCGAAATCAGAAATTGAATATGGCAAGGAGCCAAATTCTGCTTTTCATCTCTTAATCACAAGCAAAATGAGTTCTAATGGTCTGGAATGACTATAAGATCAAATGTTTGCATCTTGCAGTGGCAGAAAATGACAACACTTGTGACCACGGGCCAAAATTTCAAGTATATATGCCTGGCCTTTATGCTCTGTCAACCTGTCTTCTAAGCGAACATAAAGGGTAAATGTGACAGATATGGAGAAAAAGCTGAAGAGGTTGCTAAATTTGAGGAGTGGAAGTGTCCAAAGTGCATAATTATCTGCAATTGTAGTATTTGCATGTAAACTTGAATATAGAAATGCACCTAGGAAAAAACATGCTAATTGTTATGTTTCTTTTTATAACTCAAAATTTCAATCAGGTTTTGATAGGAAACATTGTCTGAGATTTCCAAAAATAAAGTTTTTGAATTCGTTGTTGCAGGAAAAAGCAAGGTTGTGCTCCTACTGGAATTCTTTTCCATGCAGCTAAGGCTACAGGCTTTTCTTATGTTGCAAGGGTATGCCGGTGATAGTGTGGAATAATTCTTCGGAACATGGACTCTGTTTTAAATTATCTCGCCCCTGCGCAGTGTGAACCTTCATAATTTCAAGCAGCGTGTCTTTTCCTGGTTTCTAATTTTCTATGGTTTATCGGATTGTACTTTCCTATGTGTTATGTTCTAGAATGTTGGAGGTTTATTTTTTAACTGTGAGAAAACTTGATCTTGAAACCCTCCACTATCAGAACATAATACGCAGAAAGAGAAAGATCACCAACTAGAGTGCCCGAACTTCATAACACTGCAAGAAAGAAAGGTTCCCTCAATTTTCACTGGCCTAGTTGTGTATCATAACTAGAGGAGTGCCCAGATTTCATGACTCTACAAGAAATAAAGTTTCGCTTACTTTTTCATTGGCTTAATTGTGGAATCTAGATCATTGTTTCATAGTTTGGCTATGTTGTTCTTGTTGGAATGAAAAACTATGATATTGGTACTTCCCTATTCTGGAGGGGAGGAAACATGTTCAATCTAGCATTTGGTTAAGGAAATATGTCCATAAGTAAAAATATTGTTATGTCTATTTGTAACATATTGGTAATTGTATCATCTTTGAGAAGTTCTCAAACTTGTTAACGAAATATATTGAATATTTATTTAATTTTCATAATAATCATCACTAGGAATTACATTTAAGCCCAACTTCACCAACTCAAAATTAAAATCAAATCCCTTCATCCCCAGATGAAATTCATAGGGACTTTTAAGCCTTGGCTAATAATCTTAACAGAGTATTACTCCTTGCATGTTAATGTCAGCGAAATCATAAACTGAATATGGCAAGGAGCCAAATTATGCTTTTCATCTCTTAACCACAAGCAAAAGGAATTTTGATGGTCTGGAATGATGATAAGATCGAATGTTTGCATCTTGCAATGGCAGAAAAGGATAAGACTTGTGACCACGGGATAAAATTTCAAGTATATATGCTTGTCCTTTATGCTCTGTCAACCTGTCTTCTAAGAAAACATAAAGGGTAAATGCGCCAGATATGGAGAAAAAGTTGAAGAGGTTGCTAAATCTGAGTGGAAGTGTCCAAAGTGCAGAAGTATCTGCAATTGCAGTATTTTAATGTAAAATTGAATATAGAAATGCACCTAGGAAAAAACATGCTAATTGTTATGTTTATTTTTATAACTCAAATTTTCAAACAAGTTTTGATAGGAAACATTGTCTGAGATTTCCAGAAATAAAGTTGTTGAATTCATTGTTGCAGGAAAAAGCAAGGTTATGCTCCTATTGGAATTCTTGTCCATGCAGCTAAGGCTACAGGCTTTGCTTCTGTTGCAAGGGTATGTCAGTGATAGTGCAGAAGAATTCTTCGGAACATCAACTCTGTTTTAAATTATCTCGCACCTGTGTGGTGTTAAACTTCATGATTTCAAGCAGCATGTCTTCTCCTGGTTTCTACTTTTCTTTGGTTTATCGAATTCTACTTTTCTATGTGTTATGTTCTAGAATGTTGGAGGTTTATTTTTTAACTGTGACAAAACTTGATCTTGAAACCCTACACTTTCAGAATATAACACGCAAAAAGAGAAATATCACCAACTAGAGTGCCCAGAATTCATAACACTGCAAGAAATAAAGGTTCCCTCAATTTTCACTGGCCTAATTGTGTATCATAACTAGAGGAGTGCCCAGACTTCATGACTCTACAAGAAATAAAGTTTCGCTTACTTTTTCACTGGCTTAATTGTGGAATCTGGATCACTGTTTCATAGTTTGGCTATGTTGTTCTTGTTGGAATGAAAAACTATGATATTGGTACTTCCCTATTTTGGAGGGAAGGAAACATGTTCAATCTAGCCTTTGGTTGAGGAAATAGGTCCATAAGTAAAAATATTGTTATAGGTCTATATGTAAAAGATTGGTAATTGTATCATCTTTGAGAAGTTCTCAAACTTGTTAATGAAATATATTGAATATTAATTTAATTTTCATAATAATCATCACTAGGAATTACATTTAAGCCCAACTTCACCAACTCAAAATTAAAATCAAATCCCTTCATCCCCAGATGAAAGTCATAGGCACTTTTAAGCCTTGGCTATTAATCTTAACAGAGTGTTACTCCTTGCATGTTGATGTCAGCAAAATCATAAATTGAAAATTGCAAGGAGCCAAATTATGCTTTTCATCTCTTAACCTCATCTCTTAACCACAATCAAAAAGATTTTTGATGGTCTGGAATGACGATAAGATCAAATGTTTGCATCTTGCAATGGCAGAAAATAAAAACACTTGTGCCCACGATCTAAAATTTCAAGTATATATGCCTGGCCTTTATGCATTTTCAACCTATCTTCTAAGCAAAAATAAAGGGTAAATGCTCTAGATATGGAGAAAACGTTGAAGAGGTTGCTAAATCTGAGGAGTGGAAGTGTCCAAAGTGTAGAAGTATCTGCGATTGCAGTATTTGCATGTAAAATTGAATATAGAAATGCACCTAGGCAAAAACATGCTAATTGTTATGTTGATTTTTATAACTCAAATTTTCAATCAAGTTTTGATAGGAAGCATTGTCTGAGATTTCCAGAAATAAAGTTGTTGAATTCATTGTTGCAGGAAAAAGCAAGATTGTGCTCCTAGTGGAATTATTGTCCATGCAGCTAAGGCTACAGGCTTTGCTTCTGTTGCAAGGGTATGTCAGTGATAGTTTGGAAGAATTCTTCGGAACTTTGACTCTATTTTAAATTATCTAGTGCCCGCGCTGTGTGAACCTTCATACTTTCAAGCAGCGTATCTTTGCCTGGCTTCGTTTATCGAATTCTAATTTTCTGTGTTATGTCCTATAATGTTGGAGGTTTATTTTTTAACTGTGACAAAACTTGATCTTGAAAACCTGCACTAATCAGAACATAACACGCAGAAAGAGAAATATCACCAACTAGAGTGCCCAAACTTCATAACACTGCAAGAAAGAAAGGTTCCCTCAATTTTCACTAGCCTAATTGTGTATCATAACTAGTGGAGTGCCCAGACTTCATGACTCTACAAGAAAGAAAGTTGCGCTTACTTTTTCACTCACTTAATTGTCGAATCTGGATCACTGTTTCATAGTTTTGCTATGTTGTTTTTGTTGGAATGAAAAACTATGATATTGGTACTTCAATGAAAAATTACGATATTGGTACTTCCCTATTTTGGAGGGAAGGAAACATGTTCAATCTAGCCTTTGGTTAAGGAAATAGGTCCATAAGTACAAATATTGTTATATGTCTATATGTAACAGATTGGTAATTGTGTCATCTTTGAGAAGTTCTCTAACTTGTTAACGAAATATATTGAATATTTATTTAATTTTCATAATAATCATCACTACGAATTACATTTAAGCCCAACTTCACCAACTCAAAATTAAAATCAAATCCCTTCATCCCTAGATGAAAGTCATAGGGACTTTTAAGCCTTGGCTATTAATCTTAACAGAGTGTTACTCCTTGCATGTTGATGTCAGCGAAATCATAAATTGAATATGGAAAGGAGCCAAATTCTTCTTTTCATCTCTTAACCATAAGCAAAAGGAGTTTTGATGGTCTCGAATGATGTTAAGATCGAATGTTTGCATCTTGCAATGGCAGAAAATGACAACACTTGTGACCACGGGCTAAAATTTCAAGTATATATGCCTAGCCTTTATGCTTTGTCAACCTGTCTTCTAAGCAAACATAAAGAGTAAATGCACGATATGGAGAAAACGTTGAAGAGGTTGCTAAATATGAGGAGTGGAAGTGTCCAAAGTGCAGAAGTATCTGCAATTGCAGTATTTGCATGTAAACTCGAATATAGAAATGCACCTAGGAAAAAACATGCTAATTGTTATGTTTATTTTTATAAGTCAAATTTTCAATCAGGTTTTTATAGGAAACATTGTCTGAGATTTACAGAAATAAAGTTGTTGAATTCATTGTTGCAGGAAAAAGCAAGGTTGTGCTCCTAGTCGAATTCTTGTCCATGCAGCTAAGGCTACAGGCTTTGCTTCTGTTTGCTAATTTACTCAAGTGTCAAGGTATTTATGAGGTAAATTCTTGCACATCCAAATCCTTGAATTTTGTCTCAAAGGAATCCAATGCAGTTTATTGTAGGCATAGAATTTTCGTCAAATGATGTTAGATCAACATTGCAGTTTCTGGAATTTTTCTCAGCATTTGAATAAGTATGTACTCTCTTATCCAAAATGTGTTTTAAGTTCATATCTATGGTTCAAACTGAAAATTTTGCACCATGGATATTTTCTTTTACATTGCCGTAGTTATACTTTCAGCAGTACCATTTTTTTTGCTACAAACACACTAGTGTGACGGTATGAAGTGGAAAAAGTTTAATACTGGTTAGTTTACACCATTATTTAGTCTAACATCACTTCCTACTTATTATGTTCTTGATTTTTGCATGTTAGATATAGTCCATAACACCTTTCCATTCTTTCAGAGCTATGCTTTTACACTAGTCAACAATAATTGTCAGAGAAGTTCTTTGATTGTTAAAATAAAAGTAATCTTTCCAAGGCAGACTTTTGGAAGTATCTGTAAATGAGGTCTTATAGATGTAATTTACCAATAGATGACAGTACATGCTATGCTCAGTGCAAGTGAAATACCAAAGTCTCTATGACCATCAAGAAATATGGTTTTGTAAGGTCGCTGTATTATAATGAATTTCCACTGTGCTGTTGTCCACATGCTTATATTGCAACTATGAAAGTTTAGTCCCAATTTTCAGGCCTTGGCCTTGATTCTATCCAAAGTAGCTCCTCTTGTTATAGGGCTTTGATGCATGCTTATCATTCAACATAGCAGTATATGATAAACTTTGTATTCATAAACAAATGAGCAGTGATGACTCAAAAATGCCACTAAATGAATGAAAAAACCACTGTTCTATGGGGATGTGTCCCTTAGGGTGGGAGGGGGCACCTCCATGTTTCCCATATTCCCAAGGTGTCTTTCTTGTACGATGCTCCAAGAAACATATTTCCACATATCACTTTTGGGAAATGCTCTGAAACATAGAGGGAAATGCATTTTCCCAAAAGGGTTTTTTATTTTTCCATTTTTTTGGACGATTCAAGAAACATTTCTCTACATATCTCTATGGGAAATGTAGATGGAAACTTTTCCCTAATGTCAAGGATGCATTTTCCAAAAGGAGGATTTTTAAGTTTTTCCCTATAAAAAAAATGCGCTTTTGGATGTCTCAGAAAAAAATGAGTTGCCAATTTTTATGGTGTCCCAAATGCTTCTACTTGCTTGTTTGACCATCCCTATACGTGCAACCAAGACTATGATTCCTTGTATTCCTTCTCCATGTGACTCTTTATTCATGTTGTGTTCACTCTTTCCAATGTCATTGCAACCCTCACCTAGTCCAATATACCATCATTTCAAAACGAGTTGTTGATCCACATTGTACTTTTAACTAATCAATGCTCATTAAATTGAACTTTGTGAATTTTGGATTTTTGGCCATGTTATTAGAACCCCATAGTTGAGGTTCCTAGTGTATTCAATGTTCTTTATCCATGTTGTGTTCACTCTTTCAAATGCAAGTGCAACCCACACCTAATCCAATATACCATCATTTCGACATGAGTAATTGATCCACATGGTCTTTCTCTTAGTAATTTGGCTGACCCCATCTTCATGAATGAAACATTCAAATAAATTAGGCTTAGATTAGGGCATTTGTTGGGATCTTTTTAGCGAGCTTTAGGATCCCATATTCAAGATGGGAATACTCTTGGACCGGTATGGTATTGATAAATATAGCATCATGTTGTGGAAGACATTATTCAAGGAAATCTGAGGGGAGCTAATACTTGACTGCTTCAAGCCACAGATCCATCATTATCCTCAATTTCGTAAGTTCCAACATTTCTGAATCAAACATAGGAAAAATTTTATGTTGCCCATGAACATCAGTGTTGCAGACAAGGGGCTGTTTTATATGAGAAATTAAATATAACCAAATATAATTTATAGTTAGGAGAAGAAACTCCTTTGAAGGTGAATTATCATACCTATGAACAATAAGATACAAACCTGGAAATGATTTTTCTCATTGTGTAGTTAATAAATTATGGGTTTGCATAAGTCCTCTTGTTTTCCTAGATATTGGTTTGTTCTTTCAATATGACAAGACTATTCATCTTCAATAAGGATGCCTTCAAAAAATGGAATGCACCTTTCTACCTTTTTCTCATATGGTTCACAAAACAGCATGATGATATGATTAGCCTTCTTTTATTTCTCATCGGAGTCCATGTCACATGTATGATGAGTGTCAAAGGAAAAAAGATCAGATCTTGCATTGTTCTGTTCAAATTTAATAGGCAATGCTGATTGGATATGCACATAATTATGGGTGCCAAAGTTTTCACCATATTCAAAATAAGAGATAGGAGTGTTGGTCTCTTCAACCTTAAGGGACCTTCAGGATTTCCCTTCATTAATGAGTGACTTATTACTCTCATTCTCAGGATAACTAGAACTACAGTCCAGTCCATTATCTCCATCTGTGCTCAGGATTTTGTCATATGTTGGTTGAATTTCCATTTTCCAGTGTAGAAAAAAGGCATGGCATGATACCCATGTCATCACGTGCAAGTCTTCTAGGGTGATTGAAAGAGTGGTAGAAAGTTGTTTCCTACCCTCTTGTTGATATTCCTCCTTTGCATTCAGGACATTTTCTCACACTATCAATCATTTGGAAATATGGATTGTTTTCAAGGGGGAATCAATCAAGAGAAGTGTAGCATATCCCTGTCCAAGTGTAGCAAGCCAACTAAGCAGGCCGAAAAACTTGTTGGAAAATTTTCTTTGTCTTCTTCAATAGGGTGGTCATTAACACTGCCTCAAAATGAGTAATGGCTAGACTGAAGCATCCCACTATTTTCACATCACACTATGTCATAGGAATGTACCTCTCTTTATCTCTACCACACTCATCATTGACATCAAAATGCAGCGTAGGTGTTATATTTATGTTTTGCTCAAACTCAAAATGTAATTTTGAGATGCCAAATGTGTTTCCATGAATGCCCATAGCTTTATTACCCTCAGTTAGACTTCTACATGATCGGTTTATATACATGTTTATGAGGATGTCCTATTATTGTATTCTTCTTTGTTCATTTTACCCTAGATTTAGCTTTGGCATTTTCTAGGAGTTGCGTTTGCACTCCCACATTGTACTCGTACTAACTGTATATTTTAGGCCCATTGACCTATTTATTGTCATTCATTGGATATATAAAATAATCTTATCTCGTCTTATATCACTTCCTGTTGATCAAAATACACTTCTCTAACCTAAGAAGCATGTTCAAGTTTCAATGCATCTCCAAATAGATTATGATTGGATGTGTTTAGGGCTTCATCATATCTGTTGCCTGATTGTTCTTCTAGTCAAAAGTGAGAAAAATTTTACACATCCATATCATTAGTTTGAGCATTGTAGGTGGTCTATACACTAGTGAAAAAGTGGAAAGCAGGGCCTTCATCATCAAGTGCTTCTAAATCTGTGTAGTGGTCTTTATGGAAATCATTTCTTACTTGAACTTATTTGAAATATGACATAGATGCCTCATCATTGAAAAAGATCCATCCTATTGTAGTGTTGGATTTCTCACTATTTATAGTGATGCTGGGGTTAGAAGCTAAGAGTTGATATTCTTGTGATTCTGGGATGTCTTCTTTCAGATACCCCCATTCCTCTGCTATGTCTAGTTCCAGCAATCGTTTGGACAACATGATGGGCTGATTAATGTTGAAAGGGTCTTGGTGAGGTTTCAATAGCCCATATTTTAAGTGGAATTGGTTTATTTATAATCCTAACATTATCTTCTATTGTTGCAAATGGAGTACAATGTGACAACTTCAAGCCTCTAGCTTCACCAGCTGACAGTGTTTTCCCTAATCAGTGTTTCTAGTTCATAGTTGGACTTAGGATATTAATATTTTACAGACACATTAAATGTGCTTTTTCCAAGTTGAGGCACCTAGTTTATATTAATTTGTTGGATCATTTCTGCAAATGTCATCTGAACTTGTATATAACTATTTGGAGCTTGTGCATGCATCATCCCTTGAGAATTTGCTTATTGCGCATTTTTCTTTCATTGTTATTTCTAGCCTACTCTTATCTCTTGTCACGGTAGTAACTAACTTTCTATTGACCGAGTTGGTTTCTTGAGATGAGATCACCTTCCAATATCAACAGAAAATGAATTAAAACAAAGTAAATCCCCTTATTTGGTTGCTTTTCTTTATTCATTTAATTTGATGTTGTCTCACAAACTCTGACTCCCATGGACATTTATCCAATTGAACATGCCCCAAACAATATTTCCCAAGACCTCACTTCAAAAACTGTTCAAAACTTAACCTTCCAATATCAACAGAAAATGAATTAAAACAAAGTAACTCCCCTTCTTTGGTTTCTCCTCTTTATTCATTTCATTTGACGTTGTCTCACAAACTCCGACTCCCATGGAAACTTCTCCATTTGAGCATGTCCCAAAAAATATTTCCCAATATCTCACTTCAAAAACTGTTCAAAACTGAAGGCCAAAACTCAAAATCTATTTGATAAACTGCCACAGTTGCAGCCTTGTAGGAATGGTTTCAGTCCCTAATCTGGTAAGTAAAATCTTCTTTATTCAATTCCCATTCAAGAAAATGCTCTACATGTTTTCTTTATGTATATGACAAGATTTTTCATAAAATTATTGATGCTTTCATCAATTTATAAGTAGGCAGGGGCTGAAATCTGTGGTATTGTCGATGGAGTTTTTGATTATGGATATCTTATGTAATATCCTAGGGCAATTTTCACTAAGGTTTATAATTGTACAATTTCCTTCCTTGGAAAATATTGTTATTATAGTTGAGTCAATACTGTTATATACTGTTATTATAGCTGAGTCAATACTGTTATATATTTTTATTATACATGAGTCATTAGGTCCTTTGCATTTACTTCGACATCTTTCGAGAGACCAGATATCAACTTTGTTGACTTCAGGGAAATCAAAGTAGTTTTGAACTCGTGGACATTTGGTTTGTTTTCTGTCAAATGATCATCCAAATAATGGAAGTAATCCCATCCATCTCAGGGTAATAAAGAATTGTCCTGTATCCCAAAATCTTGTGTATGCCCTCTTCCTGAAACAGTTTGTGTATACCCACTATGCACATTGGTGCATTACTTCATCCAACTTCCATTGCCAAAATTTTCTCCGTTTCTTCTACAACATAAATCAGGGAGGAAAATCATATTGGTGCAATTGTGGCTCCAAATATAGTTATAAATATTAATAGAGGTCCATCGGTACATTTACAAAGACCAACACATGATATTCATTTCAGTGCAAGAGAAAATTCTGGTGCCTCTATTTGTAATAATTTAGGGAGTGTAAGGATGAATAGTGATAATAATCAACACCCTCATGAGCCTCCTCATCTAAGGATTGGTGGTGTAATGCATAAAGTCCCCAAAACCCCCTCCTCAATTGGTCATGTTCCATCCATTATCACTGGTCCTAGACACTGGGTTTGGTAACCATTACCTTCAAGTGTTCCTCAATTTGCCTCTCTTGTAGATTATCATCCTGCAATTACTCAGAGAAAATGTGCATTTTGTAGCCATGACTTCTTTTCTAGGCGCAAGTTTTGGAAATGTACTAGTAGGGGTTGAAGGTCCAGCAACACTTTTACATGGGAAATATGTGCAAATTGGACCACAAACAACAAATGGAATGCATCCAAATATTCATGGTGGAGTCACTTTAAGCCTTGGAGGGCCTTGTCAATTTGTAGACCAAAAGCATTGACCTGATGGTTTCTCCACATAAAAGTGGTGCAGGAGCCTTGTTTTCGAGGTTGAGTATCCACATATATATTTATAGGTTGGAATGTTGATGAAAATATAATAATGCTTTTATTGTTGTCACTGTTGCCAGCGGCCTATTCGATTGAATGCAGTTTACCTCTGCCAGTTTTAGTGGTGGATATAAAGTTTCCTATCGTCAGGGTTTAAGTTAAGGACAATGGCATTGAAATGTGGTTGTAGGAAAATTGTTGAAGACAAGCGTTCTTAATTTAAACCTAGTCTCATGTTCTAGCAACGACATTATTAACTTTTTTGTGTTTTTGAGTATATTACATATGATGTGGGTCTCTGGTTGAAGGCCTTGGTTTGACATTGTGTTTAAGGTCGCATATCCATAAGTAGTTTTCCTTGAGTTCAATTCCCACCATTTTGCCTATGCATGACTATAACTTTTTCATATAACTCCACGAGTGGCATATCTACCTATAATATGGGTACTGTGTTGAATGTGTTTTCATTGCATTTTGGTAAGGACACAAATCCACAAACAATTGATCTCAAGTCTTGAGTTTAATGTCATGGGCTTCTCCTATGCTATGTTATGTTCTCTAGATCTCTAAGTTATTCATTATTTAGCTTGGCTACCTCCAACTTCCTTTGTATGCACAAGCACAATGTTGCTCTTGGATAACACTGGTTATTCTTACACAAGTTTGAACCTTTGATGCACAAGCTTTACACTTCTCTTATTGACAATAGTGGTTATGTTTTCACTAGTGGAGGATGGAGGTGAATTTCCATATTTAAAGGGAAAAATGGATTTGCAAGTGATGCTTCTTATGTGATGTAGAGACAAAGGAGCACTTCTTTCATTACTCTATTTCTTACAATATTTTTGTGTAGATAGAATATGAGTAACTTGGTTCATGTTTGTCTTTGAATTTAACTATAATATTAGACTTATATAATCATTCATTGGAGTGCATTAAGTAGCAACCATTGTTGATCCCTTTAAGACATGACGTGTTTGTATAAACAGTTGACAAAGTTTGCTTGCAACTTTAAGGTATGTCTAAATTCAAGTTTTAAATTTCAAATTTAGTGAACACAATGACTTAGGATGAATTTGCCTGCTCAATAATTATAGGCCTAAATTTTTTTCTTCTTAGATACCTTGATCAAAGGTTCTTGTCTTTGCTCATCAGGGCGGTGGTTACCTTCATACACCATAAGCTCTAGTATCTTGCTATGATAGTCACATCGATTACCTCTTTCTTCTAGGTTTTGATTATGAATAGGCTTAATTTCTTGACATTCTCCACCCAAACTGAAGTCAGGGTGTGGTTGGGTTCACTAGGGGAGTATAGTTTCTATGACAACAACGTCAATGTTTCTTCAATTGATGGGTAGATCACCGTCTTTGCTACTATTATGAATTCATTCTACTTGGATGCTAAAAGAGTTTTGACACAATCCTTTCCATTATCTTTAGTTTATACAACCCTAAAGGGACTTTTTGGAGGTGACCGTGGTCTAGCCATTTAAAACTTAGAAATGTTAAGAATAAACAATTTTAATCAACAAGCGATAATGCTAGACAAAGCTGCAAAGATAATTTTGTTAATTCTGTAATTGGAGAGAAGCAAGATCTTGGAAATGTTCTCCATCCTGAGCATTGGATTGTTGTGGTTTTTTATTCCCCATCTGAGTTGTCAAGTTCACTTGATGCTGACATAAACAAAGAGCTAACTTATTTTTCCAATTCTGTCATTGGAAAAGAAAAAGCTAGTTTGCATGCTTGGGAGAGAAAAATCAATGGAATGAATGAGAGTAGGTTGGCATCTCAACTTGCTACACATAACAATGGCACAATGGGTGTTGATCAAAATATGCTCAAAGAGAAAAAGGGTGAAGTGTTAGTTTTATTTGAGCAGTCAATAACAAATACAAGCAAGGTGTCTGAATGGGAATTACAATTAGAAGATACAACAGTTGTCCCTAAAGCTAATATGGCTATTTTGGAGGAAAAACCAGGTTTTCTATCTGGTAACAAAGTTGTTGACTGCAAACAATCTTTTGGATATAGAAACAAAGGTAGGGTTAACCCTGACAGTGCTAAAGTACTTGGGGAAGGTTCAACTGCCAATGTGAAGGCATTTGACACACAAGATAAGGATAAAGTATCCACCACTAATAGTGATATTTGTGAAATGTCTACTCAACTTCAGGTGTCATCTTTGCTTGTTGAAAGTGAAGGCAAGAAGGATTTAGTAGCTAGATTGACAAAAAATGAGAATAAAATATCTTCCAATGTTTCTGCGAAGAATAATGTTGCAAATATTGGTGATGCTGCCAAGGTAGTAGTTGTTAACAAGAAGAAGAAAAAGAAGGATTTTTCTAGTAAGCCAAATGCTGCAGCTCCCACTGAGATTTATATAATTCTTATAAGGTTCAAGAGAACAATTTTCCATCCTTCTTGGGAAACAAATCGACTAAGCTGATTCCATGTCATTAGAACAATTTTGCATCCTTTCTGGGAAACAAATCCATTACAGAATAGGAGTTTCCTAAGAAGGAATTTATAACATGAAACCCAAAAATTACAACAAATGTTAGTTTGTCTTTCCAAGGCATATGATAGAGAAAATTGGCTTTATTTAGGCTACTCATCCATATAGGGTTCAATGTGCAATTGGTTAACTAGAATTATAATTAATGGCTCAGCCTATTCTTCTATCATGTCTACAATAGACCATGGGTAGCTATGACGAATGGCTCCTCTGCCATTTTTTACTATAGAGTAGGTGGTCTCAACAGAGTTATAACATAGTAAAAAAGAACTATAAGCTTGACAACTATACAAATAGGATTTTCCCTAGACTTGACATATTTACTCTTTGTTGATTATGTTTTGCTTTTGGGTGATATGACCAAGGTAGATGCAATTATGTTGAAGGACCCCGCCTTTGAAGAACTGAAATTCCTACCTTAAAAATTACCAACAATTGAGGAGCTACAAGAATCAACACCATCTTTGATTTGAACCTAAATAGTATTATTATTTTCGAGTATTTCCCTAATCACAATGACCAGTAGATTCTCCTCGTGGATTATTTCTCTCATTCTATTTATTAGTAAAATCCACAAAATGTATCCCTACATTTGAATCTTGGGAAAAAAACATATAATTTTTATCATTTAATTTATCCATATCTCTTGGAGCCCAAAAATCCATTTGATTTTGATAAGCTTTATTTATAACCTCAAAAGAAACCCTATTATAAGACGAAGGACCATTATTTCCTCTTGAGTCTTGACAAAGTCAGAACCTAGGTTCATCGAGATGGCGACCTTGGTTTGAAGATATCCACCATACAAACTAGGACCACTCATACTTATCGTTGCAATCTCTCTTTCATCATCAAGATTAACATACTGAGGACCTATAACCCGTAGAGGCCCATGGTATTTATAGCAATGTAATTTATTAGAATACATGCCATTTCTTATTATGAGATTTACCACATTCGAAAATGGCATCATTCACATAATTTTGAAGAAGTCTACAAATTAGATCAACATAATTTTTTTCACATTTACGATTTCCCTCACATTTGTTGGTTCTTGAAGCTCGAGCACTTTCATAACAAAAACAGGCAAAGTCAAACAACAAAAATGGCCCACTCTCTTTTCATTTTCTAGTATTATAATGAAGTTTTATTAGAGAAACTGTTTGTTTGTTTGTTTTGGTTAGAAAAGGGTTTGTTCTTGGTATTATGCGACTTTTAATTTATCATAGATAACATGTTGAGAAATGGGAAAGAATAATGTGTGACATTATCTTGCAGAAATTGATGTTGAATGAAAGGATACATAGTTTAACCAAACTACAATTCACTTTGGTAAAGGCGGAGGAACATCTTAAAAAAATGCTTAAGAATACACCATATACAAAGTTTGACCAGAAGTAATATATGCATTTTTATTTTGTAGATATGTAATTTTTTATACCCAAGATATCACAACAAGAAAAATATTGATATTGTACAAATTGTTTGAGGACTTCATTGAGGTTGATTTTTCTGATGTCTTATTTGATTGATACTTTCTCATATGTCAAGAAGGCTTTAAATATGAACAAATCAGATTCAAATTTTATAGATATAAAAGATAAAAATAAATGTCAATGCATTTGTTTGATTGTTACTTGACTCTGCTATGGGAAAGTTATAGGAAATGTGATTGGAAAAAGGACGGGGAGACGATGCATATCACGTCTTGGATATGGTTCATTCGTTGTTAGAGATCGCTTAGATACCTAATTCATCAACTTTGGAAATGTTTCTAGTGGGAATTCCTATGGTTTTTAATGTTGCAATTATTTCACTTTCATGGCTATTTTGGGCAAGCAAATGTGTTAGGAATGCAAGACACGACATAGATGGACAGGTAAACAATTTTTTTATAATTGCAATTTCCATTCCATGATATCCTCTCTTTATTTTTTGATTGTATTTTGGACGTTGCTTTTGATTTTGTTTTGGCTTTTAACTATGAAATTGAAAATACTTAGTACCATGTCCATTTAAAAAACAACTAAAATTTGAAGATGAAATTAGTATTACACTATATTGATTTGAGTCCTTATAGCTATTTTGTGTTAAAATATTTTCATGAATATCAAAAAAAGTTACTTTCATGTTGTTATTTGACTAAGGTACATGTTGTTTATATACTTGAATAAGTTCATGTGTTAGAAAATGAAATGTTGTTGTGAATAAAATTACAAGGATTAAACATCACACTTCAGATTATTTGTTTTCACAAGTTATCCACAGCTTGAGCTTTTTAGCATATAACTTAGTTGACATAATTGTTCTTAAGCTTTCCTTGAAAGTTGAATACTAAGTTACTAAGATGTTCTTTTCTATATATGGTGATATTTTATTTGTTTTGTTTATACAGGTTATCTGGCCACATTATAGTGGCAATTATCGCCCCAATGAAGAATTTTTTTTCGATTTTCTTACTTGTATGAGGAAAAATGGCTTTGACACATGTAGGAAGATGCACAGGGAGAAGTACTGTAGCACTGTATTTTATGAATTTTCCATAGGTACATTTGCAGGAGGCTGTGTGCAATTAGTTCAGGCTGTAAGTTGTAACACATATTTTAACCTGAGAAATGCAAATTTTCCACTTGGCATGCAATTTTGACACCTTGGGGTGCATTCTAAGTATGGAATATGATGTTCCATGGCATATAAGATAGCCCTTTTTCCTTATCATCCATCAGGTTTTCTGTTTATGTACATGGCATGCAGTTTTTAATGCAAGTGGATATTTTGGCACTATGGAAATAATAGGTAGAAAGCACAGTAGTAATAAGGAGACACATGACCTTGGATATGCATTAGAGCTTAGGACCTTAGGAGGATTTTTTGACCTTGGGGAGAAATGCTCATGCCATGGAGGGCTTGCTTTTTAATCACTGTCACCTTTGATGCTGACACATGTCACGTAGAGTAGAGTGCTTCACATGGGTGGACCTACTTGTGTCTTGCAAGTTTGCTTGTAGTGGACTAGGTCCACTAAAGCCCCTTTACCTCTCATATAAAAAGAGGAAGGAGTGAGTTGTTATTATAGTCGATCATGCACTTGTGCATATTCCTTTCAAGCTTGGGTTAGGGATGTAAGAGTAGTGCTACTCTCTCTCTCTCGGTGACAATATATCTGAGTTGATGTGTATGTTGGTGACAATATATCTGATTTGTTCTTTGCTCTATCTTCCTTACAAGGATTCCTTGAAAGGTAAAAAAATTGGTGAACATAAGTAACTAATCTGAACTGTAGCAAAAAATCTGATATGAATCTGCTATTAATTGAGGTTCTAATACCAATGATGTGAGCCAACCAAAAATGATGCTATTATAACTGAAATTTAAAATCCAAAAATTCCAGAACTAGATCTGAAATATAAAAAATAAAGCAGACCAAAAAACCAAACAGTTACAAGTTGAGCGGTAGTCATGAGACTACTTAAAGTCCTCCACTCGAATCTTGTATCTTTATCTGCATATGTTTTAGAGAGAAACCATCACCGTTTTTCTCCAAGGACTTTATTGGCTCAAAAACCTATCAGTGTTTATAGTCAAGCTCAATGATAGTGAAACAAGCCATTCTCCACGAACGTTTTTTGTTGTTTGGGACTAAGTGCTCTTTTATAAAAGAAACCTAACAGTGTTTTCAATAACATTTTCAGATTATAGCTACTGAAACTATGTGGCTATAGTCATGTTTCATGATGGTTTCCTACTTTCTTTATGTTGAAAATGCAACAAGATGATGGAGCTTAGTGAAAAGAAGTCGCCTTCACTAAGTGGGCCCGCAGGCTATTTTTGGCGCAAAGTCTATTTTTAGACTATGTCTATTTTTAGACATATGGATCATGGTCTATGAGTTGCAGGATGCTATTTGTGGATGGTTGGTCAAGTTGGTAAAAATAGATGGACCTCTGTTTTTAGACATACTGGGCGGAGTCTATTTTTAGACTGCCAGTCTAAAAATAGATCAGTCGAATATTATTAGCTCTTAATAATATTTGGACTATAAACATTATATTATCCTCTTGGAGCACTTCAGTTCGAGCTACGGATGTGGCACATGCAGCTGACAGAAGGAATTATGCTATTCATAGGGGTTAGTTGAGCTATTGCATGGTTGACTTCAGTTAGAACTCATATGGCAGAGTTTGGTGGAGTTGATGAGACAGTTGATGGAGTTGTGTTCGGTTTAACTTAGTTGAACTAGTTGTATTTAGTCTAACTGATAAATACACTAGTGATGAGTGGTGTGAATTAATTACTAATTAATTCACTAATTATTAACTCATAAATCAACTAAAGAATACATCAGTTAACTGCAATGCATGGACAGTTCAGTGGAGACCAGTGTTAGAGGTGGGTGAAAGGGTGAGTCTACTATCGGTTGTGACTATAGCTGTGCATGAGATTTGCACACACATTGATTGAGATTGCCAATGAGGATTGCGCAGTACAAGCCAGTGGGATTCGAACTTGGATCTCATCATTATTCATCTTGGATTACGCAGTAGAGGCAGGCAGACTTGTGGAGGAGATTTGAACTTGTGACTTGTTCTATATCTGAGCTAGTTTGTGTGTAGCATGTGAGATAGTGCTGAGAGCTATGAGGAGCTTTGTGCTATGTATTGTTACATGTTCTCTATCATTATAATATACAGATAGTTGGGGGTTTTCAGCTGTATGCTTTCCCCATTACATACTGTGCTATATGTGTGCTTGATTATGTTTTAATGTGCGCATGCGACTGCTTCTATTTCCGCAAATTGATGATCAATTGTAGAAGAGGTTATGTATTATGCATGAAGCTTAAATAGTGTGTAATTAGGATAATATCAGTGAATAATTCAACTATTATTCAAATTTCTACATGGTATCAGAGGGAAATTGATCATCAGATCTATTACAATGATTAAATTTGATTTCGGTAGACAGAGTTTGTACGAGGGCCATGTAGCCTCTAGATCCATCCTTTCTTTGAAAGGTGATATATCCAGTAAATGCCCCTACAGTCGATCTCCGTGCTAGAAATACGTTGTTCTCACAGATCAGAAGCGGTTGAGTTTTGAGCTGGTGGAATTCGAATTTGCAGCAGTGTTTTCTTGGTGTCGAAGTCAAAATGTATTTCAACGGATTGCGATTAGAGTATGCCCTTGAGGGAAAATCGAATTATGTTGCATGGAAGGACAGGATGGAGGCGGTGTTAGATGACAATGGGCTGAAGGAATTCATAGATGCTGAAGTCCCAAAGCCTACTGATGATGCTCAAGTTGAGGCTTGGCAAAAGAAGACAGCAAAGTGTCGAAGGATTCTGTTGGAGGGCATGAAGGATCACATTGTATCCAGCCTGCATAGAAAAGATTCTCCATACTTGATGTGGAAAGCGTTGACAGATATATTCCAAAGAAAGAGCGACCAAAGGAAGTTGGCGCTCAAGGATAAACTCAGAAACATAAATATGGAGAAAGGCAACAGTATACCCAAGTACCTTACGAAGTTCACCCAATGCAGGGATGAACTGGGAAGTGTGGGGGTGACTGTAGATGAAGAGGACTTGGTGGACTTGGCTCTCCTTGGTCTTCCAAAGAGTTGGCATTCCTATCAGGACTCTATCAATGGTCGGGAGAAATTGCCAGGATGGGAGCGACTTTGGTCGGATCTTATGCAAGAGGAGATAAGGCGGAGTACCAGGGACGGATCTTCATCAAAGGCATCTGATGAAGAAAATTGCGCTTTGGCTGCCAAAGCAAAGAAGGGGAGGCGCAAGAAAGCTTCTCATTCCAGTGCAAAAGGCAAGAAGCAAGACATGTCCAAGGTGAAGTGCTTTCACTGTCACCAGCACAGACATTAAGCCACAAATTGTTTGCAAATGAAGAAAAATAAGCATGCTGCTGGATCTGCAGCGGGAGAGGCCTTAGCCTCACAGTTTGAGCTGGATTTTTCGCTGATCGCATGCTTGTTCTCAAGTGTGATGGGATCAGTATGGTTCTTGGACAATGGTGCGTCTTTTCACATGACAGGAGATTGATATTTGTTTTCTGATCTGGATGAGAAAGATCTTGGAGTGCACATCGAGATGGGCGATGATGGTAGATATAGTGCGACCGGTATCGGTACCATTTCCTTTGAGAGGGAGTCTGGTAAACCCTTCGTATTGAAGGAAGTGATGCATTTTCCAGGATTGAAGAAGAATCTTATCTCTGTGGCGATGTTAGAAGACAAGGGATATGATGTTGTCTTCAGCAAGGGAAAGGCTTTCCTGCGCAGTAAGACAACTGGAGAAACCCAGAAGATAGGGGTTTGAGTCAAGAACCTTTATCAATTGCAAGTAGATGGCTGTGCAGCAATGGCATGCAAGGCAGAAGGAGTGGTGAGCCAGGATGATGGCGAGCTGTGGCACCGGAGATTGGGCCACCTTCACCATGGAGCTTTGAAGATACTACAACAGATTTCTACTGGGCTTCCTAAGGGTACTCTTGCGTAGTCAGATTAGTGCAAGGGATGTACCTTGGGAAAATTTGTGAAAGCCACCTTTCACAAGAAGGATAGTCACACCACGACGATCCTTGAGAGAATTCACACTGACGTGTGTGGACCTTTCTCAGTAGCTTCGACAGCAAAGCACAAGTACTATGTGATCTTTGTTGATGATTTTGCTCAGAAGTGCTGGATCTTCTTCATGCAGAAGAAGAGTGAGACATACTCAAAGTTCTGTGAGTTCAAGGCGCTGGTTGAGAAGGAATCGGGGAAGCAGGTGAAGGCTCTTAGGAGCGACAATGGTGGTGAATTCATCTCTGGCGAATTCAAGGACTTTTGTAGCGCATAAGGAATTCGGAGAGAGCTCATAGCACCTCATAACCCATAGCAGAATGGGGTTGCTGAGCGGAAGAACAGAACGATTGTGGGTGCTGCACGGGCGATGTTGCATGATCAGGGCCTACCCATTCACTTGTGGGCGAAGGCATGCAATATTGCAGTATATGTGCAGAACCATTGTCCTCACAAGATACTTGGCATGAGTACACCCGAGGAGGCGTTTTTTGGTAAGAGGCCTGATATTTCCCATTTGAGGATTTTTGGTTCACCTGTCTACATTCATGTGATGAAGGATGCCAGGAAGAAGCTGGAGCCGACTGCAGAGGTTGGGATATTTGTGGGGTACACTGATAAGCCCCACAACTATCGTGTGTATTTTCCAGACAGTCGCAAGACTGTTGTGCGACGGGATATCAAATTTCAGGAGGAGAGAGCCATGAAGTGTTTGCTTGAGAGGGACCCACACTTGCATGCAGATGAGGAGCTATTAGTTCCTAAGGATGAGCTTCAGGATGTGGATCAGCCACAAGAGGAAGTCCATGGAGTGGAAGAGACCACTTATGTAGCGCCAACCATCAGAGGGCGGCCTTGCTACGAGGAAGGTTTGAGCGGCGGCCAGATACGAGAGAGAGTTGGCAGGACCACCTACGGCACGAGCGTGAAACGAGAGACAATCACGGATGCGGCCTGTTTGGATACATGGCTCTTGTGAGAAAATGTGTCGTGACAGAGCCATCCTCTTTTGAGGAAGCTGTGGAGGACCCCGCATGGGTAGATGCCATGGTGGAAGAGTATGATTCGATTGTCAGAAACAGTGCATGGGAGATTGTCTTGAGACCAGAGGGGAAATTAGTGGTGGGTTCAAGATGGATCTACAAAGTGAAGCAGACAGCTGACGGGAGTGTGGAGAAGTACAAGGCAATATTTGTTGCCCGAGGCTTCACACAGATAGAGGGGATCGATTATGAGGAAACCTTTGCACCTGTCGCAAGGTATTCTTCCATACGGACGATCCTAGCTCTCTCAGCGCAGATGGGGTGGCACATTCATCAGATGGATGTGAAGAGTACGTTCCTCAATGGAGTCATTGAGGAGGAGGTGTACATAGAGTAGCTCGAAGGATTCGAGATCTTCATCAGCGATTCACATGTGTGCAGGCTCAAGAGAGCACTGTATGGGTTGAAACAAGAACCTCGTGCTTGGTACACACGGATAAACAGTTATTTCACCGGACTTGGATTCTCCAAGAGTGAGGCGGATCCTAACCTATACCAGATTGTGGTGGAGGGTAAGTTGCTGATCATTGTACTTTATGTAGATGATTTGATTCCGACGGGTGATGAGATGTTGATACTTTCATGCAAGGAGGATCTTGCTAGAGAGTTTGAGATGAAGGACTTGGGCCTCCTTCATTATTTCCTGGGATTGGAAATTTGGCAGCGCAGTGATGGACTATTTGTTTCTTAGGGTAAGTATGCCCGGGAGATACTGGAGAAGTTCAACATGCATGGCTGCAAGCCTGTTGATACTCCTCTTCCTAGAGGTTGGGGGAAGGAGGATGCTACTTCGGCGGAGGTAGTGGATGCCACTGTTAATCGACAGTTGGTGGGGTCGCTTATGTATCTAGTCAATACATTTCCCGATATATGCTATGCTGTTAACCAGCTGTCACAAGCTATGGTTAAGCTAACCAAGCTCTTCTGGAAGGCAGGCAGGCAAGCATGTATTGCGTTATCTTAGAGGCACATCGAGATATGGATTGTGGTACAGACAGGAGGATGAGGTGAAGCTATGTGGCTTCACGGATGTAGATTGGGCAGGGAGCCCAACGGACAGAAAGAGCACATCTGGAGGGATCTTCAGTATCGGGTCGACAGCAGTTTCTTGGTACAGCAAGAAGTAGAGATCCGTGGCACTCAGTTCAGCAGAGGCTGAATATATGACAACGAGTTTGGCTGCATGCGAGGCTATATGGATGAGGAAGATCCTGGTCGGGTTGTTCGGGTCACACTTGGAGCCTACTGTGATTTATTGTGATAAATAGAGTTGCATTAAACTCTCGGCTAATCCAGTATTTCATGATAGATCCAAACACATCGACATCAGGTACCATCATATCAGAGATTGTGTGCAGCGGAGAATCATGTTACTTTCATACATTCCCACGGAGGATCGGGATGCTGATATCTTGACGAAGGCGCTCACCAGGAGCAAATTCGAATACCACAGAGGCAGGATAGGGGTTGCAGATAATCCATATCTTGTTGAGAGGAAGTGTTGAGATTGCAACAAGATGATGAGCTTAGTGGAAAGGAGTCGCCTTCACTAAGTGGGCCCGCAGGCTATTTTTGGCGCAAAGTCTATTTTTAGACTATGTCTATTTTTAGACATATGGATCATGGTCTATGAGTTGCAGGATGCTATTTATGGATGATTGGTCGAATTGGTAAAAATAGATGGACCTCTATTTTTAGACATTGGGCAGTTTCTATTTTTAGACTGTCGAGCTAAAAATAGAACAGTCAAATATTATTAACCCTTAATAATATTTAGACTATAAACATTATCTTTTCCTCTTGGAGCACTTCAGTTTGATGCTTGGATGTGGCACATGCAGCTGACAAAAGGAAATACACTTTTCCTAAGGGTTAGTTGAGCTATTACATGGTTGACTTCAGTTAGAACTCAAGTGGCAGAGTTTGGTGGAGTTGATGAGACAGTTGGTGGAGTTGTGTTCGGTTTAACTTAGTTGAACTAGTCGTATTTAGTCTAACTGAAAAATACACTAGTGATGAGTGGTGTGAATTAATTATTAATTAATTCACTAATTATTAACTCATAAATCAACTAAAGAATACATCAGTTAACTGCAATGCATGGACAGTTCAGTGGAGACCAGTGTTAGAGGTGGGTGAAAGGGTGAATCTACTATCAGTTGTGACTATAGCTGTGCATGGGATTTGCACACACATTGATTGAGATTGCCAATGAGGATTGCGCAGTACAAGCTAGTGGGATTCGAACTTGGATCTCATCATTATTCATCTTGGATTGCGCAGTAGAGGCAGGCAGACTTGTGGAGGAGATTTGAACTTGTGACTTGTTCATATCCGAGCTAGTTTGTGTGTAGCAGTATGTGAGGCAGTAGAGCTCGTGAGGATCTTGTGCTATGTGCTGTTACATGTTCTCTATCATTATAATATACGATAGTTGGGGGTTTTCAAATCGTAAGTTTTTCCCATTACATACCGTAAGTTATATGTGTGCTGATTATGTTTTAATATGTACGCATGCGACCGTTCTATTTCGTTAAATTGATCAACTGTAAGATGTTACATATGCAAAGTGTGCTTAAATAGTGTGTAATCAGGATAATCTCAGTGAATAATTAAGCTATTATTCAAATTTCTACACTTTAAGCAGTAGACACTTGTTTAGGAAACAACTGGATGAACGACAGTTAATGGAATTCTTTCTAGTTGCTCCAATTTGCTTGATGACAGGAAAGAGAAATGAAACTTGGAAATAACTTTAGAAGAGTTCCTTGACTAAATGAAGTTGTTGACCAATGCACATAATGGATCAACACGTTGAGGCAGAAAAATCCAGAATATTCCCTACAAATAGTGCACATAGTGGGTCATCATGTTGGATAAAATATAAATATTCTTGAAATAATAATGGCATGAATTTCACATTAATAGACTTGGACATTGGAGGTGGTTTACTGTTTGCTGCTAGACCTTGTTTGGATGTTTGAATGACATTCTTTCTCGAAGTGTTGGATTAGTATGGAGCTTGGTGACTTCATGTTGTTGATGCATGAAGGGAGTTTGTGTGCTTGGAAGAGAGTTGGGTATTTCACCATGACAAAAACATCCCAAAATCAACATGAGCACACAAAATCCCTTGACATGTGAACTCTTGTGTTGAGGGAGTGGATATGTAGGTGTGGGAGTCCTTAAGGTGACACATTACCTTGGATATGCATTGTCCTTAAGGAACACATGACCTAGGAGATGAATTGGAGCTTAGGACCTTTGGAGCATTGTTGGAACTTGGGGAGTAGTGATCATGCCATGGAGGGCTTGCTTGTTAATCACTGTCACCTTTGATGCTAATACAAGTAATGTAAAGTATAGTGCTTCACATATATGGGTGGAGCTACTTGTTTCTTGCAAGTTTGCTAGTGGAATAGGTCCACTAAAGCCCCTTTACCTCTCATATAAAAAGAGGAAGGAGTGAGTTGTTATTATAGTCGATCATGCACTTATGCATATTCATTTCAAGCTTGGGTTAGGGACGTAAGAGTAGTCATACTCTCTCTCTCTCGGTGAAAATATATCTAAGTTGATGTATATGTTGGTGAAATTATATCTGAGTTGTGCTTTGCTCTATCTTCCTTACAAGGATTCCTTAAAAGATAAACAGATTGGTGAACATAAGTAACTAATCTGAACTGTAGCGAAAAATATGATATGAATCTGCTATTAATTGAGGTTCTAATACCAATTATGTGAGCCAACCCAAAATTCTGCTATTATAACTCAAATTTGAAATCCAAAAATTCCAGAACTAGATCTGAAATATAAAAAATAAAGCAGACCAAAAAACCAAACAGTTACAATTCGAGCGGTAGTCATGAAACTACTTAAGTCCTCCACTCGAATCTTGTATCTTTATCTGCATATGTTTTATAGAGAAACCATCACCATTTTTCTCCAGGGACTTTATTGGCTCAAAAACCTGTCAGTGTTTACAGTCAAGCTCAACGATAGTGAAACAAGCCATTCTCCATGGACATTTTCTGTTGTTTGGGACTAGTTGCTCTTTTATGAAACAAATCTAACAGTGTTTTCAATAACATTGTCAGATTATAGCTACTGAAACTATGTGGCTATAGTCATGTTTCATGATGGTTTCCTACTTTCTTTAAGCAATAGGCACTTGTTTAGGAAACAACTGGATGGATGAAAATTAATGAAATTCTTTCTAGTTGCTCCAATTTGGTTGATGACAGGAAAGAGAAATGAAACTTGGAAAGAACTTTAGAAGAGTTCCTTTACTAAATGGAGTTTTTTACCAATGCACATAGTGGATCAACATGTTGAAGCAGAAAAATCCAGAAGATTCCCTACAAATAGTGCACACAGTGGGTCATCATGTTGGATAAAATATAAATATTCTTGAAATAATAATAGCATGAATTTTACATTAATGGACTTGGACATTGGAGGTGGTTTACCGTTTGCTGGTAGACCTTGTTTGGATGTTTGAAAGACATTCTTCCTTGAAGTGTTGGATTAGTATGGAGCTTGGTGACTTCATGTTGTTGATGCATGAAGGAATTTTGTGTGCTTGGAGCAGAGTTGGGTATTTCACCATGACAAAAACATCCCAAAATCAACATGAGCACAAAAAATCCCTTGACATGTGAACTCTTGGGTTGAGGGAGTGGATATGTAGGTGTGGGAGTCCTTAAAGTGACACATTACCTTGGATATGCATTGTCCTTAAGGAGACACATGACCTAGGAGATGCATTAGAGCTTAGGACATTTGGAGGATTGTTGGACCTTGGGGAGTAGTACTAATGCCATGGAGGGCTTGCTTGTTAATCACTGTCACCTTTGATGCTGACACATGTCACGTAGAGTAGAGTGCTTCACATGGGTGGACCTAAATGTGTCTTTCAAGTTTGCTTGTAGTGGACTAGGTCCACTTGTTATTGTAAAGCCCCTTTACCTCTCATATAAATAGAGGAAGGAGTGAGTTGTTATTATAGTCAATCATGCACTTGTGCATATTCCTTTTCATACTTGTGCATATTTGTTGTGTGATACTTGAATTTCATAAATCTTGATTGCTATTTCGTTATCTATATCAATATATAAGAACAGGTTCATGGATTGTTCATATTTCTCAAACTGTGGAGTTGTTCCTTTCCTGTTGCATGTTCTTTTATATTGTTATGTTGTGATTCAAATTTCTAGTTGTGCTTTCCAGTTATTCTCCTACATAGTACATGCTTTGATAGATTATATCAAAAGTCTTACCAATACGATAACATTGATTGTTGTATGTGGACATTTTTGTTCAGGATGGTCCATTACAAAATCAAGATGAGGAGCTGGATCATGCAATTGCACTTTCTCTTTTTGAAGAACTAACCAAACTAGATGGTATACGATGGCAGTTTCATTTTTTTACAATTATTTTTAGTTTAATTATATCATTTAGCTCGATGCTTTTCATATATTCAACTAAAATTCTGTTGCTTAACAAGACTTTGTCATTTCCATGTTTTAGTGAAACTGTTTATGGTTTGATACTCTCATACAAACTTTATCAAGTTACATGCACCGTTGTTAGAAAAAACAAGAGAATTTTGCTCGCCATGACTATCTTTCTTTGTCATTGTTGACTTAAGAAAGTATTTTAGCTAAGAAACTAGTTTCAAGGTTATGACATAGCTTGTCATATAAATTGAACAGAAGTTATATCCAAAATGTTAACTTGTAAACTAATTAGCTGGTTTTAGGCTTTCCATTTAAAATCTACTTCAGTTTGAACTTTGAACGAGTTGTTCCATAGACTTGAATATTAAGAGATTTTGGTGTAAGGATTAAAAATTAGACCATAAGGCCTCTCAATTATTCATTTATTTTATTTGAATATAACATTTACTATTAAATTAGAACCACTTGGCACAAATACATCATAGATCAAGATCATACTTTGTAGAGTGTCGTAGAATAAAAATAGGAGCAAGGACACTGAATTCTTTCAATTTTCCTGGTTCTTATTCCTTTGGTGTATCTTTGCACCTTTAGGGGAAATTGCTAGTTTAAAGTATAATTCTTTAAAGGGTGCTAGATCAATGGAAGAGCACCTGCTTTACAAGTAGGTGGTTGGTGGTTCGATTCCATCGTGCCCTGATATTCATAGGGAATGACGAAGATTAGTTTTTGGTGACGGATGCTCTTTTGACCATCACCAATGAGCTTATGGTGACATTTTTCGACCCTCACCAAAATATGAAATGGTGACGATCAATGAACGCCACTATATATACGCATCAATAGTGACGACCATTAAAGGTCTGTTACCATAAATCGTTGTTGTTGATATGAAATGGTGAGGGTCACTGTTTGTTATTATAGTCATTATTCGTGATGGACCTTGATGCCACCAATGAATTTATGGTGATAGTCAATGAACATCACCATATATATGCACCAATAGTGACAACCATGAAAGGTCCATCACAAAAAATCGTTGTTGTTCATATGAAATGGTGACGGTCACTATCTGTCATTATAATCAATATTCGTGATGGACCTTGAATGTCACCACAACACATACTTTCGGCGATGCCACCTTTGGTGACGTTTAGTTTTTTGGTGATGGAGGCTATTGTCCGTCACCATTGCTCATATGAAATGGTGGCGATCATTATCCATCACTATAAATTATTATTAGCGATGGACCTTGAATGTCACCACAACACCTATACTTTCGGCGATGCCACCTTTGGTGACGTTCAGTTTTTGGTGACGAAGGCTCTTTTGACCCTCACCAATGAGCTTATGGTGACCATTTTTGCCCCTCACCAATGTGATTTTTTCTTGTAGTGTATTGGTATCCATTTCTCTTTCAATTGGGACACTATGTCCATTACATTAAACAAAATGTCTAATTTCACAGACAAATATTTCAAAAAATACAATGCCTTGCTTTGATATCCAAACATAGTTATCATCATTCTTTGTTTGAACTGCTGTCACTGCTAAAGCTACTTCCACATAAAAATAAACTGAAATGAGTATATATACATTGGTGAGAATAATGAAATTTGCAATATTAAATAATATACATCAATGTAAATCGAAAAGAAAAATGACGTACCATAGCAACAATTGACTCATAAACTATAGACATTCTTTCAAAACCATGTACCATGCCATCTTTCAAAATTTCATCTGTTGGCGCAGTTCCATACTTTGTTTCCTGCAAGTTTTATACCCCATAACAAATCATATATTTAATATAAAGATTTTTTTGTTCTATTAATTATAGACGGAGCTAAGTAAAACAAGATTGATAGATGCTTACAAATTCCACAATTAATTTCTGATATGCCAACATATATTCACAACGCATATTTAACCCAATTTCAATCAATTTGTCTAATGGTTTTTGTTTGTATGTTAGCACCTGTTTGAAGACATTCAATGATGATTTTTGTAAAACAACTTAAAAAATACAAAAATGAAATATAGTTAAGTTGTTATAAGGAAGTAACAATTACTCACAAACTTAGATATCAACCTTTTTCTTCCTTGTCGTTCTGTTTTATGTGTTGAATGGGTTCCATTTTCTTTTCTTTTATGCAAGAAAATACTTGAAAATAAATATTTAATGCTAAATTGTTTATTTATTGTACCTAATGATTGAAAAATTCAATGATTCCATATTACATTTGAAGCACGTTGTTGTTGAGATGGCTCCTCATGCAATGCAATTTTGTCCATTTCTTTGACCATCCCCTTGTACACCTTTTTGGACATTCCTACTGGCATATTTCTGATATCATCTCGTTCATCTTTTGAGATTTTCATAATCTTCTTAAAAATGTAACATCACAATAAATTATTTAATTTTTATATTGATATATGAAAAGTAAATATAACAAAAGTGATATTTATAAATAATTCTAGACAAACATTTAAAGGAATATTACTTTTTCATTCCTCATTTTTTGTTGTTGTACGTTTTTGCTATTAAAAGTCTGACATGTCTCATTGACCAATTCTCTGGAAACTCTTCCTGTAGTTTAGATAAAATTTGGTTCTTGGAATCATTGGATTGGTTTTTGTATTGTAAGTGGAAATAACGTCTATACATTTGTTCCACTAGATCCCTCAAACTTTTGTAAAAAATTTTCCCCCTTTTTTTAACCTCCAACGCCACTCCAGATTAGCTAAGGAGAAATTCATTTTCATTTACATGTTCTATTTTTTTTCTTTTCTTAGAACAACATTCATTTTCTGAGTTTTTGGTCCCTGTAGAACATTAAACAGATGTGAATTAATAGACTGTTTGACACATGTTATCTAATAAATTTAAGTATATTATTAATGAAAATTAAAAAAAGAAACTCATATTGGATCGATAGTATTTTTTCATTCACCTGATTCATCCTTTTGCAATTTTTCCATCAAGCTTTTACGCTCTTTTGGTCCTAGATCAGAAATAATCTTATCGAGCTTCATCATTTTGTGGCTCTGCATGATACATAGTAAACAATACATATTAGTTAAACTTACATATAGTTCAAAAATAATATTTTTTGTAAAGAATTTACAGAGAACTTGCCTTTTTTTCTTTTCTTGATGTGTTATCAGTATTTTTGTTACTTGATCTCTTCTCAGTCATTTCTTTATCAATCTGAAACCTGTACCATATCATTCATTAATATATTTATAAATAAATTGTCAAATTTCCAGGTAAAAAATAAATCTCAAGAAACCGGTGCGCCTTTCATGATGTACGCACCGACGTCGGTGCATGGGGGTATTATAAACGCACCGCACAAACAGTATAATAGACTGTACAGTGCTATGCTCGTAACATAGCGCACCAGTGCCCTATTTTAGATATGGCGCATTGATTTAAAAAAAAAAATGTTTTTAAATATTTTATTAAACAATATTTGTGCGGTGCGCTATGTTACGCAGGGCGCACCCATTAAAAAAAAATGCATTTTTTTCAAAAATTCACGCAAGGGTCGACATGGATTGGGATTCGACTATGCAAGTCATCCCATGGGTTGGATGTCAATCTAAAATGAAAAAACCTAATTCTAAAATCACAAAAACAGGGAGAAGAAAGGGTAGAAACAAAAAAAATGAAGGGTTTAGGGTAAAAATGGATAAAACTGCAGAAAAAGTAAAAAAACTGCAGAAAAAGTAAAAAAACTAATCAAATTTAATCACGAAATCAATTGAAATTCTATGCTACAGGGTTTTAATCACCAGAGGTTTGGATTCTGATTGTCTGAATACTTTTTTTTGGACGTATTTCGCTGCTCCACAATGCTCTCGTGCTCTCTTGCTCCAAGTATGTCTCCTGCAAATCTTTGGTTGAAAATTTTAGCAAAAATAGTGAAATAATGAAAATTGTTTAGTATTTAAATAATTTTTTTTGTGAAATAAGATTTTTGAAAATATTTTGCTGCCCATTTTTCAATTTGCTGCTTTTTTTTCATTTAAAGAAAATTGAGTTGCACTTTTTTTATTTGCGATTATTTGTCACTGGTGCGTCCATTGGTAACACGGCACCGGTGCATAGTAACTAAAACGCACTGGTGGGGAGTAACTAGAATGCATCGGTGCGGTTATATGTACATTAGCACTGATTTGCGGTTGAGGCACCGAAATTAATTTTACTTGTGTACACCAAAATTAGACATGTTGGAAATGTACATTTTGCTGTGAAAATATTTGGGTCATTTCTTTTCAAAACTACACCTCTTCTTCTTTCAGAAAAAGAAACTTGAACCTTTCCATAACCTGCAACAAGTTGAAAAGGTGCCCGATGATCTGCTTGCTGACCCATGATCTGTTTGCTCATTTGTAAGTTCCTCCTCCATCTTGGCATCCAATTTCCTCTTTTCTCCTTTGTGCTTTCTATCTTGATCTTAACAAAATTTATACAATCTCTGTTTTACGAGAAACTGACCTTGAATGTTCTGGGAACAATGACAACGAGTCCTTCATTCTGCATTTGTTAGCAGAATAAGACCGATTTTCGACTAGACGATGCAATTATTACATGTGGAGGCAATGGTTTCCCATAGAAAATGAGTATAGGGTTGAGCAGAGGAAAGACATTGCAAAATGGGCTATTACATTAGTTTTTCCAATGGGAAACCGATTTGCAGGTGGAAATATCGTAGCTACAGGTATCTATGCTTTTCTTCCCACAGAAATGGTCACTAGATTTCCATTTATAATACAAGCAGACTTTTTACTGGTTTCATCTAGAGAGAGCATAATTTTCAATAACAAATGGAACCAGGGAATCCTTGAGTGTATCCCATTCGTATTTTTTTCGGCATTTCGTTCTTTGATAAGTGCTAATTCACCTATACTTTCAAAAATTTGGATTTTTGGGTACCTTCCATGTGATATTCCTCGTTATCCATAGGACCACAGCTCAGAAAAGTTAGAGATGCCATTCAGGTTCAATTGAAAGCCGAAGATGTGATTTTATGTGACCTTAGCTTTGCTGGTAAAAGTTTATGTAAGCCAACCGAAGCTTGGACAATACTCCCAGCTGCTTCTAAAAAAATTCTGGAGAATCTTTCCCTTCATGGGACCTACCAGCCCAATCAACAACATCAATTGATCTTTCCTTGCTGTCCTTAAGGGAATGAGAATCCTTCCCTTCATGGTGCCTCTTGGCTTTATCGACTACCTCGATTGATCTTTCTCTACTATCCAATATTTCCCTGCCATCCTTGTAAGAATGAGAATTGTTAGCTTCATGTGATCTCTTAGCCCGTTCAAGAGACTCAATTGATCTCTCTCTAACATCCCTTAGCAAATATAACTCCTTGCTTTCGAAGGACCGTTTCACCTTGCTAGTCGCCAGAGTGTCGACAGGTATTTCTTTGCCATCAACTCTGCTCTCCCTTTCTCCATCATGGGACCTCTTAACCCTATCGCCGACCTTAATCGAATGCTCTCTGCCATGATCAAGAAAATACCTACCCTCGTGACCAGTCCTCTTAACCCTATCGTCGGTCTCAACCGAGCTTTATCGACCGCCCTTCTTAGATTTTTCATAATTATTTTCTCCTTTTGTACTCTGTCGAGCTCTGTAGCCGCCTGCATCCCTGTAAGCATCTTTGTCCATCTTTCTGTTTGAATCACTCATTTTCTCTATTATAAACTTCTTAGCCGAAATTCAAACTCTCGTCTTTTCAAACCCTCATCTCCTTAGAAAAATTCTTGCCTGCGATTCGAACCCTCCGCTGCTCCAATACTGCACTTTAAATAATAATTTTTCTTTCTTAAAAAATATATTTCAATGACATACCTGGTTCGCGCGAGGTTTTATTTAACCCTGTTCCGGTGCACGGGGTTTTATAGGCGCACCGATGCGGTTTTGTAAGATCACAGTTTATGTTTTGGAGCGGTGTTTTATGACGCACCAGTGCGGAAGAGTTGTAAAGCACCGATGTGCTACAGTAATAAGATGCACCGATGCGGGTTATGATGATAAGTGCACCGGACGAAAAACCATGAACCTCTGCTAGAAATGGCGTACTGTATAAAGTTCTTTTTTTTTGGTATGTAAGATCATAATAAAATAATGATAATTCTAAAGTACATGAATTTATTTGCATTATTTTCTAAACTTTATTATGTTACAAAAATTCATATTATTCTAGATTTATTATTTTACAATTATTTACAAATTTACAAATTTAAAATTTTTAATAAAATCATTTCACATTAATACAATTAAAATTTTCACATTAATACAACTAAAATTTTACAAATATTTTACATACAATTACAATTGAAATTAGAATTAGAATTAGAATTAGAATTACAATTTTACAATTTCACATACAATTACGATTAGAATTAGAATTACAATTTTAGAATTTTACATACAATTACAATTACAATTAAAATTTTACAAATATTTTACATACAATTACAATTACAATTTTAGAATTTTATATACAATTACAATTTTACAATTTGTCATATATACAATTACAAGCATTTCACAATAAATTAAATATTACAATTACAATTAAAATTTTACATTAAATATTTTACATACAATTATAGTTAAAATTACAATTACAAATAAAAATACAATTTTACAATTTTGCAGACAATTTAAATTTCAATTTCAATTACAATCATGACATAATATTTAATAAATATCATGGTCATTTAATATTAAATTAATTAATAAACATCACGATCATGATAACCATCGTACAAACATCATATTCAACTAAAAAACACATTCAAATTCACTAACATCATCGTGATCATGATCATCTAACAAAACACAATTAGCATTGTATAACATCATCACAACACAAACAGCAAATATACATCTCATGTGAAATAACTGTTATCACATACACATCTATCTGCAAGCTGCACATTAAATGAACATATCTAACATGACCTAACAATATACACATCATGATGATCACCAACATGTAAATTAAGTACAACTGCAACATGAACATAAAATACATTGACCATATAATATATCTAACTGAATAATGTTAAAAATATACAATTGTAATATAAATGTCATGGATTAGTTGGTGGTACAACATCAATAGCAGTACTACTCGAGGCCTGCTCAGTCAATGGTGTAGCCTCGACGGTCGATGGTCCAGCCTGCTCATGATCATGGGTACTGCTAGATGCTAAAGGCTGCTGACTGGACATGGCCGATGGTCGAGCCTCATCTCCATGATGACTGCTACTAGATGCTAGTGGTGGCTGGTCATTTGGCGCAGCGCGAGGTGAATGATCATGAGATGATGAGTCACTGCTCGCGGATTGTCGATCACGTGCTGCGTCTTGACCATGCCTATAACGTGCAACGAACCTCCTCAGCTATGTAACTAAGGTTGTAGCTCCTACAACATGTCGCATCAGGCTTTACATGTCATGCGACATGCGTCTCCACATCTGTAAAAGCCTACCATCGGCCTGTATGTTTTTCATATGAGTAGGCCTGATGCCCGCCTCAAAAAGAAATGCAGTGAGTTGGTCACTCAACTCCATCCTGTATCTATTTTCAAGCCGACCGCGCCTAGCAAAAGGCGGTACCGGCGCACCAGCAGGGGAATGTCTCTACACCAGCCTCCTGATGATCCTCGACATCTGGCATGCCTTGATCATCATTAGGATCCACACCTGGATCATGTGGTGGTGCTGACATGTCCTTGCCATCAAAAGACCCAATTTATGCAAAATATATACAAGTACACAACAATAATTAGACAATTTCATTAGACAATTTAATAAAAACAAGTTAAATAACATGTTATAATAAATTTAAATAAAACAGTAATATTAACTCTATCATCTGGCAACTCATCATCTATGAAGAGGATGTAGGCACACCCTCGCCAATCCAATCCAGCATAAGGACAGGGGACCATAATGAAGGGATGCAGCTTGTCAACACTGGCTAGCAACTCCAGTGGATCATCTGCCCCCACATGTGCATTCGTGCCTCGAACATCTATCTACGAGGCTGCCGAACAAAAGTAGGCATCGTCTCTGGAAACCTCTCAAAAAATAAACAAAAAATCTCTAAAGAAAAAGGGAAGTTGAACCTCCCTTGTGCATGAGCATGACATCTATCTAAGGCTGTACAGAACTGCCACAAAAAAATGGCAGATCACTTGACAAGTTGTGGCTCATGTACTAAAGAATCAACATAATATAAAAGCGAGAAACTAATGCGTTTCCCATCACTGGTGTTGTGTGAAATGGTCGAAATCAGAAGTGAGAGGAGCTTCACCTCCTCACTACCAAATGCACCAATATGTAGCTGACCTCCAGCGACCTGAAAATATGAAGGAGACAGTAAATTTGCTCCAATGTATCTCTGGGAGTACACTAACTGACTCCCTGCTACATAGCCAACTGGAACCTCTGGGAACAATTGAAAATCCACCCCTCTCCTCGATAGCCCTGTAATGAAATATATGTCCTCCTCAGTGGGAATGTACCACTGGTTAGGACCAACCTGGAAAGCCTGTTGGTGGGCATTCCACCTGCAGATAAGATGTCTCAAAAGCACGCCATGGCCCTTTAGGGAAGTAGCCTCCTCATAGCACTTGAGGAGGGCTACTTGCCTTAGGAGCCCCTCGGTAGCTTCTGTAATAGGGAGAGGGTATGCATATCTCTCCCTCTCTCATGCCTCCCATAGGCGAACCATGTCATACTGCTCCGCCTGTTGTTGTTGTTGTTCCCCCTCTTCTCCCTGAATGATTGACATATTAAATATTTTTTTAAAACTAAATGAGACATGTATTTAGGAATATACATATATAATTTTTTTTGGAAAAAAAAAATAGTCGGTGTGCCACAAAAAATAGTCATGCACCGGTACCAGTGCGTATTTTTTTTTGTCGCGCACCGGTGGTGGTGCCCCAGATGACATTAAACTCACCGTAGGTGGTGCACCTGAAAATTTTCAGAGCCCTATTGACTATGTACGGTGTTAGGAGTGCGGTGCGCTGACAAAAATATACGCCCCAGTGCGTATAGTTGGGTCTGCACACTGACCTCCTGACTTCATTACATAGTCAACGGTATGGTCTTTTACCAGGCTGCATCGTTGACCCTGCAGACACGCCGAATGCGGTGCACTGAAAAACATAGTCACCTCGGGGTGGATATTTCTGTCAACGCACCACGTTTCCGCTATTCCACATGGTCAACGGTGCGGTCGGCTAAATGACCATACCACAATTTTTTTTTTAAATTTTAAAATAATGTGGCACAACTTTCGGTACTGCCCCGCACACGGTGCAGATATCGTTAGCACTGGTTGTGGTGCAGCTTGCAAATTTTATAGGCAGCATCGCTTACCGATGTGAGCTAAACGGCTCGAGCGTACCGCGCGATATTTTTTTCTTCTTCTTCTTTTAAATGGTTAATTTTAAGGTTATTTGAAATTCTAATCTGCTAAAAATCTTAATTATGGAAAAACAAGAAAAATACCTATACATTTGGCTGTCGAGGAGGTATATTGGATGTAGAATTTGCAAAATAAAATTTGCCCACCGTTTTGCAAAATTCAAGCTGGAGATTGGTCAGAAATGCACAACAGCAATGCGTGCAATGGGAGCACTAATGTCAGGGCGGCTCATACAGGGATAAATTGCACTGGTGCTTGAGAGCTCTGGAGCACTGAGAAAAGTGAAAAATGCGGTTTTTTGGCCGTATTTTTTTAATATTTATTTAACCCTGTTCCGGTGCGGGGGTTTTATAGGTGCACTGGTGCGGTTTCTTAATACCGCACTGGGCGGTTTATGTTTTGGCACGATCTTTTATGATGCACTGGACCGAAAGAGTTGTAAAGCACCGGTGTTATATAGTAATACGACGCACCAAGTGGGTGTGTATGGAGAGCACGGTGTCCGGTGTGGCAATGTTTTGTGCGCACCGGTGCTTTCTATTGTTGAGCGCACCGGTGCGGTTTTGGATGAAAGCGTACCAAATGAAAAACATCCGTAAAAACCTGCTCTAGTAACCTCCACTAGAAACGGATGTATGGGGTATTTTTATAAGGGGTTCCTCAAAAAAATTCGCTAGAGGGTCTTTTCCTTGTAGTGCAACGAGCAACGCATCCACAGGAAAAGGCTAGAAAATGTGTAGAGGTAGACTTTTAAGGGTTTTACAGAGCTTTTCTCCAATTCCAAGACTTGATTTAGGAACATTAAGGTTTTTGACTTCTAAGGGAACATGATAGAGGTGGTGATAGACCTATATAGAAAGTCAAATTTCACGGAGACAAAATAACATGTAACATATTGCCCCCTAAAGTGCGAAGTCTAAGGTTATTCTGAAAAGTGAAGTGCTTTATTATTTCGAGGATTGGATTAGAGACACCAGTCGAAATCCTGTAAAAAAATTCAATGCAAATATATATATATATATATATATATATATATATATCATCACTGAGGTAGGTATTCCCATACTCAAATCAAAACTAACTAAATGTTCTGGTACAAATATGGTTTCAATATTACACTACTACATTTGGGGGAAATTCCGACACTTGGTTCCGACGCTTTTGACCAAATGTCGGAAATTTCTCCAAATTTTTTCAATCCCGACCGAAGCCGTCTCTATACCGACGTTTATATAAAAGTGTCACAATACCGATACTTAGACAAAGTGTCGCAATTGCGACGTTTGGAGGAAGACGTCGCAATTGCGACACTATGCCCCAAAGCGTCGCTATTGCGACGACTGCCTCCAAACGTCGCAAGTGTGACACAATGTCTAAGTGTCGCAATTGCGACGTTTGGAGGCATTCGTCGCAATAGCGACGCTTTTTCCACCGTCGGTATAACGACACTTATATGCGCGCTACATAAAAATACAAAACTTATATGCACGCTACATAAAAATGATTTTATTAAAAATACAAAACTTATATCTGTCGCAATAGCTACATTAACATTTGATATCATGCACGCATTCGCCCTCCGCTCTTGCAAAACAACATTCGCCCTCAGCTCTTGCAGAACAACATTTTCCCTCAGCATTCGCCCTCAGCTCTTGCAGAACAACATTCGCCCTCAGCATTTGCCCTGAGCTCTTGCAGAACATCATTCGCCCTCAGCATTCGCCCTGAGCTCTTGTAGAACAACATTCACCCTGCATTCACCCTCAACTCTTGTAGAACAACATTCACCCTCAACTCTTGCAGAACAACATTCGCCCTCAGCTCTTGCAAAATGGCAAGTTCTTACTGCAGGCCCTTCCTCCTATAGTAGGGTTGACTCTATTTGGTTTTTTTTGGTCAATTCCATTGGATTGTGTTAGGCTGTAGGGTTCTCTCTAGATGTCAAGAATCAAGATTCAATACCCTCTATTATCTTCATCACCCAATACAAGATTTAAATTTTTCCCAAAGAAACGCTTATTAATTTGGCAACCATTATTTCTCCCTGCTTTTAAAACCCTACATTTAAATGAAAACAAGCATTGCATTTCAACTACAAAAATCTATTAGTGTTCAAATGTACATGTGTGCATCACTTGTGTAGGGTATTCCTTTTCCACTTTCACATTATCCAAGAATGTGTGCAGTATAGTTCATATTTTTTGTGATTTAGATTATCTTGAAAAAGGAAAGGTAAATTATTTCCATGGAAAAAGAAGGTTTTCCCTTTTTACTACTGGAAATGGTACAACAAAGTTCCATTTCTACCCGAAACTCCTATGAAACAGGAACCAAATAAAGGCCATGTCCTCAATGGACATCATTTGGCTTTGAAAATGGCCATTGCACCGTGCTGTTTCTTATATTACATCACGATAGTTTATTAGGTCATTTCTTGTTTCTTGAGATGAAAAACAACCAAAGAAATCGTGAAGATCCTTTCAAGAAATAAATGGCCATTTCTCAATCATATCTCAACTATTTTTTATTTTATTCAGTGGTTGCTTAATTTGAGAGAAATTTGACACTTTTATAAGGAATATAACATAAAAACACAAAATGGGAAGGAATTGATGAGGTAGATGTCCTTTAGTTGTTGTTAATTAAGAATTGATAATACACGATGCATGTTCTATACTACAAACTAGATTCCTTCCTGGAGTTAGGATACAGAGTATTGAATCAAAGTTGTAGTTTCTAACTTCTTGTATTGGTTCATCAATCTTGAAATTCAAACATTGCATGTCTTCATTGCTTCATGTTTGAATAATTTGCATCATATCGTACAATAGGAAATTAGGAATTATGATTATTATTAATTTATGGATCTGTTAAGTTACTTTTAAGTTTGCATGGTTTAGTGTGAAATTATTCTAGCATGCCCCTAGGCCCAGGTGAAGGAATGCCAAGGACTAAGAACCCTAGTTTTTAAATGGTATTGTTTCTTATACCAAAAAACCCCTCAACATCACTTCTTATTAGTTCTTAACAATAGTGTTGTAAACAATTTGAGAATTGATATAGCAAAATATCGCACTTCTCAAGATAAAGTCCTAAAGCTAAAGTGTGATACCATGTGTAATTCAATAGGCCCATTGTCACCTCACCAACCTCTTTTCACTTCGGGCTAGCTCTCCTCCAACTCAAGGGGGGTTCTCCCTAGTAGATGTTAGGGATCTAATGGCCCAACCAAACCAAGTCAAGATCCCCCTAACTCTCTATGTTTACTACTATCAATCAAAATATTGAACAATAGGGTCAGACATGCATCTTGAAGATAAAATTTCCAGGGTATTTTTGCGTAATTTCAAAGGGAAAGTCCCCAAACACATATAATCAAGGAATTATAACGTGATTTCAAACATTAAATATCAACAAAATAGTTTAAAGGATATTGAAAGGAAAAAGGTGATGGAAGATAGAAAGTGCCTTACTTAAATGCTCTAAGGATTTTTCAATAGTTGCTCCAAAAGCTTCACTTCAAGGCCCTTCAAGATCGTATCCAAAAATGCTATACCATCAGCTTCAACAATGTTGCTCCAAAAATTTCCTCAAGGTCTTCACAACAAGTTTACTAGAAGTTGCTCCAACAATATATTCAATAAGGTCTTCATTGTCAACTTGTCTCTTGTTTGGGGGCCTTAATGTGCAATGACATGTTTCCAGGACTAAATTCAATGCAAGGCATATTTGAAACTCTAACTCTGTCTTCCGGTGTCTTATTAGAAATTATTTTAGTTTTCATTTTGTATTTTCAAGTTAGATATTGTTTTCAAGTTTTTACATTTATAATTTTATTGCAATGTGGCAGACTAATCAGGGCAGTACAGGAACAACCCCGAGACGGGATGATCACGGAAAAAGGCCAGCGGAAGAACATATAAAGTGCCAACATTGCTTTATCTTAAGGTATTTTAGTTATTTACATAATTGAAATAATATTAATTTTGTTCAAATATGCAGACACCTAACCATGGTATGCCTGATGATTCCCTCTTTGAGGAAGAGCTTTCTTCATCCCTATCTCCAGTGTTCTTGTTGCGAAAAAAGGTACGAGATGCAAGGTCGGAATTTAATACTTTGATAGATGCGCCTCAAACACCTGAAACAGAAGAGAGGATTAAAAAACTTATGAGCCAGCTAGAAACATATCAGGTAATAATAAAAAGTCAAAAGGATATTTTTTTTGTTATGCATGAGATGAATTGTGATAGTTTGATTTTTAATTTTTACATTGACTAAAATAACAAAAAGTTCTTTTGTATGTAGCGTTTTCTGGAACTTGCTGAACCCGGTGTTGGTGGTAGTGGGACACAAGGGCAAGAGATTGCCCAACAACCCTCTCGTACACCTTCTACTCCTTTAGGTGCCAACCAAGAAACACACCCTGCCCAAGCAGACACCCAGCCAATCGCTGAACGTGTTGGCAATGATGAGGCTGATATGACCAACTACATTATTGTGTTTCCTGGAGCTACACGTGTCAGCTCCACAGGGACCATTAATGGCACGTTGTTGGTGAATGATGAAGGTGTCCCTATAAAGCACGTACAACTCCCAGGTAAATTTTTATATTTTAACTATTTCATGTAATTTATCTAAAACATATTTATCATGATTTTTATTTTTAAATTAATGATAATATCTTTTTTTTTCTTTTTCTGTGTAGGAAACAATGAGTTCTATAGGTTTTTGGAGAGCCATGCGTTGGTAATTTTTGGCCCAACCATACGCACAAGGTGGAATTCCCAGAATTCCAACCTGAAAAAAGAACTTCTAGATTATCTAGAAGCCTTTTTTGGGGTCAGCACATTTGACAGAACAGCGGTGGCTCGAGTAGCCGGAAAATATTTGAAATATACCAGGGACACCTATAGGACACAATTGCAATTTAACCCTAGATACGAGCGTCCTCTCACAGTTCTAGAGAGTGAGTGGAGAGCACTCATCCATGATGGAAAAGAGAAAAGGGCAAAGAAAGAAGGAAAAATGCCAACTGGACCCGCAAGGTAAATTACAACTTTAATTCAATAGCTTTAATTTTCTCTATGTCTAAAATAAAAGTGTGCTACGTCATATCTGACTTCAATCTTTTGATGCTAGGTTTTCTGACACCTCAAAGGAAACCAAAGCTAGGATTGAAAAAAAGGGCCATCACAAGCTAGGCCAGGGCGGCTACTTGAAATTAGCCGCAAGAATTGTACTTAAGTAGCTAAACATCTTATAATTAATTGTATCGCCTTCCAACTTTTTTGTAATCCTATCAAATATGATTAAAAATACACAATCATGTGTAATGTAGGGTGATGACTTCGGAACAGAAACTACAGAGGAAGATTAAAATATCGCTTTCCATTTCGGCTATCAAGCCGTAGTTGAACGTCGCAAAATCTTGGGGCAGGTCCCAAGATCCAGAATGCCTGATAAGGTAAAACATTAACCTTTCAATATGTTTGTTTTCGTCCATAAATTTAATTTCTAACAACTTTGTTTAAATCAGGGGAGAATCACTACCGACGAGGAAAATAACCCAGTTTTAGAGCCAGATGTAGATGATCCTCACGTGCAACTTGATCATTGTAGTGGGGACCAGGCCGACAATGCTACTATCAGTGAGGGCCGTGACGGTAATTAATTTCCACTTATAATTTTTTCTAATTATACCTTGATGGTTGTCCTTATAACGTTTTTTTTTTAAATGACAAAGAATGTTTCCCTTGAGGATCTTACCACCAGAGAGGAAGATAGGGCAACAGTCCCAATGGCGACAACTGGTGCACTAGGTAAATAATCTCATTGCAATTTTTTTTATTAATATTACCGAACTAGTTCAATGATATTTAAAAACTGACAATTAAAATTTAATATTATCTGTTTTTGTAGGCGATGGCCCGTCACTGGATGAGACCAGACATCATGACTACACAACTAGGTCAGCGGCAACAACTGGTGCACTAGGTAAATAATCTCATTGCAATTTTTTTTTTAATATTACCGAACTAGTTCAATGATATTTAAAAACTGACAATTAAAATTTAATATTATCTGTTTTTGTAGGCGATGCCCCGTCACTGGATGAGACTAGACATCGTGACTACGCAACTAGGTCAGCGGCGACAACTGGTGCACCAGGTAAATAATCTCATTGCAATTTTTTTTATTAATATTACCAAAATAGTTCAATGATATTTAAAAACTGACAATTAAAATTTAATATTATCTGTTTTTGTAGGTGATGCCCCGTCACTGGATGAGACCAGACATCGTGACAACGCAACTAGGTCAGCGGCGACAACTGGTGCACCAGGTAAATAATTTCATTGCAATTTTTTTTATTAATATTACCGAACTAGTTCAATGATATTTAAAAACTGACAATTAAAATTTAATATTATCTGTTTTTGTAGGCGATGCCCCGTCACTGGATGAGACCAGACATCGTGACTACGCAACTAGGTCAGCGCCGACAACTGGTGCACCAGGTAAATAATCTCATTGCAATTTTTTTTATTAATATTACCGAACTATTTCAATGATATTTAAAAACTGACAATTAAAATTTAATATTATCTGTTTTTGTAGGCGATGCCCCATCACTGGATGAGACCATACATCGTGACTATGCAACTAGGTCAGCAGTGTGGGTCGAAAGGCACGAAACAAGAGCAAAGCACGATGATATTGATGATGTAATTAGGAGCTTTAGAAATAGGAAGAAGAAAAAGAAAATTTGATAATGTAAAATATTGTATTATTATAAGACAAACATTACCATACTTGGAACGTTTTTTGCGTTATATAAAAAACTCATTTATCATACTATTTTTATGTCAAGAATTAATTGCAATGTTTCCTTGCGTACTTTTTGTTGAATTGTTTTTTTACTAGTTATTGAATATTTTTTTTTTATGCTCATGAAAGTAAAAAATGAAATATAGATTGGGTATTGGGGAATTGAGAGTGATGTGAGGGGGGGGGAGGGGCCATAAGAGCTTCCACCTTCACGTGGTTGGCCCTGGTTAGTAGAGAATAATTTATTGGAGCGATTTAATCTTGGAGCAAACCTCCCTTGATCCAGCGTAGCAACAAAAAAGTCACTGTTGACTTAGTTGCTACTCTTTCAGATCGTGGGAGGCTTGTTCCAAGTTCATGCGACTCCAATAAATTGTTCTTGAAACGAAGAGGAGCTTATTCAGGCATGTTTTGACATTTTCAACATATGTTCTAACATTATCATAAGAATGCATCTTAGAGTAAAAAATACTACATCAATTACTTGTATTTATTGTATATATAATGATGGATTTTGATTGACTTGGCAGTGCAGGTACAAATCCTCTTGCATCATGAGCAATACAAATTGTCAACCAGGGTCATGTCCAGGATATTTTTTCTTGTGCGCTTGACCAGGTTCGTAATGTCACATTTTGTAAGTTCCTTTACAGTTCATAATTCAATATTAACCTTGTTCATGATTATTATCTAGGTTTTTTGTATGTGTTTTTTCATCTATTTGATTGTAAGCAACTCTGCATGTTTCCTGTTGTTCACTATGATTTATCCCATTACCACTCCCAGGATGAATCCGACTTTATTGTTACATAGGTTACTTTATTGTTACTATGATTTCTCCATTTACGATTTCATAGGTTACATCATGTAAATTTGTCAATCTCAGGTTGGTGATGAGCTTTAGTTATCCAGATTTGGGGCTTTTCTGATATTTTCTCCCTCATGTCATTCCTGCATCACCTCGTTGTTTGAGCATGCCAATTGTCTACCACTCGTACCAATTGGCACATGTCAATCTCTGAGTGGTGCCACATTTCACGTATTTCAGTGAGAGTTTAGGGTTTCTCTAACATAGCTTCATAAATCCGATTCAATGCCTGCTTGAATATTGTCACATAATACTCATGGTTTGGATTGATGAGCATGTTATGAATGGTTGTTTGATTCATAAGAACCACTCATATAGTCATCTTGAGATATTTCAGAAGTTTTCTCGGGTTTCCTTTTTCACCGTTTCTAGTGGGTGGGATGGTGTGGGGTGATCCATCAATACTCATGCTCTTGTAGTAGGGAATTTGTTTTTGGGTATATAAAGGAGCATTTGATGTAGATATCCCATTGGATGCATTCATAGATGGGCACGAGAGGTCAAGAATTTAAATTAAAAATGTGCAACCTCTAGCATGGCAACCTGGATGATCTGAAATTGTGAGAACAAAGTATTTCTTATACAGATATTGACAGTAGGGGGCTTTTACTGCTATTTCACCTTTACTAGAAAGGATGAAACCAAAAGCTTCTGGCCCACAAACTGGCTCTGCCTAAAGAAATAAAATGTAAACACTGAAATAGATCCGATCAATGAAAGTGTTTGTTTATGTGCAAAGTATTCATTAATCAAAATTTTATGTGTGAATAAGCAAGTTCAAGTATTCTGCAAATGAAGTAATGTGGTTTGAAGTGAAACTAATGAGTTATGTTCTCTGTATAAGCCTGAATGAGAAAAGTGTACTTATAAAAAGTTACTGTTTAATGTAGCAGAATCTGAAATTTAACAGCAAAAATGCACATCATAAGAGTAAGCATTTGTTTAAGCAGTTCACCCCTCTCTTGGGCTACCTCTGATGGGTCCAAAAGCCTCTAATTAGGCTTTTCCCTTTTTCATTAATGCTTAAAATATGAATTATATTGTGTAGAAAGCCTCAAAAGGAAAAATAAGCTGTAAATTCAGAAACAAAGGATTGAAATCAGTATAAATTGACTATTCATTCACCTCCAATGGATGAGTATAGTCCAACACAACTGATCTTTCATCAGGCCCTAGTGGCTGCACAACCAAAATCGCTGGTAAAATCACTGATAGAGTGCCCTGATGGCTCTGAAACCTGTCCCAACAGCTTTAGAATGCTAAAATTAGGGGAACCACCATACTGACCACCAGTCGTGGGGGGCTAAAGAATCGGGCCACGTGACCCTAACCGTCGGAGTTTGTTTGAAGAACTTTAAGTTATCAACGACATATTATAAAGTTTGAACTATATGATATTAATGAGCTCCACACCTTCCACCGGAACCATGTGACCAAGACCCACGGTGTTATTCGCCCAAACCATTTCAACACCGTGGCCCAATGGTTAGACCGCTCCATTGGCATGGCCCCGACCCAGTTTCAAATCCTGTTGCGTGCAAACAAATTTTGATATGCCATTTCGTTTGGACCTTGGGGCCATGTGGCGGCCTCCGAGCTGGCCATGTGGTGCCTTTTCATTGGCCGCCTGCGAAATATTTTGTAGAATATTTTATGGAATATTCCACAGAATATTCCCATAATATTCTATGGAATATTATTTTTTTAATAAAAATAATTTTTTATAAAGTCAAATCTTGGCCATTTTTTAACTGAAATTGGGAAACTTCAAAGCTGAATATCTTTCTCATATGGCGTCGGTTTTCAGTGCTGTTCGCGTCTACACGATCATTTTTCCGAGCTCTTTCCAGTCGATATAGTTTGGACCAATTCTAAGCAACTTCATTTTTGAGCATTTTTCTACAAGAGACTTGATCTCTTGATCACACCTCCCAAATGGGAAGCTTTTGGACCCCAAAAGCTCTCTAAATAGTGAAACTGATGATGTGGAGACTGATTCTCCACTCTTCCACCCTTGAATAACTGAAATCTACCCGATTTCATCAAATGAAGCTTTTGAGAAAATGATAATCTGTCTCTGGAATCAACTGATCGACCATTGCTAAGATTGACGGAGTCATGATGCAAATGATTAAAATTTGCAGAACAACAATTGTAATTTGCAGAAAACAAACTTTTTCTACACTGATCAAACTTCCAGAAAGACTTAAAATAACCTTCACCTTGCAAATTGTTTCCATGGCGAATTCTACCATTCTGAAACCAACTTTGTCCCATGCTGAATTGTGTGTCCTCCTTGCTTGCACTGCTTGGATTTGACACTTAATTCACTGCATTAGTTTACCCAAAAGGTAATTTGTGCAACAAAACATCATATTTTTTCAAAGACAAACTGTTATCAAACTGAGACAAATCATTAGCAACATCATAAAAAGGAAAATGCTCAAAATCTGGTCATTTTAACATTAACAAAGTTAGACTTTGACTTGCATTAACCAGTCTTTTCAATTGACTTGCATGGAGTAAAGAAGATTCCAGCTTCTTCTTGTGAGCTCTCACAATGTACTCTTTACCATATTTGAACAAGTGATACTTGTTTTCATGGCGATGAAAGATAGCCTTCCTGTCAAATAAATAAGGACTTCCCAAAACAATACCTGAGATATCAAGCGGCACCACATCAAGTTCCACTGTGTCAATAAAGTGTGCAGTTATTGCAAAGCGCAATATGAACTTTATTGAGACTTGCAAATTGGCATCCTTGCATATCCATCCAAGTGGATAAGGCTCTGGATGTGGAATGGACTCAAGTTTAAGCTGCTTGACCAAGTCTTTAGATATAAGATTCGCTTGTGACCCACTATCAAACAATGTGTCAATTTTGGTATGTTTTGAAATTACCCTCACATGGAAGAGCTATATCCTCCTCTTTTCTTCATGAGTATCTTTGTGACAATTCAAAGAACTAGAACTAGGAATTGTGTCTTGCACCACTTCTTTCCCCTTAATGTTCTTTAAAACCATGACTATGATTTTTGTCTCATCTCCTGAGTCTGACCCTAGGTCTTGCTCAACCGTTGCTATAGTTTTCTCCTTTTATTTGGTCTTGTTTTTATTCTTGAATTTTTCTGGTTTCAGTTCAGGATGAAGCTTCCAACAATTATCTTCATCATGACTTGTCTTCGAACAATTCTTGCAAAAGAACTTTCCTTTTTCCTTTCTTGAATTTGCAACTCTCTTCTTTCCTTTGTTTTTGAAATTACTATCCTCATCAAAAGTATTCTTTCCTCTGCTTCTAAATGTGTAGCCTACACACAGACTTCATCTAAGTCTACTCCATGTAGAAGTTCTCTCCTTCTAAACTCTTGGGTATAATCTTGCACATTTTGACCCTTAAGTTGCCTAAAATTTTGCCAATTCATGATTGCTTTCTGAATATGAGCAAGAGGATAAAACTGTTTCTTAATAGCAGTAATAAACTCATTCCAAGTTAGAGTTATCTTACCATGCTTTTTAATTTCCTCCTGGGTCTTGGCTTCCCACCAAACCAAAGCGGCTCCATCCATTCTCAAAGAGGCTAATTGGATTTTTGTTTCATCATCATGCAAATTCTAAATCCTTAGATAGACTTCCAACTGTCTAATCTAGTTATCCAATTTTTCTGCATTCACATCACCATTAAACATCGGCAACTCAAACTTCACATCAAGCTTTAACAAAGGATTTTTAAGAGATGTTTTTGTTTTGTGTGACTGATTATCAGAAGTTGAAGATGATGATGTGGAGGAAGAGGATGAAGATGGAGATGAAGGATCACCATTTCCTCCATTCCCTTTCTTAGACTCATCTTTGTATTTCTTCCCTCCTGAAGAATCTCCTTCTTCTTTTTGGTTTCTAGACCCTTCTCCAGCAATCCTATCATTTCTCTCCTAGTATAGGATCCTAACCATCTAAGTCATGTCCAAGAAATCTTTTCTAAAGACTCTTTCTTCTTCCTTGGGATCCATTTCCTCATGTACTTCTCCTTCTCTGGAAGACATGTTTGTGGCTGATTCTAAGGCTAATGAGGATGAAATGGAAGGTGGATATAATGGCACTCTAGCCCTCATTGGTTGAGGATTAACTTGTTCTCTAACCAATTGACCTTCCCCTCTTTTCAATTTAAGCCTAGTAAGCATCAAATTTTGTAGAATAACACAATCTTCTTGCACAAATTTCACAAACTCTTAAGCAAAACCTACAGCTCTGATACCAATCTGATCTGAAATTGTGAGAACAAAGTATTTCTCATACAGATATTGACAGTAGGGGGCTTCTACTAGTTATTTCACCTTTACTAGAAAGGATGAAACAAGAAGCTTCTAGCCCACAAACTAGCTCTGCCTAAAGAAATAAAATGTAAACACTGAAATAGATCCAATCAATGAAAGTATTTGTTTATGTGCAAAGTATTCATTAATCAAAATTTTATGTGTGAATAAGCAAGTTCAAGTATTCTGCAAATGAAGTAATGTGGTTTGAAGTGAAACTAATGAGTTATTTTCTCTGTATAAGCTTGAATGGGAAAAGTGTACTTATAAAAAGTTACTGTTTAATGTAGCAGAATCTGAAATTTAACAGCAAAAATGCACAGCATAACAGTAAGCATTTTTTTTAAGCAGTTCACCCCTCTCTTGGGCTACCTCTGTTGGGTCCAAAAGCCTCTAATTAGGCTTTTCCCTTTTTAAGTAATGCTAAAAATATGAATTACACTATGTAGAAAGCCTTAAAAGGAAAAATAAGCTGAAAATTTAGAAACACAGGATTGAAATTAGTATAAATCGACTATTCATTCACCTCCAATGGATGAGTATAGTCTAACACAGCTGATCTTTCATTAGGCCCTAGTGGCTCCACAAACAAAATCGCTGGTAAAATCATAGATAGAGCACCCTGATGGCTATGTAACATGTCCCAACAGCTTCATAATGCTTCAATACCCCAAAATCAAAAAAAATTTCGTCCCAAATGGACTTCCCTAACCAAAGTTATGGCTAACTGAAGTTTGCCCAGTGTCACCCAGAAAAACTCCACTAAATGTGGAGGGATACCAGATAGGGCCGAAAAAATAGGAGGCGGGCGCTAAAATTAGGGGAACCGCCATACTGACCGCCAGTCATGGGGGGCTAAAGAATCGGGCCACATGACCCTAACCGTCAGATTTTGTTTGAAGAACTTTAAGTTATCAACGACATATTGTAAAGTTTGAACTATATGATATTAATGAGCTCCGCACCTTCCGCCGGAACCGTGTGACCAAGACCCACGGTGTTATCCGCCCAAACCATTTCAACGTTCAAATATGTATTGGCGCCATTGTTTAAACAAACAACACCGTGGCCCAATGGTTAGACCGCTCTGTTGGCACAGCTCCGACCCGGTTTCAAATCCTGTTGTGTGCAAAAAAAATTTGATATGCCATTTCATTTGGACCTTGGGGCCACGTGGCGGCCTACGGGCTGGCCATGTGGCGCCTTTTCATTGGCTGCCTATGAAATATTTTGTAAAATATTCTATGGAATATTCCATGAAATATTTTTAGAATATTCTGTGGAATATTCTTTTTTTAATAAAAATAATTTTTTATAAAGTCAAATTTTAGCCATTTTTTAACTGAAATTGGCAAACTTCAAAGCTGAATATCTTTCTCATACGACGTCGATTTTCAGTGGCATTTGCATCTACATGATCGTTTTTCCGAGATCTTTCCAGTCGATCTAGTTTGGACCAATTCTAAGCAACTTCATTTTTGAGCATTTTTCTACAAGAGACTTGATCTCCTGATCACTGAAGGCTGCGAGAGACATTGGTTAAAGATAGTTTTGTGCTGGACTTAATATAGTCATTATTTCTTTCTATTATCTTAATGCAAATATATAGTCCGGTCTCATTAAAATGAGGATTGTGGTTGTATTTCTCTTTGGTTGTTTCTCTCTTAATGCTCCAGAAGTTGCCAAAAGTTGCGATAGTTGTTTAGTTTTCCTGTTACAACTTAAAAGTGGTTTTTAGCAATGGGAGTCATGTTTTTTAAGGTTAATACTAATATGAAGATATTGTAATTCTATATTCAGGATAAGAGAAGATGGCCTCTGCTTTGGGTAGTATGACAACAATTGCCACATCTACCTCATTGGGTAACAATGGAAAGGGGAAGAAGTTGGGTGCAATGTTTGATAATTATGGCAGACAATTGTCTTCTCTTTTAGTTTTTTCACCCATTTCCTTTAATTGCTCAAGCAGAAGAGGGACTCTGAGATTACGCGACAGAGAGAAGGTAGTTAATACAAGAGCTATGGAAAAGGAGTTGTACTTCAACAAGGATGGCTAAGTGACAAAAAAATTGCAGGTCAGAGAAAAAATTATGTTTAAAGGAAGGTCACCTACACGTGAAACTTCACGGTGGTGGATATTTCCTTGTCCACTTATATTTTATTTTAATGTGTTATTTTAATTTTTCATGGAGGGTTTTTTTGGCATATGGTCTGGCATTCAATTGCACACTTACTGAAAGCATTGTCAATTTGTCTTGCAAGCGGTGTGAACAAACTTGCTGATCTTGTTGGAGTCACCCTTGGGGCGAAGGGAAAAATGTTGTCTTGGAGAGCAAGCATGGTTCTCCTAAAATAGTTAATGATGGTGTGACAGTAGCTAAGGAGGTAATTTGTAGATGTGTGCTCTGGTTTTCTTTTTAACGTTGTATTAGTTCCCCCTCTTAAATGTCTTAGATTTTGTAGGCATAATTTGAAAACTCAAAGGTGAAAGGAAACATATTTGTTACCCAGTGGTCTACTTGGCCTATGGACTAGCCACATTAGAGTAATGCATAAAGCTTTTCATAAAAATAAAAGTAAAGGGTTATGGCTGAGTCAAATTTTATTGTTATTGACAGTGTAATGAAATGTATCTCAATGCTATGGTTTTGGCCTTTTTATTGGTTGAATTAGAGGACCAGTTGAAAATATTGGGGCCAAGTTAGTAAGGCAAGCTGCGGCAAAGACAAATGATTTAGCTGGGGATGGAACCACAACATCTGTTGTTCTTTCACATGTTGGAATATTGAAAAATTCCAGAACAATGAATGGAGAATAAATCTCCCTTCCTCTAACACAGAGAAAATAAAAATTTCTTTGACAGGAGACATAGTTTCAATACTTTGAAAACAAACTTCTATTCCCTTCAATAACTCAAAAAAAAAACTATTACACTTCTTCCTCACTGAGAGGGATTACAAAATTATGACTACTACAAAATGCAGTGCATAAAACCAACTCATTGTCTGTTCAAAACAAACATACTCTGTCTCTAAAACACTGCTGTGTTTTTCACTTTCGCACTACTGTGCATATACACTTAAAAATTTACACTCAGTCTTTCACTTTTTACACACTGCTGTGTAATAAAAAATTTACGTACTGTCTATAAAAAAAACTACCAAGCTTTTTTGTCCTTTTTATTTTTATATGCTGTAACATATAAAACATATTATAATAAATCCTCTTTTAAAAAAAATAAAATAAAAACTAAATTCTATGGCCCACCTTTCATTTCACATATGATATATATATAACATATGTTTAAAACATATGTATATATTAAAGAATACATAAAATTAAACTATCAAAACATTAAAGAACCCTTTCCGTCGGACTTCAAAAGTCTGAACAGATTGAATTTCAAACCAAATTCGCGTTCCAAAATGGGATGCTGACGTCTGCCTAATTTGTAACGCGAATTCTCAATCCAATGTGCCTTATAAAATTCGGGTCCGGTTTTCAAGTTTTCAGATTCCCTTCAATTTCATGCGATCCAATATTAATGCTCCACATGTCCTCCTTTTGAATTTACAAAACTAGGGGGTAAATTTTTGTTTGCTTAATTTCTGGTTGGTGAATTGCGTTAATGCTGGTTGTTGTGTTTAAATACAATCTTGTACAGAAATATGGCTGTGGCCGTCTACAAAAAAAACTTGCAGGAATTTTAAATGCTGAATTAAATTTCTGGATGGCGTGCAAGAAACCTCCAAAATTTTTTTTTGCTACTGCATCCGTCCTTCTGCTGCAACAGTTGAAGTTAAAATTCAACAGCACAGGGTTTAATAAGTGAGGGTGTAAGGGTAACTTTTTGTCAATAGTACTGGATTAATATCATCTATTCATTTTTGTAGGGTCTTATGGTGTTTGGTTTTTTAGTTTTGGATTGGGCTACTGAGTCTAACATAGTAATTTTGAGTGAAAAAAATTGCTATCGAGGTATTAAAAAATTTTGGTTCTTTTGTCAAAATTTATGAGCTTGTTAGGAAAATACAAAACTCACAATGGTTGTATCTTAAATTTGTGGAAAATAATTAGAAATGAAACCTTTTTGTTTAGGTTGTTGCAGATAGTTGCAAACCCAGTTCAAATTACTAGGACACTGACAAGACAATAAAGGCCCATATGTTTGAGAACTCAAATTTTTGTCAGGAGGTAAAACGCTTGCCTTTTGAGATGAGTCGGTTTTCCTTTTTGCGATGGTTTTTGGTGTATCTAATTGAATTAGTTGCCTAAGGTATTTTTTGGTTGCAAACTCCTTTTCATTTTTCACTACTGGTATTGGCCTTATTGGAATACATTTAATTGTGTGGTCTTGTTAGATCTACAACATTTTGTAGTTGTTTAGTCTTATGGACGAGGTGCACTTTTATATATGGAAAAGTTGATGCAATATTGTCATTTAATCCTTCTTTGCATGGGTAGCATGTTGAGAAGTTTCTTGTGAAACATTTGGTATTCAAAATGACACTTGATCCTATACAACATCATGCACTTGACTTCAAAGATTCATATTCAGAAGTGTGCAGGACAATTCTTTCAAAATTTCAAATATTTATGTTGTTTTAAACCATTATCTTTTTCATGTATTGGATGCTTGAAAATGAGAAAAAAGACTTTGGTATGAAACCAATTTGGTGAATAATTTCTAGCAAAACAACCACTTCCAAGACATGATTTGAGAAGTGAAGACATATGTACTTATGAAGGATAGAAAGATATCCTTGATGCATTGTCAATGTTTGGCTAGGGTTATTTTTTGAGAAAAATAACTCCTTATTCCTAGAATAGTGATCTTCAGCCTGCAAGTAAATGCCGAGAAGAGAGATCATCGTGTGACATAAACCTATTAAAAAAAAGTGAACGAGGGGAATGATTATTAATTATGGTATACTAATTTGTATCGATTGATTTTGACTATTTGTCTTTAACATGTAAAAATGTTAAATTCCAAACTTACATCATCATGGTTTGGCATCATGAGACTTGACTAATTGTCCACCATGCTCATAATTTCATTGTTGTCTTCATATCTATAAACAATGTTTCAAATAATAATAAAAAAGTTATATAGAAAACTCCAGACCTCCATCTTTGCTTGCTCCTTGTGAGACAAAGTCAAAATTGCATTACACTAATACGCACATAAGAATCTCCATATCCCGGTGGTATGTGTCCAAATTATTATAATAGTGTCTTCAGACTTACATGTTGATATTGCCAATGAGATATTTAAGCAATGAAAGATGGAGCCTTCGAATCATTGTTTTATATGTATGACGGTCTTTTATTAATATAAAGATTGATGGTTTTGTCTTTACGAAAATGAAATGTAGAAATAATTTATTGTGGTCAATTGAAAAGTTTTTTTTTAAAAAGATTTTCATTATGGAAGGGCGACATAGATATATGCCCTTCTAATTGAAATCGGACCGGCCCTTTACAGAGATTTGATCAGCATGTGGGACACTTAACAAACAATAAAACTATTTCGCCGCGTGTTATATAAAACATATAACAAAAACCTTTGTCAAGAAATTCAAGCGAACCCTTTAGCGAGTGGGAAAATATTTCATCACAATTGATCATTTTACAATGTACACTTCTTCATAGAGAATATTCTTCCACTTGATTAGGTACTTCATAATGAGTTATATGTCAAAGAGATACATAATGTTTATCTATAACTTTTTGTGGTTCAAGAATCAACTTTCATTCTTCATCTAATTTTGGAAGTTCTATTTACATTGGCATATCTTTTTCCAAAAACATTTTTTAGGGCAAGATACATGAAAAACCTTATGAGATGCAAGAAGAATGAAAATATAACTTCTATACCACTTGTGCAATCCTATGAATAATTATTTAGGGCCATAAAATTTTTGAGCTAATTCTTTATTCTTCTTTTTCTTGAATGAAGATTGCTTATAATGCTATAATCTAAAAAAATACCCAATTTACCCTCCTCAAATTATCTTTCACTTCAATGTTGTTCCCCTTGTTGTTTTATCATGTTTTCATGTCATTTGAAGGTTTTCCATAATAATTTTTCAAAGTTTCTTTAATATTTTCCATATGTGACTCTTGTTTCCAATACTTTGGACTTATCTTGCAAAAAGTATGAGATACTAGGAGTTGGATATCCATAAAGGGCCTTAAATGGGGAAATTTTAGTAGATGTGCTTGATAGGGTAGTATCATATGTACCATTCTTCCTGTCAGTGAACCCACTTCATCCATTAATATTGCTTTTCTAAAGAGTAACATTGTAGATAACCTATTAAAAACATTTGTTAACTATTTTTTTTGACCATTTGATTGTGTTTGATATACCTGTAGAACTCATGGCGGCCAGTGTTTCTCCACTCTATATGTAAATAATTATTTCCAAAAGTTTCTTGTTACTATTACTTTAGGAAAACCATGAAGACTATGAATTTCTTTCATGGACACATTACGCCACTTGGCTTGTTGTTTATGTACTTTGAGCTCTGCAAAAAAAATCTACAAAATTTGTCTATGTAAATGACCACAAAAATGTAATACTTACCTTTATATTTCGGTAACCATTGTAATAAAGTCTATTGATATATCTTCTAGTCTTTGAATATGTATGTGGAATGGTTGAAGTAACCCTAGAGATTTTACTATCTCTCTTTTATTTATTACTTCGCAAACCTAACCTTCTCTTCACAAAATTTCGAATATCTTTCTTCATTCCTTCCAAAAATATATTTTTTGATCCTTTGAGATGTTTTAAGGACACCATAACGTCCTACCATCGAGAGAGACATGGGGACTCCCTTAATGATTTGTTTATTCAAATATGCTTGCGTGCATAAAAATATTCTACATTTGCACCCAAAGTATATCTCTCTTTCACTCCCAATTCTCCATAGAGTTCATCCCATCCTTTTATAAATTTTAGTTTTTTGTTAGTACTATTGTCATTTTTTCCATTATGGCAAGCTTCTTATAGCCACCTACGGAATAGAAAATGTAATTGGATATAAATTTGGGGCCTCTTATATTTTAGAAAGAGCATCATGTACTAGAATTTTTCTTACCTTTTTGCGAGATTATCTCAAAATTAAAACTTTGCATTTTTCTCCTCATTTTTGTTAATCTTCTAATGAAAATCATAGCTTTCAAAAAATACTTTATGCTATCATGGTATATCTTGACTTTAAAGTACCTCCCAATGATATACTATCCCCATTTTTTATTGCATGTAATATTACTTCCATTTATTTTCATACGTAGATTTCACGGACTCTATTTTCTTTGAATTCCTTACTTTTAAAAGCCAATGATATCCCTTATTGTGTGTTAATGTTACGTAAATTCCTTGTCCTAGTGCCTCACATTCTACTATGAATTTTTACCAAAAGTAGGTGCAACCAATGTTGAGTGTAGAAGACATGGCATCCATTAAAAAGAGAGAATGCCAGAAAGTAGCATACTCATCACATTCCATATAAATGATATTTTCTTCAAGAGATATGTGAGTGGACTTGAAATGCATGCATAATTCTTAACAAATTATCAATAATATCATGTAAGTCTAAAAAAATCTTCTAAGAACCTTGATTTTCTTGAGGAATAGGTCATTTTGTAAAAGCTTGCATCTTTTGAGGCTCCAACTTCACTCCTTCCTTTAAAACAATATGAACCAAACCTACTCGAATTCTGCTTATTTCCCAAAAAGCACATTTGGATATTTTTACATAAAAATGATTGTTCTCAATAATTTATATAACTTTTCCACATGTTTAGTGTGGTATTCCCATAATTTATTATAAATATGTGTATTATCAAAGAAAACCAACACAAATTTTACCTAAGATGGGATCAAACAAAAATTGTTCTTAAGTTGAGCCCGCCGGACTTCAAACGACGATAAACCATAATTCAAACCAAATTCGCGTTCCAAAATAGCACTGACGACGTGACGACCCAATTTTGTGACGCGAAAACAATTGAATTCCGCCCTAATCTTTTACCGGGTGCGAAGTTGGGGTTTGGCGTACGGAGAGAGAGTTGTGACGCGAATTTCTTATCAAATTCACCCTAATCTTTTCGGGTTTCGGATTTCAGCTGACGTGAGCGGCCCAAACAAAAGATCCGATCCAAATCAATTTCTGCACATGTGTCCTCAATCAAATGTTGCCTTGTTCCCGGATGTGGGTGCATTCGATGGCGTTTAAGGCGATGGGACATGGATGTGGCGATTTCATATCAATCGCATTAAGTTTCTACTTTGTTGTTCAATTAAGTTCAAGGTTTTCACATCAAATCGCACTAAGTTTTAACATACGTTCAGATCATACCTCCACTCACATTAGCAATTGCTAGCTAGTGCTCTAATATGATCTGGCCTTTGGCTCTCATTAATGATCGAGATTAATTATGACGAGCGTCCTTCGATTGCATTGCGGTCGGGATCGATAAAATGGCATTTCGCTATGGTTTTCGGACGAGCCGGTTGCTAGTTAATTTATCGCTCAGCTCGCGTGATGAGAAGGAGAAGTAGCGGGTGAGAGCCCTCTGCTGCTTAGACCTTGTTGCATATCGCGCATTTCTCTCTGAGTCTTGTTCCTTGTACGCTCTTCCCTCTGTTTCTTGGGAATCGCCAGCTCAGTCTCCTCTTGTGCTTACTGTGCAAGACTTTGCACCCATGCCTCGCCTGTGTCAAAGGTGTTAGCACTCAAATCTACCTCAGGCTGAAATGAAGTAAAACTCGAGGCTACA